>CM034154.1:490437561-490804092 GCA_019776745.2 Taxus chinensis
AGCATCCCTATTCCTCTTCTCTTTATTGTATGTCAGTCCAATTTCATATTATTGATTGGGGTTTTTTAAAAAGAATCACATGTCATTTGATTTCTGCCTAAAGCTCACATAAGAGAGGAAACATATATGCTGGAGGTCAATGACCAGCTGACTGTTGCCCCAAAAAAGATCATAGAAAGCAGCTTCTATCCTTTTTATTTTTCGCGAGTCTTACCACACACAAAACAACACAAAAATATCCAAAATACATACAATATCTTAACAAACTATACTTACCTAGAAGAGTTTGTAGTGCCACATGATCAAGGCACAGTGGGCACCTAGCTCACTGCTTTGTCGAGTCATACTTCAGAGTGAAGCCCGACCCCACCATAACATACCTGAAATCTCACCCTTTAGATCTCCTTATTTATAGGAAGCCATCCTCACCAAAAACTCTATTTCACAATTCATGTGTCAGTCCCTAAATAACATAAGCTAAACAAACATAATAGAAAGGGCACTCCTAGGATCACATTTTCTTAGTGTTTCTACTTGGCTTGGGTTTTTGAGGTGAAAGATCACGTTCATCACTTTTTGTTGTTAATCCTTACATGCTCCTCATCATAGATGGTGTATTCTGGCTTCACCTAAGTGTGCTTGGGCCATATCACCATCATTCCCAAAATTTTGGGTCTGATTCCACATCAAATTCTAATTCACAACCACTTATTCTCATCACTGTTTCAATTTCACAGTAACCATCATCGGTTACCTCTGACTGCCATCGGTTAAACCCCAAATGACGTTAGTTCATGTCATTTTGCTAACCTACTCAAAAGGACATTCTCACTTCACTTTTTTCCACTTTTCCACAGTCTCTGTCACTGTCATTTTCCATTAACATTTACACATCCCCCAAATTGGCATTTTTTCAGATCTTGGCCTCTGCCTTGTTGTTACTCACTATCTATTTCTACAGTGACCAGGTAGCGGTTACCCCTGACGATGTTAGTTTTCCTAACTGCATCGGTTTACCCTGTTTCACATTCCACACACCATTTTTTTACTTCATCCATTTTTATTTATCACTAGATTCACCTATTCCTATTGTTCTCTATATCATTTACTGGGAAGCAACCCTTCCTAATCAATACTGGTTCACATGGTACTGACCCGTAGACAAGCGAATGCCCTTGTGTTCCACACTACTTGCCAACTGTTCCCACCTAGTCCTTCAACACCTTCTATTTTATCACCAACCATGGATCCTATCCAGCCTACTAATATCGCTACTGGAGATGAGGAGTTTAATGTTGCCTTACAGTTTTACCTCTCCCACTTGTCCACTCGAGACGCCTCGAGTCAGTTGATATACGATATGCCCGTATCTATCCCCCCAACTCTCTCACCCACTTCCGCATCAGCCCCATCTAGCTCCATGTTACCCACATCCACCTTACCCCCAGTTGTTTTGCAGTTAGGTTCTATACCTACCATAACTGCCATGTCTATTATCTCTTTGGCACCCATTACATCCACCATACCCTCGACGATTACCCCAAACACAACCTCATCCACCCCTCATGTCTCACTAATACCTATAGCTACGTTCCCACCTCCAGTGTCAGTGACCCCTACCCCATTTCAAAACGTAGTTCTTTCCATTCCACAATTATTAGCCCCTATTTCCACTAGGGTTACCACGACCCTTCCACCCCCGTATACATACTACCAACAACTGCCTGTTTCTTCTATTATCCATTCTGGGTATGTACCCCCTATTTCATTACCTTCTTCTCCACCACCTTACATGGCAGCCCCATACATTGGAATTCCACCCCCATTATATACCCAAAACCAACCACCTCATGCTATAGGAGGCATCCAATCATCACAACCCACTAATGACCTAATTAAATTGATGATGGATAAGATGCAGAAAACTGGATGCATCGGTTTCCGGATCTCGCAACACTCTCACCTATGATGAGATTTGCAACAAGCCTATTCACCCATCCATTCCTATCTTTTCATACCCTGTGCATTGGGAAATGCCAAAATTCAACCGCTTCAATAGTAAGGAAGACCCATAATAGCATTTGCACTCGTTTAAACATGGATGTTATTTGATTGCTCATGATGATGCCTTACTTTTGAAAACTTTCCCATGTCCCTCATTAGACCTATATTAGACTGGTATAGTGGGTTACCCAAACACTCCATTTTTCATTCAATCAGTTAGCTCAATCTTTCTTGGATCATTTCTCCATCAATATCGCCAAGAAGGTTACCATGACCAATCTATATTCCACACATCAGTACGAGGATGAATCCATCACAAATTTTGTCGCTTGTTGGCATAGCCTGATTAATCAACTTACCTTTCAATTGCCACAAACTGAACTCATCGAGCTCTTTACCCAAGCTTGTGCCAGACATATCTCCCCAACCTTACAGGTCCAAAATTTTTAAACATTCGATGAGGCATTCACTATGGCACAAAAGTTAGATATTCGAGCCATCGAAGAGAAGAAAATCCAACTACGAAATAAGAATTCAGCATTCAAGTTGAATGAAACCTCTTCTTCTTCTAAAACGCCAACCAATTATTCAAAGGCTAAGGGTACCACTGACACAGTGTTACTCAAGGCCGGCCCAGCTCATCCATCCAATCAAGCTACACCCTCATCTAATCTATCACCCATCTAGGATTTTTGATTCAGAAAAGAGTAGTCAAAATATACCCTAATTGGGGAACCTTACTCTTCTGTCTTAGAGAAGCTTGTTAAAGTTGGTGCCATCACCCTTTGACCCATAAAACCACACACTGGTTTTGACGCTACTCACTCCATGCCCGCATGGTATAAGGAACAAGATTTTTGTAACTATCACCAAGTGAAGGGTCATAGTGATGGAAACTACATCACTTTTATGAATATTGTCCAAGAAATGCTCGATAAAGGTGAGTTGACTATGGATAATCCCAATGCCACCCCCAACCAAAAATCTACAAATCTTTAAAAAACCATTTCCCAATCATGCCCCTTCATCCAATAAAACAAGTGAGACATCCACTCACAATGCCCATACTCATGAGGTTCATGCAATCTTTAACAAGGTACATGTCACCTCTTAATTACCTCACATCCCTTCTATAGAGGAAATCCTAGCCTGAAATTCTCCTTTCATGTCTGAACCAACCATCATTGTTCCTTCACCAATAGAATAACACCCTTCATCTCCTACATCACCTCCAGAGGAGTCTTCTACTAACATTGAGACCATCTCACCCCTAGCTTCTCCACTTAGCAAACCTTTACCTACCATACCTCCTCCACCCATAGAGGAGCACTAATTACCTCCTCCATCCATAGAGGAGCACCCATTACCTCCTCCACCCACAAAGGAGCACCTATCCATTCCTCCACTCATAGAGGAACTCCCGTCATCCCTTCCACCCATCATAGACCTGGTGGGGATACCTTTTCCTCTTGGTGAGCATTCTCCATCCGCTACACAACATCTAACAGACCTACTTTCAGCTCTCTTACCCACAGAAGCTGAAGCCGTTCGAGTTCCTATCTCTAAGATGCATTTTATGGTAATTCCCATTAGGTCTTCACCAACTCCACCCACAAACGTGTCATTCTCACATTTGGCTGATCACTTGGATAATGTGGATAGGGCTATATTATGGGGGCACCTCTTACTCCATCTCTCAACACAAATGCAGAGATCCCTTGATGACACCTCTACTATCTACCTAAGAACATTTCCACCCATCAAACCACATACAACCACTACTGTCACAACCCCTTCCATGATATTTTTTAACACTCACACCACAACCTTACCCATAACCTGACCTATGCCTAAACCCAAACCCATATCCACAATATTTACCTCCACTAAACCTATTACCACTTTAGGGGTCACCCTGACCACTAGCCTTACTCATCCACCTATTAAACTAGATTTAGCTACATCCTCCAACGTTAAAATCACACCTACTCTGACACCCAAACTAAAGAAACAAACTCATCAACCTCATACCTCTACCAAACCCATCACACCCTTACTTGTCCCATCTTCCTTAAGACCTCAGCTGCCCAACATGGTCAAGCACCCCTCACCCATTCATAACCCAATAACACCACAACTCATTCCTTCCTCACAAATATCTAACCTACCCAGGCACACAACATGACTCATACTTGCACCTGTAGTCTCTTTACCACTAATACCTCTGATACCTTCAGTCATTGCTTCACTACCTACTACACTTCAGTCATTGTCCCTCACACCCCAAGCATGACCTACATCATCTACCTTCATAGCACCCTCGTTATCCCCGTGGGTAACTCACCCCCTTCCTCCATCTAATTTTCCTTCTAGACCCTGTATACCCACATCACCTTTACCCAAGAAGGTGCAACCCAAAAACAAAACCCTACTACCCCACAACAAGGTAGTCAAAACAACCCCACATCCTCCTACCCATCCATATATTGTACCCCTACCTAAACGAACCCAAACGATACCTCAAAGCACACCAGCACCTAAACCCATAGCTCAACCTGTTCCTACTCTTCCAAAAATAATTCCCAGACAACAAACCACACCTACACCCAAACCCACATTCACTTCCCATTGTGATCCACTAGCAGGGTTCTATGCCAAAATTTTAACCAACCTCCTTGAGACTTTTTTTATCACATTACCACCAATCTGACCTTGTGACCCCCTCAAACCCAAGCCAAAGGGGTTTAATGATACCAAAATTTGAGCATACCATCATGTGCCAGGGCATGATGTGGAGAACTACAAAGCCTTGAAAACCATCCTTATCCAATTGTGTCCACCTAAAAACAACTTTGATGATGATGACCTTCTTGACGAGGATCCTACTTCACCAACACTCATTCCCACACTGTGCACTCAACAACCACAACCTCCACCCTCACAGCTCCTAGAACCACACACAAAATTTGAAATTAACATGGTTCACATCAGAGAACTTACCACACCACCAGCTAAATGTTGCTGCGTCCAACTGACCTCACAGGTTTTTTCTCATCCAGTGGGTTTTTTCCCTTCATGTCATTATACCACTTACCCTACACCCTCTCTAATTGACAATTTCCCTCAAATCAGCATGGTACACATCACTACATGTGCACAGAAGGGTAAAGAAAAGGCAACTGACCCACTAACCAATCCTATAACCAAAATACCATCTACACCCATACCTACAATAACTATCTGTGGCCCCACATACCCCATTTCTAATGGTGTCACACATCATACCATGCTCAAACAATTACACCAATCTCCACTCAAAATGTCCTTATATGACCTCATCCAAACCTCAAAATCCCATCGTCAAGCCCTCATGGAGGTTCTTCAATCTATCGAGGTTTTACCCAATGACCCTACACCTGTAGCCCCCATTATCACACCCCATCATGTAGCCTCCCTCACAAAATTACCATCTTCATCCTCACCTCACCTTGTTCACCAAGTGGCCTCCCTCAGCTTCTCAGAGACAGAGATCGTGCCATACCAAAATGTTGACCTGGACCCATCCCTCTTCATCTATATACACATTGATGACATATAGATACGCCATGTGATGATTGATGGAGGTGCTAGCATTAACATCATTTCATCCCATGCATTTTCTCAAATGTGCATACCTAAAAATTACATGCACAAACATCTGGTCATGTTACGTTCATTTAACAATGCTATCACCTCCACACTAGGCACTTTCATCCTTCACGTTCGCGTGAGCTCCCGCACTGTTCCAGAATTGTTTTATGTTTTGGAGGGGGAATTCTAATATAACTTGTTGCTTGGTAGACCCTGGATCCGTGTCATGGGTTATGTTCCCTCCAATTTGCATCGTTGTGTAAAGTTTGAACATGAAGGACACACTTATACCATTCCAGCTGACCTGTCACCTTTCAAAACATGTAACATGCTTTACTGACCCAACGATGTACTCATACCAGTCAAGCCATCTACTTCCACAACAAATACCACTTCACCTACACCTATACCCATACCTACCAGTATAGTCGTTTCTTTTACTACACATACCTCCTTCATGCCTACCACTACTATAACCTCCACAGCTGACCCATTAGCTTCCCAATCCGTTAACACCACCTCCGCATCGACCTCTTACACATCGTCCATACCAGCTACCCACATACCGACCACTGATCCCTTGGAAGGTGTTTTTCAACACCTCACTCTGGGGAATACCACCTATATAGTGTCAATACCTTCCTTACTCCACACGAGTATGAAAGCCTTCACCAACACCCTTGTTATGATCACCATATAGGAGAATGCCTCCTTTATGGTCCTCCTCATCTTCATACTAGTCTCACCTATGGGGGACTTAATACTACCACTTACACACCTGAACCACCATCACAACCCCACCCATTTTCCATGGACTTCCAATCTCTTACCAATCACCATTTCACCCACACCTTCCTGCACCGCTGTGCATGGAAGGGTTTTGGTTTTGGATTTTATGAGCAAGGTCACCATAGTGTTATTCCATGTACCACCCACAAACATAATGACCGGAATGGCATTGGCTTCCCCAACCCTTCTACCAAACAGGCCCACATTGAATTCATTGAGGATCCTAGCCCTTCTCCACCTTCATCACCACCCTCATCGACATAGTCGATGGATCCTGAATCTATCCCTCCTAACTTTTTTTTCATAAAAACCATTTCCTTGGGGCCTTTGACTTATCAACATAAAGGTGAGGCCCCTTCCACCCTCCCATTCCTGAATCCTGAGATGATCAATGATGACACACCAACCATTAACATCATTCAATGTTAGGATGATGAATCCATACTCACCTACCTTGGTGCAGAAGACTCATATATTCATCGGTCGTTACCCTTTGAGATGTAAACCATGTTGAATGAATCGACTATTGAGATCAACATTCATACTTAGGATGACCCGCACATCCTAAAGATTGGAAAATCTTTAGATGTTGCTGAACATGAAGCCATCACTTCCTTTCTTCGAGATCATAACCACACTTTCACTTGGTCTTACGCAGACATGCTTGGTATTGACCCCACCATAGTGATCAACAATATCATTACCATTCCCGATGCCAAACCTATCAAACAAAAGCTGAGGAAAATGCACCCTTGCATTGTTCTTCTTGTCAAAGAAGAACTTTAGCATCTTCTTTCTGTTTCCTTCATATTACCCATTGATTATCCTCATTGGATTTCTAACATTGTCCCTGTTACTAAAGTAACAAGGGGACTCCGTATTTACACAGAGTTCTGAGACCTCAACCTTGCCTACCCGAAAGATGACTTTCCCTTGTCCAGTATTGATCAACTGGTGGACCTTACCGCAGGTCACGAGATTCTCTCACTCATGGATGATTTCTCTGGTTATAACCAAATTTTTCTTGCCCCAGAAGATCAGCACAAGACCACATTCATTACTCCTTGGGAAACCTTTTTCTATCAAGTCATGACTTTTGGCCTTAAAAAACACTGGTGCTACATATCATCTTGTTATGACTTACATCTTCCATGATATCATGCATCGCATATTGGAAGATTACCTGGATGATCTCTTGGCTAAATCTAAACACTACACCAAGCACCTTGCTATCCTCAAAACCATCTTTGATCACCTCATTAAATATTACGTCCACCTTCAACCTAAAACATGCGTATTCATGGTTATCTCAAGAAAACTCTTGGGATTTATTGTTTCCCTCCATGGTATAGAAGTTGACCCTACTAAATTCAAGGCCATTTTGGAAATGCCTCCACCCACGAACCTCAAACAACTTTGTATCCTACAAGGTAAATTGCAATCCATTCACCATTTCATTTCACAATTATCATATCGGTATCAACCATTTCATCATCTACTTAGGAAGGATGTTTCCTTTAAATGGGATGATGACTATCACAACACTTTTGAGGCCCTAAAACAATACCTTCTCCAACTACCCTTACTCATTCCATCAAAAGACAATAAACCTTTTTACCTATACATATTAGCTACCGATCATTCCTTGGGAGCCATGCTCATTCATCACAATGAACAACATAGGGAGAAGGTGGTTTATTACATAATTCGTACTCTTTTGGACTATGAAACCCAATACAACCATCCAACAAAGCTTTACTTAGCCTAAGTTTTTGTTTCCACCAAACTCCACCATTACCTACTCAACCACAAAACCTATGTTGTGACCAACACCAACCCTTTACACTTCATTTACCCCAAACCCTATCAAAATCAGTGCACCACATGATGGCTTATGATTTTAGCTAATATTGACCTCAAATTCATTCACCAAAAGTCCATTAAGGGCTAGGTTATCGCTGACCAACTAGCTGACGCACCTATTGCCGGGGACCAACCCTCTAATTTTGACTTTCCTGATGAATCCATTACTACCCTTTTCCTGGATGAACCCCCTTACCAAATGACACTATTCTTCGACAGTTCCAAGTGTCAACATAGGGGTGGAATTGGTTTTATCTTCATCCCTCTAGATGGAGAACCCATGCCTTTGTCTTTCAAACTAGACTTTGAATGCACCAACAATATTACCAAGTACGAAGTGCTCATACTAGGTCTCTAGACTGCCTATGCCCTCGATGTCAAATCAATCCACATCTTTGGTGATTCATAATTGGTAATAAACCAAGTCAATGGTATGTACCAATGTCATAATGAGATACTTCAAAAGTATAAACATCATGTAGACATACTTTTGACCACCTTTGATCGTTACACCCTTCAAACCATCCCACTGTCAACTAAAAAATTTTCAGACACTATGGCCTGCTTAGCTTCCCAAATACCCGCTTCCCCTACTGATTCCAAAATATTTGTCACTGTATAATGCCTCCATTTGCCTTCTTATTTACCTCACAATGTTTACTCAATCAGAACTGACACCCCTGACCCGAGTGACCTTTGGTATAAACAATACTATGACTACCTTTACCTCTCCATCTTACCTCCTGATCTCACCCGTAACAGACAACACGCCTTCCTTAAGAAGGTCTCCCATTTTGTTATTTGGGGGGACTCCTCTATAAGCATGGCTTTGATGGTATTCTCTTACGATACCTCACAAGTTTTGAAATTCCTTAAACCATCAAGGAGGTTCATGATGGTATATGTGGAGATCACTTTAGTGGCCTTGCTGTTGCTAAGTGTATTCTTCGCCTAGGCTATTATTGGTTGACCCTTAACCATGATTTTTGTGACTATGTCAAATGCTACGTGAAATGTCAACAACATTCCAACCTTCATCATATACCCAGTCATGCCTTACAGGTCACTCCTGACCTTTGGCCCTTCTCTCAATGGGGTTTGGATATTGTCAGAGAAATCAACCCTCATTCTTCCCAACACCATCAATGGATCATAACTGCTACTCAATACTACACAAAATGGATAGAATCCATACCACTCATCTCCACTAAGCTGAGAAAATATGTGAGTTCATTAACCATCACATCATTTGTTGCTTTGGTGTCCCTCATCACCTCATCACTAACAATGGAAATCAATTCAAAAACAAAACACTGCAAAAACTTTACGACGCCTTCGACATTCATCTTAGTTTCTCCTCACCTTATTACCCACAAACTAATGGCCAAGCCAAATCCACTAACAAAACCCTCAATAAAATTCTCATGAAAGTGGTTGACGATACTGGGAAGGATTGGCATACACACATTCCTTTTGCTCTATGGGCATACCGCACTAGTATTCGCACTGCCACTGTGGCTACACCCTTTTCACTGGTCTACGGTACCAAGGCTGGTCTACCTCTTGAAGTCCATATCCCCTCACTTCAAATTTCTCTCCATGACATGCTTACTGATGATGACTTTTGTTAGGACCAATTAGCACAACTAGAATTATTACACAAACGTCATCTTAATGCTCTGGATCACCTTCAAGTTTATCGACAACGTCAAATGTGCTTATGAAAAATGTGTTCATGAACAAACCTTCCAAGTTGGTGACCTTGTTTTGAAAGAAAATCAACATGTAACTAAAGTAGAAAAAATTAAATGGGGAAAATTCACTCCTAATTGTCTTGGACCATAAATCATAACTCATACCTATAGATCAAGTGCCTATCATTTGTCCTCCCTTGAGGGTAAACCCAAACCTGAGCCCCTTAATGCATTACATCTTCAACCATTCTATTTTTGACTCATTTTCCTACCTCACCCTATCTCTTTACGGGCTCGTCCCTTGAGTGCCATCCACTCCATCCATCTCCCTAATGATTAAACAAGAATCATGTGATTACCCGTCACCCTTTTTCCTTATCTTAAATATGTGCACCACGGCTCTGCACATGTCATGATTCTCATGGATAATTTTCATCTTCTTTTAGATGAGATCCCATGGTCGCTCACCCTTGCCTTCTCAATAAGAACCAAATGCTTCGTTATAGTCTCATCCATGACTTAAGAGCAAAAAAAAAAGATGAATCCCTCAGAAGGACATCTTCTAAAATAAGGGATCAACTCCTTGAGTCAAACTTCCAATATAAAAGATGAATCCCTCAAAAGGACATCTTTTTCCTTTAATTTTTGCTATGAGTAGACCACTCCCTCAAAGGATAGCTATAAAAATCTCGCAAATCTCTACATAGTCTTTCCAAAAAGAGTACTATTTTATCAAAATTCAAAATTTAGAAACTTCCCGCATCGATCAGCTTTGCAAAGACCTCAAGGAGATATATATTCCTCCCGTATAGACTTCCTGCATCGATCAATCTATCTACAAAGTGAAAAAAAAAAATTAAAATAAGCTTTTTCATCATGGACTTTCCTATTATGATTTTGGTTCTATTGCCCAAGGCATTCTACTTCCCATGTTATGACCCAATTACCTGCACCTCCTTACCCATTGTATTTTCACTTCATACCTCAAGGGACATGTTGAGCCTATGACATTTGGTGATCATGTGACTATTCGTCACTCTTATAATTATCAATCATGTAATGTCTTTGGGGTCTTATGTTCATTAGCCTATCTATAGATGTGTTTTATACATTTTGATCCTTGCCAATCGGGTGGCTTTCTTGCCCCCTCTTATCTTTTCTCTTCTTCATTACCTTTTGATCTTCTTTAATAAGACTGGAGCCTCAACACCTGTCTTTTAAGATTTTCTTCACCCACCTCAATCAACCTAAAATCACCTTTACCTATCTATATATTCTCAACCCCAACATCAATGCCCTCAACCTAATTATACCTATGACCAAGAATCAACACTACCTATCTACCTATATTCCACCTCACCTAATCGACCTTGACCTCATCATACTTATGACCTCGAATCCAACCTAACTATCAACCTCACTACCTATTCTTCTATCTACTCAAATTATTTCCTAGCTTATGGGAGAACTACATCGGTCTGAGGTCCCTTTTTGTCGGGACTATGTAGGCAGCACTTCCAAGGCATGGGGCCCTGAAAGGTTAGCTCGACCACTCTTTACCATAACCATTTCCCCCCCCCCTTTTTTTTACTTGATTTCCTGTTCATATCAAAAACCTCAACATCTATACCATATACCACATGAATTTTACAACTTATATTATTTCACATTTTCATAAGCATTTTCCACATTTTACACCATCTCATGCATTTATATTGCCATTTGTTATAAAAATACCGATATAAACATCCATGCCTAAACCAACCTGACTCAACCATGCCTAAACCAACCTTACCCCACCATGCCTATAACCTAACTCATCCATGCCTATAACCAAACTCAATCATGCCTAACCAACCTGACTCAACCATGCCTAACAACCTAACTCCACTCGTGTTGTGACCTATCTACCTGGACCTGGAACATTGTTTGTGACCTTTGAACCAATATGCTCACTCTACCTTGTGGCATTGTTACCTGTGTTGTTTGACCTAATGAATTTACCTAGCCTATTGTCATGACCATTTATCCTGACCCTACTGTAGACACCTATAATTACACCCAAGAAATTTAAATACATAAATTGCGCTAATTATCTCCTTTTCTTAAAATTGACAACATATTGCCAATAGTGCTCATCTTCTCTTCCATTGTCATTAATTGATTACATTAAGCTAATTAATTAAGTCACCTTCTCCAACACATACCCTAATTAACGACCCTTCGTTAATTAAAACCTTCTATCTAGTCTAATTCATTATTATTAATTAATTAGCCTCCCTTCTCATTAAATCAATAAATCTCTATTTAATTGGTTTAATCCCTTCCTCAGTGTGATAAAAGCTTATAAAATCTTGCACATGTATTTAATTAACCATCTTGATTAATTAATATACCCCCTTTATCCACATGAGCCACTTGAGGACAAACTAAACCCTTATAAGCTAACTCAACCTCATCTAAACCCCTCTTATCCATAACTAACTCTACATCTCCCTTTATCCCACAATCATGAGGATGTGTTGAATCCTTTATCCTTTAGGCTATATAAAAATCCCTCCACCTACCTTTTTACTTACACCTAAACTCCTTAAGATAGCAAATGCAAAGCATATAGCAAAGAGACTAAGAGCTTGCACTTTGTCCTCTTGAGATTTCATCATCTTGAGAAGCTAAGCCTCCTATTCTAGCCTAAACTACTTAGGTCATATGGGAGGTGTTAAAAGGGGTCTTATAGCCCAACTCTGATAAGCCCCCATTCCTAGGTTCTTGGAGATATCAAGGAAAACCAAATATTGATTTCCATGGAGCTTACTTAGGTCCATTTACTTGTTTGTTGGTAATCTAGAGAAGTAGAGGTTTAAATAATTTAGCATTGTTAATTAAAAGTTAATGCATTATGTTAGGTATTAATCTTGTTTAGCTCTCATCTTTGATGGTGTTCAGATTTTGTCATTAGCTTTGTTATAGAACTATTTAGGTGTTACTTCTCATTCATATAACTTACCTAAAAAGAACAAAACCATTGCACAAATTTGGCACACCCGGTGGGACACTTAGTCCCATGGCATTTTAGTTTAAATTTCATTGTTTTTGCCAACTTTTGATATGCACATGTAGTAATTAGTTTCTATTTTTTGGAGTTTTTGCTCATTTGATATGTGTAACTTCATGTTCATAGCCTTAATTTTAATGGGTAATTGCCATTTTTTAACTAACTTGTCAAAATTTAGAGATATTGTGAAGTTTTCTTTGTTTTTCCATACTCTGGTTACAGGTCTGGTGTAGGCATGATTTTCAGAGCATAGGCATAGTTTTTAGAGTGCAAGCACAATTTTTGAGGCACACATGTCTCTCTGGTGGCATAGGTGTGCTGTTAAAATCTGTCATTTTGTCTTCTGACCCCTGGCACATACGCACTAACCCTGACGCACATACCCTAACCTATGCATAGGTGCACTAACTTAGGTGCACATGTCGTTTCATACTGTACCTTCACTACATTCAGAAACCTGTCAGATCAACGCACAAGCCCTAACTAAAGTGCACATGCAGTTTTAGTGGTGCAAGTATATTTTCCTGGTAATACGGTTATTCTGTTAGTTTTTATCAGAGTAGCACATATGTTGCTTTCATGGTGCACATGCCTCTCAGGTGGCATAGTTGTTTAATCGATCTAAAAATTCCATAGAGTGATGCAGGTGTTGTTTTAGGGGCGCAGGTACGATTTTAGGGGCACACACATCTCTCAGGTGGCACAGGTACACTTTGTGCTGAAAAACATCCTTTGGTGGCGCATACGACCTAACCCATACACAGGAACTGAAAAAGGGGTGCAGGTGTCCTTATGAATTTTTTGACATTAACGTGTTGATGTGCTAACTTTCTTGAAGGTTTATCTAATCACATATTTATCTTTACAGGATATTTATACATATTTGTATTTCATTAGATGGTATTTTTCATTGCTTACTAATAGGATTGAGATCACGTATGCCCTTCCCTCGCGTCCCTTGGGGTGATATTCAGAATCAAAAATGATTCTTAAAGCCTTTTGACGCTTTGAGATTGTTAAGGGTATTTTATTTAGAATTGGTTTAATTGGCATAGTTGAATTTGAAGTGTTTTTCCATTTGATATCTTTTGATTTTAGAAGACAATCACATATGCTCTTCTCTTGTGTCCTTGGATGACCTAGATAATCAGAAATGATGCCTTCTCTTTTGATGGAGAACTACTAAACATCATCATATAGGACCAAAACAATTGTCACAGAATGAAGGAATCGAAACAAAAGTCATAAAATTACTAATAGAGTTGTTATACAAGTTGCCAACTGGCGTTCGAGCAAACCACATCTAATTTAAAAAAATAAAATGAAAAACACATTCAAAACATTGTATTGCAAGTTTTAGAAAAGGGTACATCCCTCTCCACTCGAATGGAACGTAACCCCTTTGGCATAACGCCTTAAGTTGCAACAATGGGGGTGGTTCTAGGAACCCCAAAGTAGTCCACGCAAGAGGGAACCTTGTGGATGAAATGGGAAGTGCTCCGCACTACCTATCTAACTAGTAAAACCTTTGTGAGATAGAGTTAGAAGTTATCCCTATACGACCCTTTTAAGTACACACTTGGATACATTCATTGCCCACTGTGCTTTAAGGGGGCAAAGTTGAGATACTTCCAAACTAGTCATTGTGACTTTTTGGGTAAATCGTCCCGCTTGTGGATAATCTTTGTAGCACCTAGGACGAGAGAACCACCTAAGAAGATATACTTTGGCTAGGATCCCACTTTGACCATTCTAAAAATAGTGTTGAGTTGTGAACCATATTTTCATTGAGAAAAGTGTGATGCATTACTTTTGCCTAGTTTTTACTTGCCTTAGAGCGAGGTGAAACTCTATCGAAGTGAAGCTAGCATTTTTCGTCATTCTTTTGATTTATTTCCTTCATGTTATTTTGACACTTTGTTGATCAAAAGAAGGGTGACTACCTTTTTGTTACCAATCAAATGTTTCTCTCACTTTTATGTCTGTTTACGCCCATCCATGTTTGCGGTTGGGTTAGTTAAATGTCTAAATTGTGCAGAGGCATTTTCATGTCATTGGTGACCATTGTGATCTTGATACCCATGTCAAGATCTTCATTATAGTTAGGCATGGTTCATCACTGCGGACTTCCTTATAAGAGTTAACTTGTTTATATCGTATCACTGGAATTTCGATATTTACGTCTTCTTTTTTGTAAACTTGACATAAATACCTATATTGTAAGGTTACACTGCACACATTTTTAACTATTCCTCACCATACTTTGATATTTTTAGTTCATTTTTATTATTACCTTGATTTCAAAGAGTGCTAGGTGTTACCATTTGTGCGTGTTATATCAATAACACCTTGATATCAATACTTCACTTTCTCGCAAAGTGGGTTAACATATCTTGGTGATATTGTTGTGTCATTCACGAATTGTAATTGGCACTTTTTGAGATATAGGTCTTAATCAGATTTGAGCTCACTCGTCTTATATCTTGATTGGGGGATCACATTTAACATCTTGTATTTGCTTACGTATTGTTCATTCCCTTTAACTTGGCATAAGTGGATACATCTTGTTAATCATCTTGCGATGCGAACTACTCTTTGAAACGTAGTTTAGGAGGTACTTCATTCAAATAGGTTTTAATACCAAATGCTTGTATCATGGGTGATTTATCACTCTACCACATTGGTATTCTCACATTTTTAACTTAGTCATACTCTTGACAAACACATCTCACATTTCACTTAGGAGTGATCACTAAGCTTTGAGCACATTTACAACTTACCCTAGCGAAACTATCACAAAAACATGGCTCCTAAAACACGTCTAGGGTTAAAGAAATAGATGTATGAGGAATAACAAGAGCAAGCTTGGGACACATCTAATAGACAAGGGTCAAAACCCTTCATTGGAAATGACCTAGGACCGTTGTTTTTTACAGAAAAGGAAACAGAAGAAATGGTCGACCATAGTGGAAATGAGTTAGAATCACCACATGTAGACTTTGATTTTGACCCCACTCTATTAGATGAATTTCTTCTTAGAAACAAAGATAGAGTGTTGGTGCGGATCATGGAACTAGGGGCCAAATTTCCCACTGAGAATGACACAATATTACCTATGAATAACGTTGTTGAAGAAGAACATCCCCTTATTAATATGGTAGATATTTTAAGACACGGACAAGCTTCTACATCTTACACAGAAAATGATAAAGTGGTAGGGCATAGAATACCCTTTATCAAAGTACCATGAATAAATAAGATAGATCATGAAATAGGTGAAGAACCTCCACAGTACGAAGAGGAGGAACCTTTAGAAGAAGAGGATATAAACCAAGCCACAATCCAACAGCAAATCAGTAACCTAAGCCGACAACTAGCTTTGCTTACTTCCCATGTAGAGAAAGATGCAGATAAGAACATTCAAAAGTTGAGGCCTAAGGTTAAGATCGACGAACTCCATTGGGAAAACCAAGGAGAAGAAGACATAGGGTATCATCATGTTCACATCTTCGCTTCTCCCACTAAAGAACAATTACTCGCATAGGAAGTGCAATCTATGAAAGTGAGTCTTGCGAGATTACAAGAGAGAAATATATGGAGCATTAGGAAATATCAATACAAAGAATTATGCCCCTATCCTCTTGACAGGACAATGGCCCTTCAACCCTTTCCAAAGAAGTTTGATATGCCAAAGTTTGACAAATACAAAGGAAAGGGTGACCCAAGGGATCATGTTAAATATTTTTACATGGCATGTTAAGAGGTGTCTTATAGTGATAATTACCTCATCAGACTATTTCCCAAGAGTCTCGGAGGTCAAGCACTTGAGTGGTTTACATGCTTACCATGAGGATCAGTTTTCACTTGGCCAGAATTGGAGGAAAGATTTGTGCGTCAATTCTCATATAACATAGAGAGTGATGTCACTATGGTAGACTTGTCTGGAGCCAAGCAACACCCAAATAAGACCTTTTCCAGCTTCCTCCAATGATGGAGAGGGATAACTAGTCACTTCCCTTGTGCTTTCCCTGAAAAGTAGCTGGTCAGTATTTTTGTTCCCAATTTCAACCCGGATATAGCTTTCCACCTTCAAATGCATTGTGTCCGCATTTCTAAGGAATTTATCAAGAAAGGGATTCAGATAGAAAAAGGCTCTCATTTCCAAAGTCACTCTAAAAACCTAGTCCAAAGACAACTAAAGTGTCAAACCCACGGAAAATCCTAAAATCTTTAACAAAAAAAAATGTGGAGGGAGATGGAATCATTGATTCCAAACATGTTCAAACGGTCCAAACTGGTCAAACTTTTAAACTGACCAAGGGCCCAATTCAACCACCACCAAAGTGACAAACATTCACCTCTCTTAATGAACTATTATCAGTCATACTAAAATAGTTAGATGTGGCCCACATGATGACCTATCCTACAACACAACCATTTTACAACAACGATCCTAAACCTTCATGGTATAAGGAGCATGAATATTGTGAAATTCATCGTGTTAAAGGGCATAAGATAGACAAATGTCTACGTCTTTTCCACTATATTCAGGATGTCATTAAAAACGGGGAGATAGAGGTGGATAACCCTAGCAAAACACAAACACCTAATGAGAAAATGGGGATTTATAAAGAACCATTCCCTAAGCATGATAATTCAGAAAAGATAAAGCCGGATCAGGGAGAGTCATCCCAAACTTATAAAGCTGTGAATTACTTGTATACCAAAAGAGATAACAACCATTATGATTCACTTATCAGATGTATTCACTCTCCTACTGACCGTGTCAATACCATCGAGATCAAGGGAAAGGACTACATTGTGGTAACAAGGCATTCCTACCTCGTGATTACAGAACCCTCTCTGTTGACCCCGCATACTGGTAAATAAAACCTTTTATAACAACTTGAGAAGATGTCTGCTAAGATTTTGATCTTAGATCTTCTCAAGATATCCAATGTGCATAAGGAAATTCTGTACCAAACTCTTCAGGGGTCAGGAGTGCCTTTAGAAGTAAATCATGCACACCTTCAAGCCACGGTGGCCAACATTACACCAACTGAGCATCTCACTTTCAACCATAGGGAAATCCCTGCCGAGAATCCTACACATAATTTTCCCTTATACATTGAAGTAGTTGTCACCCACAGGAAAATCAAATGGGTGCTTGTGCATAATGGATCTGGGTTGAACATATGCACACTTAAGTTGGTCAAATAATTAGGACACATAGAGGAAGATCTTGAGTCCCATATCATTACTATCACCGCATATGACAATGCACAGAGAGAGTCAGCAGGCACCATTATACTGCCCATGGAGGTGGGCCCCACTTTTCATCAGATAAAATTTCACATCCTAGACTTGGAACTTCCATATAACATGCTTCTAGGCCAACCATGGATTCATGCCATGTGGGCCGTGCCATTAATGTTTCATCATTGCATCAAGTTGAAGCATGAGGGACATATGGTTACAATACTATGAGATTCAGAGACCTTTGCTCATTGTAGATCTCTCAATAGCTTTACAAGAAAGGGTACATACACATTTCCCTACGCATATATAGTTGTCCCTCTATATTTTGAAGCCATAGAATCCCACGTAGATTCAGATTCTCTTAGTTCTTGCGCTCATGGGGTGTCTACTTAAACATCTCCATTTGATTCATGAGAGATGAAAATTCTGGAATATGGTTGTGGGGAGTATAGTGTACAATAAGGACTCTTGGTTTCTGACCTCTCACTGTCTTCCAAGACTAGAGGTTGACCCAACTACTGCTTTAGGAGACCTAGAGAGGAACACACTATTGGGACATTCCTACCTGGAGGATTGTTAGATGAGGAGAAATTACTTAATCCCCCTACTACTTGGGTCCTTGAGGAAATTCAGCCATCCTATTATCAAACCCCAGAATATGAAAAGTCTAGTAAAATGATGTACTACATGGGCTACAAAGGCCTAGGATGTGGGAGGAATGAATAAGGACAAAGAGAAGTAGTCCCTCTTCCACATTTCAAAATAGAAAGATACAGCATCAGGATTCACCCTTATGGAGTGCATCCCAACGATCAAGATGTGTCTTGTTCTGAGTGTGAGGATAGTTTCGACTATCTAGGCAGCAATACAGATTCCCATTGTAGCCAATATGAGGATCTAGCCTCCACGAACCTTTTCATGAATAACGTTGTCCTGACCATCACCCCCACTAAACCAACCCTTGACCTTGTATACCCTTCCCTTATTGAATGGGACCAACAATGTCACGTGCCACTAGATTTATTCGAGAACGACAAGGCTATTGCAGATTTCATGGGCATAAGGGATACAATCCCCATTGCAGATCACAAGAAAGGTTTTTTTATTGACTTAGATACCTATGCCTACTTCGGAAAGAAGGCTGAACTTCGTGGTCAACAAAATTTAAAGAAAAGTAAGGGAAAAAGTTCTAAAGAAATCCTCGACAAAAATTAAAGTCCAAGTCACACAGTGAAAACCTCTTTGAGGCAATGGCTGACAAACAAATAAGAAAATCAAAGGAAAAACAAAGTGACCATGCCGAGGATGAAAATATCATGGAGACATCCTTAGATGAAGATCTCAACCTTCCTCCTAATCCTATGAGTATGGAGGATTTATCAAAATTGTTAGTAGAAGAAACCATTGATGTCAATATTAGTACAAAAGAAGATCCCAAGATTTTAAAATTGGGGGCATCACTCTCAGCTAGAGAACAAAATACATTCACTATGTTGTTGTGAGAGTTTATCGATGTGTTTGCATGGTCTTACAAATACATGCCTAGCTTGGATCCAACTTTGGTCATTCACAACCTAGTTGTGCATGCAAATGCCAAGCCTATCAAACAAAAGCTCCAAAAGATGCACCCAAGAGTGGCCTTGTTAGTTAAGGAAGATTTGGAAATATTGCTTGTAGCAGGATTCATCAGACCAATTGATTATTTTGAATGGATATCAAACATTGTTCCTATCCAAAAGAAACCTATCAGTATCTGAATCTACAAGGATTTTAGGGACATCAATAAGGCTTTCCCTAAAGATGATTTTCTATTGCCCAACATTGATATGATTGTTGACTCAACAATAAGGTATGAAATGCTATCACTCATGGATGGCTTTTCGGGTTATAATCAAATTAAGATAGCTGAAGAGGACCAACACAAAACAAATTTCACAACCCCTTGGGGAGCCTTCTGCTATCAGGTGATGCCATTTGGCCTTAAGAATGTGGGAGAAACTTATTAGTGGGCCATGACAGTGATTTTTCATGACATGATTCATGACATCATGGAAGATTGCGTAGATGACATCCTGGGAAAATCCAAAAACAAGAGAGGATCATCCTGTCATTTTGTGGTGTATCTTTGAACACTTGCGTGAATACAAAGTCAGGCTGAATCCAAAGAAGTGTGTCTTTAGTGTGTTATCTAGGAAACTATTGGGCTTCATTGTGTCAAGACAAGGTATTGAGGTAGACCCTGCTAAATTGTCTGCTATCACTGAAATGCCTCCACCTGAGAATATCAAGAAACTATGTAGCTTGCAAGGGAAAATTCAAGCCATTCACCACTTCATCTCCTAGTTGGTAGATAAATGTCACTCATTCACCCATTTTCTTAAAAAAGATGTTGCTTTCATCTGGGGACCCAAGAAATAGCAAGCCTTTTCTTTGCTTAAATAGTACCTAGCTAATCCACCTGTCCTCATGCCTCCCACTCCAGGAGAACCAATTTTGCTCTATATTTCTGCTACACAATACACTATTGGTGTGCTTCTCATGTTAGAGTAGGTATTTACCTTAGCTCATGTTCACCTAGGTACTTTATTTACCTTTATTGTATTTATCCTCACCCACTTATATGTGTGGATATTTCTTTTATCTTATTTAGATATTAAGAGATATTATCTAGTTGTTAGGTATAGTTCTTTCCTTGATCTATGGTATTGACTAGATCCTTGATGTCTAGTTCTCTCCTAAATCTATGGTCTTGAATAGTTCTTTAATGACTAGTTATTTCCTTGATTTAAGGCTTGATCTACAACCTTGACTGGTTCTTAGATTGTTATTCCTTACCTATTTAAGTAAGGCCCATTCTCAATGTATTGCATTGAGTTCCATAATAATATATGATATTTTTTCTCATTTTTTTGCAAAGGTTTTATGTAAAGTTATTCTAGTGAATTGCTTTCATCTTATTGATCATGGTGTTTGATTAGCATCTATGTTCTTGGCTTGGTACGATCTTATTATCATTCCTTTCATCTCACTCAACATGACCTTAGCCATAAAGAGAAAGTTGTGTACTATCTGAGTCACACCCTCATCACCTATGAACTTAATTATCCTCATATTGAAAAGGCCTGCTTAGCCATTATTTTTACCTTTCAAAAACTTAGCCATTACCTATTAAATACTAAGTCCAAGCTCGTATCCAAGGTCAACCCACTCAAATATTTGTTGTCCAAACCCACCCTCAGTGGAAGAATGGCTAATTGGATCATTTTCCTCAGTGAGTTTGACATAGAATTTTTCCATCAAAAATCAGTTAAGGGACAAGTACTTGCAAACCAGCTAGCGGAAGCACCTTTGCAAAGTGTAGAACCTTTGAGTCTAGATATATTAGATACCTCCTTGCTCTACATTGAAGAATCTTCTGTGTGGCAGATACATTTTGATGGATCATTTACTTTTCATGGTTCAGGTGCAGGAGTAGTCCTTATTACTCCTTCTGGTGATCCTATACCACATGCTTTCTACCTGGCCTTCCCTTTCACAAACAACATTGCAGAATACAAAGCACTCATTGCGGGAATGAAGCTCGCCATCAAGTGGAATGCTCACCATGTTAAGGTTGTAGGTGATTCACAGTTAATCATTAAGCAGGTTAATGATGAATATAAGGTTAAGGATGACAAGCTCATACCTTACAAAAAGTTAGTGGAAACTCTAAAGGAGTATTTTGTGCAAATTACTTTTGAAAAAATCTGAAGAGCACATAATAGATTAGCAAATGCCATGGAAATGGTGGGGTCTATACTTCGCATTCTACCAAGGAACAATGATATGCCATTATTTTTAGAAAATCTATGCCAACCCATGTATGACATGCCAGAATCTTGCCTGGCTTGTGAAGTTGTTGGTCCCATTCCCCATGGTACGAACCCATTTTCACCTATCTTAAGGACAACACATTCCCTCATGATATCTCCCATTCTGAAAAGTAAATCCTAATTCGCCAGATAGCCCATTACACCCTTTTAGGAGGTACACTTTATCGTCATGGATACGATGGGAATTTGTTACGTCATCTGGATGTGACAGAGTCAATTCAGGCAATCAAAGAAGTGCATGAAGGGGTATGCAGAGCACATACAAATGGAATGGTCTTAGCTAAGAAACTGTTGAGATTAGGTTATTATTGGCCTACCATTGAAACTGATTGTTGCAATTACATTAAAAACTGTGTGTTTTTCCAAAAGTATGGAAATTTCATCCATGCTCCATCACAGCTATTGCAGCCAATCACTACCCCATGGCCATTCTCCAAGTGGGGACTCAATCTAATAGGGAAACTTACTCCAACCTCGTCTGATGGTCATACACATATCATCACAACCAAAAAATATTTTACAAAATAGGTGGAGGCCATCCCTTTAACCTATGTAACAAGAGCACAGATTTAGAAATTCATCATGAATCACATTATTTTCCGATATGGCATTCCTGAAGCCATTGTTACTGATAATGGGAATTCATTTAAGAAAAAAACCGTGAAAGGTATTTTTCAATGATTTCAAATCAGATTGAAATGGTCCACGCCATATTACCCTCAGGGTAATGGATAACCTGAGGCAACAAACAAGACTTTAGTAAGGATAATGGAGAAGAGGGTCAGCAAAATAGGTCGAAACTAGCACCTGCAAATCCATCTCGCCCTTTGGGCTTACCAAACATCCATTTGCACTCCTACAGGTGCAACACCATTTTCCCTAGTGTTTGGGATAGAATCTATCATCCCCTTAGAGATCAAACTTCTGTCCTTTTGTGCTATGATTATTTACTAATGCACAACCTTTAGTTTGGTGGATGTAATCTGGAAACAAAACAACAACATAACACAAGAATACCATCGACTATGATAAGACAAAATGATGACAAATCTGAAATATCAAAGTAAATTATAATATTAACATGAAACTGTTACAATCTCACCCATGAGGTACTTCAAGTGTTATTGACTTCACTTGCCTTTCACCAAGACTATGGGAGAAACTTTACAATTACACCTCTTAATGGCTTCTTCAACACACCTTTAAACTGATGGCTTCCTTCGCACACTTCCTACAATATTTCTCACTACTTCCTTCTATGCTAAATGAGGGGGGTGGCCTCTCTATTTATAGAACTTCCAGGCTTATCCATCTTATCTCTAAGATAGGATAAGAAATCCACTCTGACGAATCATATTCCATACCTTAACTCTTATCTGTACATGTAAGCTTATCTGTTAAGATAAGATAAACCTTATCATTTTACATGGGTTCCACATTTTTAGACTTTTTACAAATAAAATACACAAAATATTTATGACCTCACTCCTTGTCTTTATTACCAATATAATATTTCTAATTCCTAATCATGTAGACCCTACTTCTCTAATTACCCAAACTTTGACATTTTAACATTACCGGACCACTTACGACAAATATTTACTTTTTACAACATTCCTATTGTACTTTGACTGTTACCGTACTCCACATTATTGGCGGCACCGTACTGACGGCGCCGTTATCTTCTATCAGACGCTACTACTAATTATACTTAACAACATCCTATTCCTAATACATACATTAATGAAATAGAAATTACGGAGGAAAATTTTAGTGTCGACATCTTCCCCCTTCCTAGCTTCTACTCCGTCCTCGGAGTAGACTATTCTGGTGCTTGGAAAATCTTCAACTTGTCGTGGTTGACCCATTTCGTAATGGGAGTGCCATCCAATTCCTCCAGTCGGTACGTACCATTTTCATGCACAGCTGCTATTTTGTAGGGCCCCATCCATTTTGGAAGAAATTTTCTCTGTCTTCTTTTTTTGTATCTGGAATCATATACTAGAACCAAGTCATTCACATGAAATGGAGACCACCGGATCTTTTGATCAAAGTATTCCTTCTGCTTCATTTTCTTCTTATGGCTTGTATCCTTTGCTATTTCTCTCATTTCCTCCAGCAAATGAAGATGTACCAACCTTTCTTTTACTGAATCACTTTCATCCATCCTTTCATTTTTCATAACTCTCACAGTGGGAATATCAAACTCAATAGGAAGAACTGGATCAATGCCATAGGCCAACTGAAATGGGGAGTATCCTGTTGCTGACTTTGATGTTGCCCTATATGCCCACAATGCTGCATGAATCCTTTTATCCCATTTATGTACCTGCAAGGCTGCATCTTTTGCTAGAATTTGACACAACACAAAATTTGTTCGTTCCACCTGTCCATTTGTGCTTGGCTTGTATGTTGTTGCCTTCCTGTGCTTAATAGAAAACTTATTGACTAGGGCTTCTACCACCTCATTAATGAAGTGGCTTCCTTGATCTGTTACAATTTCTAATGGGCAACCAAATCTGGTGACAATGCGTTCATACATGAACCTTGCCACTTCATCCATGGAAGCTGTTTTCAATGGCCTAGCTTCAACCCACTTGGTTAAATAATCTGTGGCAACTACAATATACTTATTTTGGCGTGATGTAGTTGGAAGTGGACCTACAATGTCTATTCCCCACTTTTCAAAGGGACCAAGGGGAAGAATAGGACATAATGGAGCTGATGAAGTCTTACGGTTACCATGTGTTTGACAAATATCACATGTCTTACAATAATTATAACAATCTTTAAAAAGAGTGGGCCAGTGATAACCTGCATCCAAGATCCTTCTTGCTGTAAGTTGTCCAGAGAAGTGCCCTCCACATGTACCATTGTGGAATTCTTCTAGCAGTTCCTTCCCTTGATCACGTCCAACTGCCCTCTTGTACTGTCCATCAGGTCCTATTCGAAATAATACTCCATGCAGAATAGAATATGGACGACTGGCTTGAGTAATCTTTCTCTTAGTCTTTGCATTGGCACCATCAGGAAACTTGAATTCATTCAGATAATTCCAAATATCTATGTATTCACTAGGGATTGTGTCAAGGGATAACAATGCTGCATCGGGGAAATCATCATCATCACAAGATGATCCTAAACCATCATAGGCTCGAGAGAGTGCATCTGCATTGACATGCTTCTTTCCTGGCCTATCTATAATATCAAATTCAAACTCTTGTAGCAAAATTATCCATCTTGCTATCCTCCCTGATGGGTTAGGCTTATTTACAATATATTTTAGAGCCTGATGATCTGTTACAACTAGAAATTTTTTCCCTAGCAAGTAATTTCTAAACTTCTTTACAGCAAAAATGATAGCCAGAGCCTCTTTTTCAGTTACAGTATAATTTACCTCAGCACTGCTCATTTGTCTGCTCCCAAAGTAAATTGGATGTTCATTCCCATTTTCATCCTTTTGGCTCAAAGTACTTCCTAGTGCTGCATCTGAGGCATCAGTGTACACAATGAATGGCTTGCTCCAATCTGGATTCTTCAAAACAGGTGAAGACACCAGGGCTTCCTTCAATTGTCCAAAAGCTTCATGCGCCTTATTTCCTGGTTCATAAGTAACATCCTTCTTCAAGAACTGGGTTAGTGGCTGTGCAATCTTTGAGAAATTCTTGATGAACCTTCTATAGTAACCCACATGGCCTAAAAATGATCTCAACTTACTTCTATTAAGAGGAAATGGTAAATCTTTGATTTTTGAAACTTTATCAGGATCAGTACCAATACCATCTCTGGATACAACATGCCCTAACAAAACGCCTTTAGAACATCCAAAGACACACTTTGTAGGGTTTAGTGAGGCTTGTGCTTCATCTAACCTTTGAAATGTTGTCTCCATTTGGTGCAGGTGGTCCAACTTGCTCCCATAGATGCAAAAATCATCCAGAAATACTCTGATGAAGGTCCCAATGTAGGGTTCGAACACCCTATTCATCAAACGCTGGAATGTTGCTGGAGCATTACACAACCCAAAAGGCATAACTCTATAAGCAAACGTTCCCCAAGGAGTGGTGAACGTGGTCTTCAGCTGATCTTTCTCTGCTATACGAACTTGGTTGTAGCCGCTATATCCATCAGCAAAACTATAGCACTCCTGGCCAGCTACTTCGTCCAAGATCTGATCTGAAAATGGAAGAGGGTAATGATCCTTCTTTGTTGCCTTATTGAGCTTCCTGTAATCAACACAAATGCGTAGCTTCCCATTCTTTTTTATTGAGATCACAATGGGAGAAACCCATTCTGAATTCTCCACAGCAAATATGAATCCTGCATCAAGCAACTTATCTATTTCTTCTTTTACAGTCTTGGAAAAATTAGGATTCATTCTATATGGCATTTGCTTTATGGGCTTAGCACCATCTACCAGCTCAATACAATGTTCTACCCAACTTACTTGACGGAGTTCCTTGTAATCAAAAGTGAATAGGTGTATGTACCTTCGAAAGAGCTGGAGGTAGGATTCCTTCTCACTCTCCATCACAGCATCACCAATCTTTATTTGTTGGAGACGATCATCAACTTCTTCTTCAGATAATTTTATGGGGTCATGAGTTGGTGTGACTGGAAGGATATCCATGACTGAAACATCCACCTCGCTTTCTTCATCTTCAGTGTCCACTTCACTGGTACTAGAGTAATCAGAGGATGTCCAATCATCAGTTTCATCACTTGAATCCACAGGTTCTGCCTTATGATGTCGAGGGATCACATTTATCTTCACCCTCTCTCTACCACGTCCAAGTGTCATGAAACCTTCATTCCAGTAGTTTCTTGCATGAACTCTCCTTAGCCATGGTCTTCCCAGCAGCATTGGGTACGCAACAGTACCATTTTTCATCACCTGAAAGTCTACCACACATACCACACCCATAACAGATATTGCCACATTTGAAACTACACCTTCTGGTTTAGTTTTTCCTTTATTTAATGACCTTAACATAAGTGTTGAAGGGCGATCAATTTTTAAACCCAACATATTCATTACAGACTCGGTCATTACATTAACTGCAGCACCTCCATCAACTAAGACATCATGAATTGAAATACCATTACATAATACCTCAGCTTGTGGAGCATAGGGATCTGCCTCTGCCTCCAAAACAGGGACCTCAACCTCCTTCCTTCTTCGAGCATTGAGTCCACCTCGCAACTCCCGCCTCTTCTCAGAAGACATAGCCAAGAGTTGACCATATGTAATATTTGCAGGCCTTTTGGACAGATCTTCCAAGATGGAGTATGGTCCTTGCCCCTGTGAAATCAGAAAATCCTGCACACCCAACTTTCTTCTCCTATGTTTCTTACTAGTTTCTTCTTTCATCTTCTTAGGATCATTTCCATCTTGATTATCTTTTTCTTTCTTTCTTTTTGTTACAAACACATCTACTTCATTATTTCTGCTCTTATCTACTACATCAAAAGAATTCACAGGTGCTTTTCCTTTATCATTATCTCCTTTACCAGATGTAGAAGCTCTATCTGGACAATTATACTTATAATGACCCTTTTTATAACAACCATAACAAACAACTTCAGAAATATTTCTTTTTGGACCTCTATCTCCTCCCTGAGAACTAAATTCCTTTCCTTGAAGAAGATTAATAGTTAACTGACCCATCTTTTTGAGCAGATCTTCATACTCAGTAGATGTACTAGGAGAAATATTTGTGCTCACCGGGAGTGGTTGTGGATTCTGGACCAAAGGTGCTGGTGTAGGCTCTACTTTAGCAACAATTTCTTTGGGCTCCTCTTCCATGCTTTCTTCTTGCCTTCTTGCAATCTCCTTTGCTTGTTCAATGGTAGCTGGGCGGTCATACTTCACTCGTTGTCTGATCTCTGGCTTCATCCCAAGAATGAAGTGCTTACAGAGGAGATTATCCACGCCATTCATCAACCCATCCGCTAGTCCTTCCTTCCGGATCTGGGCATCGAGCTTCCTCCTTAGCTCTAGAACACGAGCATGATAATCCCTTATCTTCTCCTTCTCTCCTTGGGATAGCTTTGTGATCTCGATCATGAGATCTGCATATTTCTGTTGTTCACCAAATTCTTCAAGAAAACTTTCAGTTAATAAATCCCATGAATTTTTCACATTATCACCTAGTGTTTCAAACCACCTAAGTGCTGAACCATCCAAAAAGGTAGGAAAAAATTCAGTCCATTGTTCCCTTCTTATAAGGCCATTACAAATACAAGATCGCTTAAACTCTTGAATGAAAGAAGAAGCATCTTCATTAGATTGAGCTGAAAAAACAGGAATCTTTCCCATTTTCAAAAGTAACCACCGTGAAATACCAACTCACAAGTACAATCAACAAGACTTATGTGTACAAATAATTGGAATCACTATACTAGAAAGTGACTTTACACCTTTCTACAGTAAAATAGAAATGACCACGGTAAACTATGGTAAAACTTGACTTACTGCGGTAAAAACTGACTTTACTGTGGTAAACACTATTCACGGTAAAAAGTGAAGTTACTGCGGTAAATACTATTCACGGTAAAAAGTGACTTTACTGCGGTAAATACTATTCCAGCAAAAATGACTTTACCATGGTAACTACTATTCATGGCAAAAATGACTTTACCATGGTAACTACTATGCACAGTAAAAACAAGGTTACCCTCTAATTGATTTTTGACTAAGTGGGAATATCTCTCCAGAAAATCCACCAACGAGGAATGGTCCCGGCAACGGAACCAAAATGTCATCACCAATCCGGCACTATGATAATTCTTCACCGGGAACTCCTCGTGCTATGATTATTTACTAATGCACAGCCTTTAGTTTGGTGGATGTAATCTGGAAACAAAACAACAACATAACACAAGAATACCATCGACTATGATAAGACAGAATGATGACAAATCTGAAATATCAAAGTAAATTATAATATTAACATGAAACTGTTACAATCTCACCCATGAGGTACTTCAAGTGTTATTGACTTCACTTGCCTTTCACCAAGACTATGGGAGAAACTTTACAATTACACCTCTTAATGGCTTCTTCAACACACCTTTAAACTGATGGCTTCCTTCGCACACTTCCTACAATATTTCTCACTACTTCCTTCTATGCTAAATGAGGGGGGTGGCCTCTCTATTTATAGAACTTCCAGGCTTATCCATCTTATCTCTAAGATAGGATAAGAAATCCACTCTGACGAATCATATTCCATACCTTAACTCTTATCTGTACATGTAAGCTTATCTGTTAAGATAAGATAAACCTTATCATTTTACATGGGTTCCACATTTTTAGACTTTTTACAAATAAAATACACAAAATATTTATGACCTCACTCCTTGTCTTTATTACCAATATAATATTTCTAATTCCTAATCATGTAGACCCTACTTCTCTAATTACCCAAACTTTGACATTTTAACATTACCGGACCACTTACGACAAATATTTACTTTTTACAACATTCCTATTGTACTTTGACTGTTACCGTACTCCACATTATTGGCGGCACCGTACTGACGGCGCCGTTATCTTCTATCAGATGCTACTACTAAAGGGAAGTTCTATGCTTAAACATGGCGCAAGGAGGTTAAAAATGATCAAAAATACAAAAATCAAAAATCAGAAAAAAAAGAGAGAAAATAGGTCATCCACTAGTGAAAACCACCCAATTGTGGCACTTTGGACAAGTCCTTGGGTGAAATATGGTTTTCGGCCCCTCGAGAGGATTCGTTGTTCACAAGCATCCTACACCTGGAGGGTAGTTTTCTTTGGCCTAGCCCTAGTTCTACCTTCAAGATTTCCTGTGTGCCACATCCTGTCAAGCCTTGATCCGTCTTTGCCTTGTTTTATTCATTTGTGAGAGGTATGGTCTTTCGCTATTTCCCATCTTACACTGGGGGCAATTCAACAACTTCACCTTCTTGTTCATAAGTGCGTGGCTTCTGCCCTTGTATATTCCCCATCTAATGTTGGGGGCATCTACGCTTTCTTGGTTACCTGCACATAGCTCTGGAAAAACGTTAAAAAACACAAAAATAATAGAAAATTGTTTTACAAAAACACACAAAAACAATAGAAAATTGTTTCGAAAACACAAATATAGAAAATTGTTTTACGAAAACACAAAAACAATTGAAAATTATTTCAAAAACACAAAAACAATAGAAAATTGTTTCATGAAAACACAAAAATAATAGAAAATTATTTCATGAAAACACAAAAACAATAGACAATTGTTTCACGAAAACATAAAAACAATAGAAAATTGTTTCGAAAACACAAAAACAATAGAAAATTATTTCACGAAAACACAAAAAAAATATAAAATTATTTCATGAAAACACAAAAACAATATAAAATTGTTTTGAAAAAAGCCTAAACAATAGAAAATAGTCCATGAAAACATATCTTACAAAAACATTTACTAGCATTGTCTTGTTTCCTTACTTTGTTTGTTACTTGTATAATGTTTATCATTCTTTTTGGCTTAGATTAGTTTCTTAGGCATACTTTCTTGGGATTCATCTTTTCTTGCTTAGATTAGATTTATTCTTGCTTATGCATATTGTGGTACAACCTTGGGAAATCATGCTATAATGTTTTAATTCATTATGTTCTTTCTTAATCATTTGGTTGTGTTTGTTACTTGTTAATAAAGACATGGTGAATCATGGTGTATTGTATTAATTTCTTGGTGTTCTTTGTTAGCATTTGGTTGTTTTTATTACACATGCATCTGTTTTGTTATCATTAACATCACATTACCATCATTATCATCACATCTAACATCATCTATACATCACATATAAACAAAAATGCTTAGTTTTACATCATGCATGTATGCTAAGCTAATCATCACATATCATATCATTAATAGGGGCAAGAGGGGTTGTACATGATTAAAAATCTATCCCCCCCCCCCCCCTCCACACCAATATCATCATATCATCCTGTCCATATACATCTACAATAACACATGAGAAATTCATTTGATATCATCTAAGGATCTATCATCTAACATCTACAGCATATGTATATACATCAAACATTAGGATAACCAGATACATATAAAGTACAAAATTATATAATGCATCCATAAGAACTGAATCACACATGCAACATAAAATGGGAATTAATGTATGCCCACTCATGTCACAATGCATCCATAAGTGCTAAATCAAACAAATGTAAAATACATCGAATCCAATGTAGGCAGCATGCCTGCTCAAAATACTAAATATGATTCATGTCCAGTCGTCAGTTGGTTCCCCATGAGTTTCAAGACAAATAAAAAATAATCTATATACATGTATCCAAAATAAAGACATACATCATCTCATAGCCATGTGTATCTGAGCCAAAACAAAGTAATCCTCATATATATATACATGTGTGTCAAAAGATACATCTATATCAAAAATGGATAGATACACATCAGTGCTCTATATCAAAAATGCCTTCAACTGAGGTGTACAAAGATGCTACATAAAAAATGTCTACATATCTATACAAGTGTACATCTACATAGATCAATGCTTCATACATAATACATCATCGATACACAATGGCATCAAAAAAGGGGCATGTATCAGAAAGAATCAAGCCTTCATCATGAGGCATCATCAACAATATAAGTATACAATCACTGTACATAAAAAAAATTGGCCTTCATAAGAGGCATACATACACCAATAATCTATACAAAAAAAAATGCAGATCTCAACCGTAGCTCTCGCCCTTGTCGAGGGCTCCCAGATCTATCATCAGGTATGACTGGACCACTAGAGGCTAAGATGGTGCTGGTCTCAACTAGTTGCTCTGGTATGAGGATGTCTCACTGATCTAGCAGACTGACCTGATCTCTGTGATCAAGAGCCTGATGCGCTCGACCCTAATGACTGTCATGGCAATGTTACTCACTACTCTAGTAGGAACTACCCTGTAATATGACAGTACTGTAGAAATAAGGCCTCACCACCAAGCCTAGTGGCGTCACGATATCAAGGTCAGCATCTCTGGAGGTGAGCACTACCTGATAGGGTAGTATCTCTCTCGCCTATCACTCAGCCCAAGTCTGGCCTCGGCTTGTCTAGACGGACAGCATTCTCTCAGATCTCTCTCTATAGTAACAGTCTCCTACAACTTGGCGCAGAGCTTGGTCCCTCTGTGCTAAGGAGGGACCTAATGATTGTGCATATACATGATCTCTCTATGTATCACAACCATCCACACCTGTGACTGGGACTGAGTGAAGAAGGGTGAGTATCTGAGTCCCCTGTGTTGTTGTCTCCCGAATCTGGCTCCGCCATGTAACTCTGTCATCTCCTAGGCCAGCCTGGGCCCGATCCTGGACCTCACTCTGAAAGTAACAGTCACAATGTGAGCTCGGGCCTCATCACGCTCTACTATGGCTAGTCACACACCAGCCTCAAGCCTCATCTCTCTCTGCTCTAGCCATCGTCTCTCTCGGCTATGAGCTACTACATGTTGTAACTGCAGCTGTACTATGGTTATCTGTGCCACTGGCTAGGAGGCTTTTTCTACCTCAGGGACTGAGTCCTTGAGGTGCTCTGGATGTCTGTCCATGATCTCAGGACTCTACCTCTGGGATGGCTACAAAGCTACTTGTACTGGGCCCTGTGGCCTCAGATCCCTGTCCCTATCGAGGCACCTTTTCCCATCATGTGGAATGCCATCAAAATGATCCTATGGGTCTAGGCTCAATGTTCCACTGCCCTCACCTTGGCACTCTGAATCCGTGCCATATCTCTACAGGTGGGTGAGTGCCTACCGCCCAAGCTTCCTCTGGAATGGTGAGATGTCGGGGTAACACTGTCAGCATACCAATGTTACATAGTCAACTATGTAGTCCCCTAGGATCTCTCACTTGTCATACTAGGTCCCATGCCTGTGGGACCGCCTACGTAAGAAACTTGTCCATAGCTCAAGCCACTAGTATGCAAGGCCCCATGGTCTGCCTCTCTGAATCCCTGTGTGCATGCCAAATATCTAGCTAGAGGGACCCCCTATACCTCAGCCAAGATATCGATGGCACCTTTCTACTTGATACAACTCCATAATATAATTGCGGCTACCAATGATAGAAAGTGCTCCACCAAGCACATGCTGAGCTCTGTGACATCCTCTAGCCACTGGAAATGCATGTATGGCTGCCAAATGACATCTATCTCTACTAGCTCATAAAAATCTCGCCTATATATGAATAGGCTACGAAGATGGCCACGTACATCCCCACCATCTGCTACCCATGTCATGTATGATAGCTCCTCAGGATCTCAAACACACAAATTTCCCACATAGGTGTTCCCAATCGCTAAAATGATCCCACGCCCATATCTGTAATAGATGAGGTTGGACCCACGGTCTTCTGACCATGGTATGTGATCAAATGTGCAGATCCCAGTATAGGTGGGCCAATATGCACTGTTCCCAACAATATCTCTTGCCACTGTAAGGATACCATGAACCAAGTGGTAGTAGTCCTCTCAGGAAAGAGGTCCCTGTCTTATTAGTGAGTAGGAACCCACTAATAAGTGACATGATGTAGAGAGGTCCCCGATGTAATGTCTAGTAAGCGATGCACTCATGTAAAGCCACGGTCATCCCGTCATGTGGGATGTCATCAACCCCAAATAGCGTAATGTAGGCTACTCTGATCAACCCTGCATCCAAACTGTACTCAATTAATGTACCCATCATGGGCATGTGCAGAATCTACCAAACATCCTCTATGGTCACTGTCATCTCCCCTATGGGAAACCTAAAGCACTGGCTCTCACTATGTCATCACTCAGCAAACGCAGTCAGGAGGCCATGATCTAGTACAATCGATGGCATCTAAGACATGAGGCTCAGCTCCACTGCCTCCAATAGTATCGCCATCACTTGGCAGTCACGTCAGTGCATACTGCCCTCTAACTTGGCAATCTAGGAGTGACTCTCCCACATCTACAATAATGGTAATCATCTCTACAAAATAACATGTCACTCATTAGTTTCTAGCATTTCCTCTAAAAATCTCTCTTTTTTAGGGTTAACCCAAAAATCCTAAAAATTCTTCTAAGTGTCATGTTTTGGACACTTTCCTATATTTTTCTACCTATTTAGGGTGCCTACGCACCCTTTTGGGCATGTGTGCCACATTTTCAACACCTGTGCCTACACGCATGTGTTTTCTGGCACGTGCACCCTCTTTTGGGAACCTGCGCACCCTTTTAGCATATGCGCCACTAATCTGGTACTTGCGCATAAACATGTGCACTTCTGCATACATGCGCTTGACTATCCATGCCTGCGCCATGATTTTGGTGTGTACACCCCATTCTTGGCATGTGCACGTGCATGCACATGTGCTCATGTGTGTGCATGTGTGCGTGTGTGTGTGTGATTTTTGACTGCGCATGTGTGCACATGGACCTGGTGCATGCACCCTCAAATGGATGCATGCACCCCCAAAATGGCACATGCGTGCCCTATCCCATGCCTGCAACTACATGCAGGTGCATCTACACATTTTCTATGCCTAAAAACCATAATTTAATGCATTAATGACACAATTAATGGGTAGGGTTGCGATACTCACAAACGGGCCATTGTCTGCATGTCGCTGGTACCCCTGGACTACATCCGCACGCCTTAAATGGTCCCGTGTGATCACCATATTTCTCTGGACCATCAGAGCCTCACAGTAAAAATTTTCAAACTAATCAGTTAAAATGAATTACTCGCGATGTTTTTACACCCCTGGAAGGTATATTAACCTATTTTTCATCGTTCGGAAGGTCAGACGACCCGTTTCAATCATTGTTGTCTTCTCTATTCGTTGTGGAATAATTATTTTTATTAAATAATTATTTTTCACCATATTGGGGCATTTTTGCTATCCGATACTCCTTTCTTCTCCCTCAGACAATTTTATTGCTCCATGGCAATTTTTATTCTTCTTCACACTCTTGAACAATAATTATTTTTCAAATAATTATTTTTTCTTAATTTTTTCATTAAAAAAGGACATTATGTGTCCTTTGTTTCTCCTTTCTTCCTCCTAGGGCACTTTCTATTGCCCCTAGACCCTTCGCTTTCCTCTTCTACTTTCTTCTACTGTTCACCACAGTTAAGAAGGCAAACACAAAAATAATAAAAACAATATATATATATATATATATATATATATATATATATATATATATATATATATCAAAACTCCAAAAACAAGGAAAAAAAATTTCAAAAAAAAAATTCCTAAAAAGTAAAAAACCCTACAAAAATGGTAACTTGCTTATTACGGTTGAAACTTGTGTCTTGCGCATGGTATTTTCTCCATATCCTATTGGTTTGTCTCACATCTTCCCTGATTAATATGATTTGTGGATCACGGGATTCACAACCATTCACAAAGCTAGCTGTTTACTTTGTCTGTACTCTAGGGCACTTTTGTTGCTTAGTGCTATTTCATTGCACAGAAATAATTTCCATGGACCCTACGTCCATTGTCATTTCCCCTTGCATGTATCCTTACTTGGGGCATCATTTTTAACCCTTGTCATCAATCACAAACTTGTGGATCTCTTCATCACTGATAACAAAACATTTGTACAACTGTCTTGACCATTGTTGGGTTGGATATGTGCGTTCATACTTATTTTCCCTATTATATGATCTTGTTTCCTTCTTGTATTGCATTACAGTATTGTATGTTGCATGGAATTGGTGTTTTCAGTAATGGAAAACTATTCGTATTGTGTCTTTTCATGTCATGCTACCTTTTTCATATGCTTATATTTTTAATAAGGGCTGATGATGTAGTTCCTATGGAAATATGATGACATCAAATTGGTTCCAAATACACAGTGGCTAAAGGCTAAGCTCTTATCTCCCCTCCTCCATATTTCTTCTCTGTTACTTTCCTTTCACTCCTAATTTTCTCTCTCATCGGGGCATCCTACCTCTTCCCCTTTCTTCTGTCTATCTCTCACCTTTTTCGATCACCGATCGACTTCTTCCATCACCCCATCGACACTCGAGGGGGCATCTCTCCCTCCTACTAATTTTTCTTCTATCCCTTCAAAATTTTCTTCCCTCTTCTATCTTTGAATTGACGTCACTTACGCCACCCCAAAGAGGGGCAAACATAGACACCTATAATTACGCCCGAGAAATTTAAATACATAAATTACACTAATTATCTATTTTTCCACAAATTGATGACATATTGTTAATAGCACTCATCTTCTCTTCCATTGTCATTAATTGATTACATTAAGCTAATTAATTAAGTCACCTTATCCAACACATACCCTAATTAATGACCCTTCATTAATTAAAACCTTCTATCTAGTCTAATTAATTATTATTAATTAAATTAGCCTCCCTTCTCATTAAATCAATAAATCTCTATTTAATTGGTTTAATCCCTTCCTAATGGTCTAAATCACACTAATATCCATCTAAAAGCTTGCACATGTATTTAATTAACCATCTTGATTAATTAATACACCCCCTTTATCCACATGAGCCACTTGAGGACAAACTAAACCCTTCTAAGCTAACTCAATCTCATCTAAACCCCTCTTATCCATAACTAACTCTACATCTCCCTTTATCCCACATTCATGAGGATGTGTTGAATCCTTTATCCTTTGGGCTATATAAAGAGCCCTTCACCTACCTTTTTACTTACACCTAAACTCCTTAAGAGAGAAAATTCAAATCATATAGCAAAGAGACCAAGAGCTTGCACTTTGTCCTCTTGAGAGTTCATCATCTTGAGGAGCTAAGCCTCCTATTCTAGCCTAAAGTGCTTAGGTCATATGGGAGGTGTCAAAAGGGGTCTTGTAGCCCAACTCTGATGAGCCCCCATTCCTAGGTTCTTGGAGATATCAAGGACAACCAAATATTGATTGTCATGGAGCTTGTTTAGGTCTATTTACTTGTTTGTTGGTAATCTAGAGAAGTAGAGTTTTAAATACTTTAGCATTGTTAATTAAAAGTTAATGCATTATGCTAGGTATTAATCTTGTTTAGCTCTCATCTTTGATGGTGTTTAGATTTTGTCATTAGCTTTGTTATAGAACTATTTCAGTGTTAGTTCTCATTCATCTAACTTAGCTAGAAAGCACAAAACCACTGCACACATTTGGCACGCCCGGTGGGACACTTAGTCCCATGGCATTTTAGTTTAAATTTCATTGTTTTGGTTAACTTTTGATATGCACATGTAGTAATTAATTTCTATTTTTTGGAGTTTTTTCTCATTTGATATGTGTACCTTCATGTTCATATCCTTAATTTTAATGGGCAATTACCATTTTTTAACTAACTTGTCAAAATTTAGAGATATTGTGAAGTTTTCTTTGTTTTTCCATACTCTAGTTACAAGTCCAGTGAAGGCACAATTTTGGGAGTGCATGCATGATTTTTGGAGTGTAGGCATAGTTTTCGGAGCACAAACATGGCTTTCAGGGGGCACACATCTCTCTGGTGGTGTAGGTGTGCTGTTAAAATCTGTCATTCTATCTTCCGATCACTGGTGTACATACCCTAACCCGCGTGTAGGTGCACTAACCTAGGCACACATGTCATTTCATACTATACCTTCAATGTATTTTGAAACCTGTCAGATCAGCACAAAAGCCCTAACCAGGGTGCACATGCAGTTTTAGTGGCGCAGGTATATTTTTCTGGTAATACAGTTAGTCTGTCGGTTATTCTGTCTATTTTTCTCAGAGTAGCGCATATGTTATTTTTGTGGTGCACATGCCTCTCGGGTGGTGCAGGCATTTAATCAATCCAAAAATTCCACAGAGTGGTACAGGTGTTGTTTTAGGGGTGCACACATCTCTCGGGTGGCGCAGGTACACTGTGTGCCAAAAAATAGCCTTTGGTGGCGCATACGCCCTAACCCACGTGCAGGCACTGAAAAAGGGGCACAGGCATCCTTATGCATTTTTTGACATTAACGTGTTGATGTGCTAACTTTCTTACAGGTTTATCTAAGCACATATTTGTCTTTTTTAGGCTTTTTTTATGTGTTTTTATTTGATTAGATGGTATTCTTCATTGCTTACTAATAGGATTGAGATCACGTATGCTCTTCCCTCATGTCCCTTGGGGTGATATTGGGAATAAAAAATGATTCTTAAAGCCTTTTGACACTTTGAGATTGTTAAGGGTATTTTAATTAGAATTGGTTTAGTTGGCATAGTTGAATTTGAAGTGTTTTTCCATTTGATATCTTTTGATTTTAGAAGACAATCACGTATGCTCTTCTCTTGTGTCCTTGAACAATCTGGAGAATCAGAAATGATGCCTTCTCTTTTGATGGAGAACTACTAAACATCATCATATAGGACCAAAACACTTGTCAAAGAATGAAGGAATCGAAACAAAAGTCAAAAAATTACTAATAGAGTTGTTATACAGGTTGTCAAATGGTGTTCGAGCAAACCACATCTAATTAAAAAAGATAAAAAAAACAACACATTAAAAACACTGTATTGTAGGTTTCAGAAAATGGTACGTCCCTCTCCGCTCAACTGGAACATAACCCCTTTGGCATAACGCCTTAAGCTACAACAATGGGGGTGGTTCCAGGAACCCCAAAGTAGTTCATGCAAGAGGGAACCTTGTGAACGAAATGGGAAGTGCTCCGCACTACCTGTCTGACTAGTAAAATCTTTGTGAGATAGAGTTAAAAATTGGTCCTACACAAACCTTTTAAGTACACACTTGGATGCATTCATTTCCCACTGTGCTTGAAGGGGGCAAAGTTGAAATACTCCCAAACTAGTCATTGCAACTTTTTGGGTAAATCATCCTACTCGTGGATAATCTTTGTAGCACCTAGGATGAGAGAACCACCTAGGAATATATACTTTGGCCAAGAGCCCACTTTGACCATTCTAACAAAATTTTTGAGTTGTGAACCATATTTTCATTGAGAAATGTGTGATGTGTTACTTTCACCTAGTTTTTACTTGCCTTAGGGTGAGGTGAAACTCTACCGAAGTGAAGCTAGCATTTTTCGTCATTCTTTTGATTTATTTCCTTCACATTCTTTTGACACTTTGTTGATCAAAATAAGGGTTACTACCTTTGTGTTACTAATCAAATTTTTCTCTCACTTTTATGTCCATTTAAGCCAATCCATGTTTACGGCTAGGTTAGTTAAACGTCTAAAGTGTGCAGAGGCATTTTCACGTCATTGGTGACCATTGTGATCTTGATACCCATGTCAAGATCATCATTGTAGTTAGGCATGGTTCATCACCATGTAATTCCTTAGAAGAGTTAGATTTTTTATATTGTATAGCTACAATTTCGATATTTACATCTTATTTCTTGTAAACTCGACATAAATACCTATATTGTAAGGTTACACTGCACACATTTTTAACTATTCCTAGCTATACTTTGAGATTTTTAGTTTGGTTTTATTATTACCTCAATTTCAAAGAGTGTTAGGTGTTACTATTTGTGTGTGTTATATCAATAACACCTTGATATCAATACTTCACTTTCTCACAAAGTGGGTTAACATATCTTAGTGATATTGTTGTGTCATTCGCGAATTGTAATTGGCACTTTTTGAGATATAGGTCTTAATTAGATTTGAGCTCGCTCATCATATATATTGATTGGGGGATCACATTTAAATTCTTATATTTACTTACATCTTTTTCATTCCCTTGAACTTGGCATAAGTGGAGACATCTTGTTAATCATCTTCTAACGCGAACTACTCTTTTAAATGTAGTTTAGCAGTTACTTCATTCAAACGGGTTTTAATACCAAACGCTTGTATCATGGATGATTTATCACTCTACCACATTGGTATTCTCACATTGTTAACTTAGTCATACTCTTGACAAACACATCTCGCATTTCACTTAGGAGTGATCACTAAGCTTTGAGCACATTTACAACTCACCCTAGCAAAACTATCACAAAAACATGGCTCCTAAAACACTTCTAGGGTTAAATAAACAGACGTATGAGGAACAACAAGTGCAAGATTGGGACACCTCTAATAGACAAGGGTTAAACCCCTTCATTGGACATGACCTAGGACCGTTGTTTTCTGTAGAAAAGGAAAAAGAAGAAATGGTTGACCATAGTGGAAATGAGTTAGAATCACCACACACAGACTTTGATTTTGACCCCACTCTATTAGAAAAATTTCTTCTTAGAAACAAAGATAGAGTGTTGGCGTAGCCCCTAACAATGACACGATATTACCTATGAATAATGTTGCTGAAGAAGAACGTCCCCTTATCAATATGGAAGATATTTTAACACACGGACAAGCTTCTACCTCTTACGTAGAAAATGATAAAGTGGTAGGGCATAGAATACCCTTTATAAAAGTTCCACAAAGAAACAAGATAGATCATGAAACAGGTGAAGAACCTCCATAGTACGAAGAGGAGGAACCTTTAGAAGAAGATGCTATAAACCAAGCCACAATCCAATAGAAAATCAGTAACCTAAGCTGACAACTAGCTTTGCTTACTTCCCATGTATAGAAAGACACAAATAAGAACATTCAAAAGTTGAGGCCTAATTTTTAATACTCAATTTCCACTTATTTGTGTCCAAAATTATTTGAATTCCAGTTCTTACGATATCCAAAAGGAGCTTACCTACAAGGCATTCCTCTGGAGATCAAGATCCTGATGGTAACTTTGAATATGGAGAGTAAACCAATGGATAACTAAACCTCACCATGTTTGGGGAAAGAGAAGGATTGGTGAAATATGGCAAACCTAGCGGTAGAAAGGCAGAGAGAGGAAAGGCCTCTTAATTATAATGATGTGTGTGAGAGGGAGATAGAGAAATAGTGTACCGTTGTAGAAAGTATGGTGTTGAGGAGAGAGATGGCTCATGAAGGATTTAAAGCTCATGTAGAAGACGTGGAGCTAGGGCATCAGGAACTCCCCCATATTAGAAAGAATGAAAGCGATCCCCCTCAGCCTCACGTAGAAGTGTGTCAGCAGAGACTACCTAGGTTGTGGATGCGCATCTGAATCCACCTGGTAACCTATCCCTTGCACTTCATTTTCCAATAACTAGTATGAAAATTAATCAGCAAGCAAGTTTGGGAAGTAAGAGAGAAATCACATCAATGTCAGGATAAATGACTTCATTATTATTTGGAGGTGTTTTTTTAGGTGCGTCATCCACATAGAACATAAGCGCATAAAATGTTGGATTCACCTCTCGAAGTGGAACTACTTCACGGAACATAGGGGTTCAGTAAAGTACTATTATCAGAGCACAGAGGAGTGTGTGTATAGGACCTATTCCAAATATAGGTTTGGGTTCGAGAGTCATAGGTAGCTCTAGTTCAGGTATATCTAGTGGTTCTAGGGGTAGGGGAAACACAGGAGGTTCTGGATCAGGTGGGTGAGGTCTGCACCAACCCCATAATTTTTACATGGAAATGTCTCTTCATCTTCTAGAGTATAGGTGCATAGAAGATGTTGTTGAACATGTGCACATGTGTGAAATATTGTGACACATAAAAGGAATCACAACTTCTAAGCATAGGGCAAGCCAATTTATTACTGCATTACAAGCGTGTGCACATGTAGTTGGTACAAAAATTTTGACACTGCTCAGACTTGTATATATTATATGGCTTTAAAGGATGCATTCCTTAAAGAGTTTCATATCCCTGAGTTTGAGTAGAAGAGTATAAGTGTGCTCAATGATATTAATCAATACGCTACTGAAAGTGTTAGAGAGTATGATGCATGGTTTAAATTTTTTTTATCAAAGCTTTCTTATGACATACACACAATCCAACATGCACAATGGTTTTTTGGGGGCTTTATTACCCCTTTTAGGAGGGCATTATCACATAAGACATACATTTATCCACACGAAGCACTTGAAGTAGCCTTGTGTACTGAGGCATTTAGAAGCATAGATACCGGGGTGAGCCCTTTTTTAGAAGCACAAATAGAAGAAATGGTGAAACACTTAGAGAAAATATCAGAAAATTCAACTCATGAGACATGCATAGGTATTTGGTGCATAGATTGTTAAGTAGAAGGTCACACAAAGGATAGTTTCCCTCACAGAATAGTACACTCATTGTTGATGGATTGTGAAATATGCCACTTAAACCATGATGTTATATGTTTCCCATTACTACAACAAGTGATAAGCAAGAACGTTTTAAGCTACTGTAAAATCTATAGGTCCACGACTCATGACATGGAGGACTACCTATGGATTAGATAGATCCATGATGCTATAGATATTGGTGTATGACAAATAGGAGTTTCATATAACTCTAAGGGAAAGAATGAGCATTAGGACCAGGAGCACAATCAAGCATGTTATGATCATAATGAGGGGCATTTTGAAGGTAGTCATGCTAGAGGTCAAGTACCGTTGTGGATTCGGAGGATGAGGCCATCATGGTGGAAGAAGTGAGTTTCCTCACAACACATGTTCTACATGCAGATCTCCTAACCACTATAGGTTTGAGTGTCCTTAGAATATTACATGTTCTTTCTGTGGAAAGAACCATGGCTATGAAGAGTGCCAGGACTTATATGAGCATCTGATTAAGAAACATAAATGAGAAAACAAGGTGCAGGGATGGCTACCATACAACGCGTTGTGAACAATCAATGGATTTCCAAGGTGGAAGTGGAATCTGAGGAACTACAAATAAAGATCATGACCCGCACTGAGGTGGAAAGTGCTAGGGAAGCATTTCATTAAAAGCCTACCATCACTAAAGCTGAGGTTCTTCATGCACAGTAATCAGATCCCACCTTTCAGAAGGAGATTTATCAGGAAACCATTGAAGTTCTAAGGAATCTTTAAGGTGAGATACAGTCCTTAAAAGAGAATAAGAAAGCATCAGAGATGGTCTAAAATAATATAGATGACTTGAGATATGTGTGTAAATTGTTGTGCAAGGAGAACATCATTCCCCTATAAGGGAATTGGTTAAAAGGGAACACTCCACACACAAGTACTAAGACTAGATAGAAGATACTACATGAAAATATCCCTCCTCATAGCCTAGATTATGACAAGGAAATCACTTTGAATTTTTTTGTGAATGGGTGGTTCTTGAGTAACATATTGATTGATACAGGCGTGAAGTTCAATGTTATTACCTTAGATGCATGGGTACAAATGGAAATACCCCCATTACAACCATCCTTTAATGTATTATTCATGGCTAATCAGATTAAGGCCACTCCTATAGGAATTTTGAAAGATGCATTCATTACCATACAAGTAGAAAAGATCACTGGAGACTTTGAATTTTTAGCGCTAGTAGATTCAGATAGATTTCCAGCTCTATTAGGGCATCATTGGTGCTATGCAAATAATGTATATCTTTGGTTCAACAAGGGCTATATCAGTTTTGAAAATAAAGAGGTAAGGGTTATTATCCCTTTAACAGATGGAAATTTTGTGCCCTATGTAAATCCCTTAAGTGAATAATATTTGAATAGGATTTATGTACACACCAACCGAGATCCAGATATGATCGAACTAACCAGAGAAGGACTGATTCAGTGTGAGGATGCACAGTCTATTAGTTATACTACAAGTGTTACTTGTGATAATTGGGCTCACATCACTTATGATTTTTAGGGCACAAACTAAAGAGAATATTCCTTCAAGGTAAAAAAACATGTTATGTCAGGAGGATAGGTAACAACTCAGTACCTTGTTACACAGGAGAAGGGGATCCCATAGAGTTCCTATGTGCCATGGAATAAAAATAGATAGATCCACTAGAGATAATAAATATGCTCACATATAAACTAAGTGGGATAGCAGCATGCTGGTGGGTGGTCCACAAGGATAATCTGGTCTAATGGAATTAAATTGGGATTTCTCTTACTACTAGGTTATTTAGGAGTAATGCACCTACAAAAATATGTAATTATCATGATAATAAACATGTTTAGTAGCATGTTCAGAAGTGTGAGAGACTCTCGATAGAAGGGCAGGAATCTTTACCACCTTCGTTATCAGTGCACCAGTTTTATTCCACTTTACAAGGATACGCACATGCTTGGTAATGTATATGTAGAACTCCATAGAGAAACTGGGAATTGGCATAATTTAAATACTAGAATGGTCCAGATGTTTGACATCTTCTCTACAAAGCCTCTGATGGAAGAAGCATTAAAATTTATCAAGCACTTAACTATGGGGGAAGTGCCAAGGCTGAAGAACTCCTTCAAGAAATATTAGATAAAGAGGACTCAGGAGCGCGTCTTTATAAAGAACCAAAGGCCAATGCAACATTACTTCAATGTGCTTGCATTGAGAGAGAGGAAGGAAAAATGTTCTACTTAGTGGATGAAAAAGAAGTAGATAATCTAGATGTAAACCATTCAACAGGAAAGTGTGAGGTATTCGACAGTGCAGATGATACCACGTGCACCTATCATGAACATATGAAGACAAAGAAGGTGAATATTGGAAGAGATACTGAGCCTAGGGAATCCATAATTGGAGACTATTGCTCAAACTCTGAAGTGGAAAAAATCATAGATTTACTAAGGAACTACCATGACCTATTTCTTAGGTGGTACCATGAACTTAAAGGCATGTATGAATCATTAGGGGATATGAAGATAAAGCTTAAAGAGGGTGCATGCCCAATTAGAAAAATACCTTACAGAATGAACCCTAATTTGTGTGAAAAGGTCAAAGAAGAGATTGATAACATGTTGAATTCTAGAATTATCAAGCCCATTGATGAGTCAGAATGGGTTAGTCCAATGGTGATCAGTATCAAGAAGGATGAACGGATTAGAATATGTGTGGATTATAAATTCCGCCAGTACTTACTAGCTACACCATTTATCTTTTATACAAATCATATGGCATTGAAGTGTTTGGTAAATAAGCATGTTTTACAAGGGCGCATATGTTGATGGGTGCTCTTCTTTTAAGAATTTGATTTCACAATTGTGGTAAAACTAGGAAAAATTAATTTTGTACTAGACCATCTCTCAAGAATACAGTCAGGAGAAGAAGCCCAGGAAATTTAGGATACCATGCTAGATGCACAGTTATATAGGTTATAATGTGCACCATCAGAACTAGAGGACATTGTTTTCTTTCTACGTACAAGGATGGAACCAAAAGGAATGAAATCCTTAGAGAAGAAACAAATTTATTTATGCACTACACCTTATATGCTAATTAGTGGTGACTTGTACAAGTTGGGTCACGATGAGGTATTGCTTCATTGTGTATTAGAACATGAGTGCATGGGAATTATGGAAGAATCTCATGGTGGAATTACAAGTGTCCACTATATAGGTGATGCCAGTGCACAAGATTCTACTCATTGGATTATGGTGGGATACTCTCTATAAAGATTGTAAGGAATTTTGTAGGGCATGTGACCATTGTCAACATCTCGGAAGACCAGATCAGTGAGATGAAATGCCTCTAAGACCTATTACTAGCATAGAACTATTTGGTAAATGGGCTATAGATTTTGTGGGTCCTATTTCACCATCTATGTGCAAAATTGGATCATGTTACATTATAACTTGCACAGACTATCTGATAAGATGGGCAGAAGCAACACCTACCAAGGATTATACAGTAGCTACAGTAGCCTGATTTCTATGGGAAAATATAATTACAAGGTATGGATGTCCTTTGAGTTTGACCAGTGATAGGGGAACACATTTTCTTAATGAGATAGTCATAATTTTATTGGATGAGTTCATGATTGCACACCATAAGAATACACCCTTTCATCATCATGCAAACGGAACTGTTGAAGCTTTCAACAAAATTTTGGGCCAGACATTGAAAAAAATCTATGATGTTAGAAGAAAGGATTAGTATGATAAAGTATCTATAGTAATTTGGGCATATCGAATAACATATAAAAGGTTAAACAAAGCAACACTATTTTAGTTAGTATTTGGCATAGAATCCATTCTTCCTATGGATTTTATGTTACCTTCTTTACGTATTGCATGCGATGTAGGTCTAGCTGATGAGAAATATTTAGAAGAACAAATTGAAAACATAATTCAGCTGGATGAATGAAGAGCCATATCACAAAGGAGTTAGAAGAATTAAAATCGAAGGCAGAAGGCATGACATGACATTAACATAAGGGACAAGAAGTTTGAGATTCGACAAATGGTACTTCTCTATGACTCTAAGTTTTTACATCATCCAGGAAAACTTAAGGTACATTGGTTGGGGCAGTATGTCATCACTTAGTTCCTTGAAACATATGCTTTCCAATTAGAAGCCCTTGATGGAACATAGCTACCTGGTTGCTTCAACAGGAGTAGGCTGAATCCCTACTATAAATAAGTCTTCTTGGTGTTTATAATAAGGTAATATTTCCATTTAGATTAGGTTTTCAATTTTGTATTTCCTTAATGTGTTTCCTTCTTTGTTGTTATGTTTTTTCAATTTAGTTGGTGTGTTGTGTAATAAGAGCACTTGCGTGCATGGAGATAATTACTATATGAATCATGTTTATGCATACAGGACTACACATACTTTTAGTGTGGGGTGGATTGTCAATATTCATGTAAAAAATCATGGGAATTGAAAGGTGAAAGGAATAAGCTGCTACGGGTGATCTTTGAGTCAAAGGATTACTTCTAAAAAGTGACCAAAGATGGAGATGAATGAAGGGATAATATAATGGGAGGTAAGTAGAGGCCATAACAACTACCAGTAGAATTCGCAATGATGGGGTACTCGAGTGACAAGGAAGCATGTTAAAGAGAAGTCTATGACCAAAAGGTAGGAAGGTGCACTAGAAGGTTATAGATAGGGCACAAAGATGTAACGCATAGAAAATATGGAATTGATCAATTAATGAGAGGATATTTGGTAGGTAGAGCAATGAATGCATCAAAAATTTGAAAATCTATATAAGGATGGGATGTGAATTCATTTTTACCATTGCAATTAAGAGTATTTGAAAAATATCTAAGTGCAAAGAGTTGAGGGATCGAATTGAGGTGTGAGAGGTGTGTAACCAATCATGACGAAAAGATCTATGTGTAGAAAGAGCTTGTGTCCCCAGTGGTGAAGGGTTTGAGTAAAGAAATACAACAGCAAGGAGAAAGGGCACATGATTTCACCTAGGGCATGCTGAATTGATCTAGGATTTTCTTTGCATGTTGTAGAATTCAAGAGGCAAGTATCTATAAAGGATTGCAAGGTGGAAATGGCTCCCAAGAAAGTAGTTGCAGCAAGAGTGAAGGAAAAGAAGAAGATGGTCGAAGAAGAGGAGGAGATGGCTCCTGAAAGTAATTTTTCTAAAATGTAATATCTAGAGGGGGTTATCGTAGGCCAGGAGTGGGATTCTCACATAAGAAAAATCAAGGTGAGTACAACCACCATACCATAAATAATAAGAAGGAACTTGATGCCTTGTTGAACACAAATACAAATAAATGCATGACAAAAGACATTTCGGTGTATGATGATGCTAGTGAGAAGCTCTTGAAGAAGATTAGAGTTTACCAGCTATACAAACTCCATTATTTTGGGAAATATGAGCCCTTGTACTAGTGGCTCATGAGCAAAGTGCACGAATATTTTTCTACTTTACAGGACATAGAGCCAAAATTTCAACCATGCTCATTTCCACAGTAACGAGATTGAAGGGCACATGAGAAGATTTGCGAGATGATTTAATAGATAAGGCCATAATATTAGAGACTAGAAAGGACTTGGGGTACACAAAGGGTCCATTCAGCATGGAAATTGATAAACCGAATAAATATCCAGTTGTGCAAGCAACCACACATCATGTTACAAAGCTAAATGACCATTAAAGGTGGTCACAAGTGAATACCATGTGGCTGCACATTGCTAAAAAGATGTTTGAAGGGGTAGTTTACAACATTTTGTGTTACATTGTAGAAACAATCGTTGAGAAAGTGCGCACAGGAGGAAGGATCAGCTTTGGATTTATTCTATTATCACTAGTGTTCATGGAGATTGGAGTACCTGATGGACCAAAAGAGAAGATATGGGAGTATCCCATGGAGAAAAAGTCACCTACAGAATGCTTCAAAAAGTACTTGTGTGAAGGATCCATGACAGAATAGGTCAAGTAAAGGGCTGACAAGTGGTATGATAGGCTCTACGTGGCCTTTGAAGAAGAATGGTGCATCCCCAAGGACTTTCCTTTGGTGGTCAGAAAGGTAGTTCAGTTCATTGTATACCAGCATTTTTGCATGGCACGGTTCATCATGAAGGATGGAGCATGGATCCTTGGTGTAAGTTACCATATGCCTTCACAGCAAGGTAGTTCCAGGTGTCAGTACATAGGTTCTCAGATGTGTGGTGCCTAATGTTCACTGTGGACAAGGTAGATTATGACTACCACACGCTAAGGAAGAAATATGTGTATCCAAGGTGGGGTATATATATTGAAAGGCTCATTTTAGATGTATTGAGAATTAAACTGATAATTTTGGCTATGGGAGATATTGGGGTAGTACTGGTGTACCTCTAACTAAAGCCCAAGTTATAGAATAACAAGTATGTGTAAGATGAGTTCACACTTCCAGCACCACCAAAGGGTAAGCACACGATGGAGAACATCCCAGTTCCTAAGCCCATAAAGCCAATTGAAGTGGAGGATGAGGAGGATGAGCACAAGGATAGTGTTGGTTTGGAGCATAGAGGTAGAAGACATCCTATGAACAAGGATGAAGTTGAGTGTGTAACTACACCACCTCATCCACAAGAGGGGGATGATGAGGACTTGGATGCAATCCAAGGTGAGCATAGATTTAAGAGAGTGTTCAAGAGAACAAGAACCCAGGGTGCTACTCTGCAAACAATGTACATATCACCCAGACTCTCTCCACAGAAGGAGACAATCATGAAAAGGAGAAGGAAACTGAAGTTGAATGAGGAGGTGGAAGAGTCAGAGGAAAGTGCACCTAATTTTCCTACACCTCTAGATAATGTGGAAGAATAGAATGATGAAGAAATGAAGCAAGGACAAGAGGAGGAAAAGGGAACATATGAGACAATTACAAAGAGTGCTCAGGACATGGAGGTACAAGTCCCAAATATGGAGACTCAATTTCATATGCAGCCAAGGTCTAGAATAACAAATGGAGAGCACATTCCACCATCCATGGGTTATGTAGAGGATGCAGGTAAAATTATATGTGCTCGTTTCTAGAGCACACTATCACAAAAGGACTTATATGGCTGGGAATTAATGGATGAAGATATGGCTACAGTGTGTATAAGGAAGAATTTATCATGGTCAATGCACACACACATGGATGAGCTATATTTTGATGTTTTTGAGGAGTCATGTGTATCAAGGAAGTTGAAAAAGATACCTTGGGCTAGACACATGATGGTAAAGCCTACGGTCATGTCAGATGAACAAGTAAGCAATGCATTACTGAAAGTCTCAAAAGAGGTGGTGAGGTGGAATATTGACAAGGCTAACACAATTATGGTTCTCAGGGAGTAGATTAAAACAAAGGATGGAGAAATAGCACACCTAACACAGGAAAGATACTTATCATAGAAAAAGAACGTTGTATTTATCAGCATCACAAAGGAAATTGGTGATAATGTTGTAAGGTCTTGGCCACACTTGGAGCCAAGGTACCAAAGGCATTTCCTTTAGCAATACACTATGTAGATACATTGGTAGACCTAGTGCATGAAGATGAACCTTTGCACATGTCAGTGCCAAAGGATCCAGCACAAGAGGCAGAGTGAGAAAAGGCTTCAGTGATACGGAAGATTGCATCATATGAAGGATTGTTACAAGTGTTGTAAGAATAATTAAAGAAATCAGACCAAGCATTGAACATCTACATAGCTCTAGAGGTGTTCATTAACATAAAAACCTTGGAGGAGAACAATGAGGTCCAGAAAGTGATGAAGGATGAAACATTGGGCCGCGTAGAAAAATTATCAATGGTTAAAAAGAAGCGCAAGACCATGGTAGAAACACAAGAACCACACAAGAATCAACTGGAAGAGATTTGGAAGCTCATTACACAAAAGATGGATTTACTAGAGGGAAGGATGACTGCAATGTCCAACATTGTGTTGGTCTTGCAAAATGAAAAAGGGGAGATTGTAAAAGATGAACTAGAGTCTATTTCTATGGACATTCCAGAAATAGCAGAGGAAGCACTCGCTGAGTGGAAGACCTTGGAGGCCAAAATAAAATAGGAATATCCTGAATTAGTTGTTCAAGTTAAAGAAGAAGATATTGAAGAGTAAAAACATTCTTTCATTCTTTCCATTCTTCTATTCTTTACTTCTTTCCATTCCTCAATTCTTTACTTCAGTTTTAGAGATGACCATTGTCAGAGTGACAATGAAATTAGTGTGGGGTAATGTTGATCAAAGAACACTTGAAAAAAAGTACACAATAAGTCCACGTGCAAAAATAGATCATATTTAAAGGTGCAAATGGATAGAGAGAACAAGCGCATAGAACAAAAGTTCATCTCTTTGGGACTTAGTCATTTTCACTCATGAAGGTCTACTTTTAGAGATGGCATGCAGAGCACAAAAACGAGGCAGAGACATGCATGAAATTCATTGGATATTCTTGGAGGATCGGATACGAAGCATTTTGCATAGACATAGGATGGAAATAGATCTATTATTGTTAGTTAACTACCAGTAGTCTATTCTTAGCACACTTGCATGTGTGGCTAGTTTTGTAAAGTGTGTGGCTAATAATAGCATGTGACCTATTTTTTGAATGGATAAGTGGTAAAGGGAAAGCCCCCACCCTTATATATATGTATTAAACTACGTAATAAAAAATGAGGAGATATATATAGAGATATGATGTTAAATTTGTTACGCACATACTTATGTTATTGTAATGAAGCTTATGTATACTTATTGCATTGAATATAATGGAGGATTTTGCTAAATCTAGTATTTTTTTTATCTCATCATGTTTAATACTTAATTATGTTCTCCCTTAGGTTTAGATTTGGTATGATTTGTGTAATGATGTGTTAGTAATGGAACTATATGTATCTCTTACATCTTTATCATGCTAACATCCTACAATAGCAACCCTAAAGAGGTACTTGATACCTTTATGCACTTCAGGTGAACACTCAGTTTCAGGTAAGTGATGTGCCAACACGTCTAGGGTCTTATTGGATTCATATCACTGAATTATAGGCTACATCATTGGTTTTGTTGTTGGGACCCTCTTTTTTAGTTATTTTTAGGATGGTTCATGATGAAGACATACTGGTTGACCTTAGCAAGTGTTGAAGAATGCATACGTGATTTGAAAGAAGAATACGCACAGAGATTCATCACTAGATCTTAGTTTAATGCACATGTGTGGGTGGAACAAAATCTGTATGATAGTTTATATGAGATATTTTTCGCTAACTTTCTAGTAGAATTATATGAGTGGTTGAGTGCTTATACATCTAAGTGAAATTGGAGGTATCGCGCACTTGTCTAGATGTAGGAAGAATTCCAGGCCCTTTATGATGCTGATCTGATTTGGACTTGAGTTGTGGATACGTAGTTCCATGGTGCCTTGAATAATTATATTTTGGAATATTCAATTTCCACTTACTTGTGTCCAAAAGTAGCTGAATTCTAGTTCTTACGATATCCAAGGGGATTTGCCTACAAGGCATTCCTCTAGTGATCAAGATCCTGATGGTAATTGTGAATCTAGAGAGTAAACCAATGGCTAACTAAACCTCACCATGTGCAGGGGTAGGAGTAGGATTTGTGAAAGATGGAAGACCTACCAACAAAAAGGTAGACTGAAGAAATCTGGCTTAAGTATAATGAGGTGCGCGAGAAGGAGATAGAGAAGTAGCATACCATTGCAAAAATTATGACATTGAGGAGAGAGATGGCTCGTGAAGGATTTGAAGCTCACGTAGAAGATGTGGGGCTAGGGCATCAAGAACTCCCCCATATTGGAAATCTTGACAGGGATCCCCCCTCGTCCTCACGTAAAAGTGTGCCAACAAAGACTACATAGGCCATAGGCACACATCTAGATCAACCTGGTAACCTAGCCCTTGCGCTTGATTTTCCAGTAGCTAGTACGACAAGTAATTAGCAAGTAATTTTGGGAAGTAAGAGAGAAATCACATCAATGGCAGGGTAGATGACTTTATTACCATTTAGAGGTGTGTTTTTAGGTGCATCATCCACACTGAACATAAGTGCACAGAATGTTGGATTCACCTCTAGAATTGGAACTACTTCACAGACCGTAGGGGTTCAGTATAGTACTACTATCAAAGCATAGGGGAGTACGTATATAGGACCTATTCTAGCTACAAGTTCAGGATCATGAGGCATAGGTAGCTCTAGTTTAGGTGGATCTGGTGGTTCTAGAGGCAAGGGAATCACATGAGGTTTTAGATCAGGCGGGCAAGTTCCGCACCAACCCCATAATATTTACATGGTAATGTCTCTTCATCTTCCAGAGTAAAGGGGCATAGAAGATGCTACTGAACATGTGTATATGTGTGAAATATTGTGGTGTGTAAAAGAAATCATAGCTTCTGAGTGTAGGTCAAGCCAATTTACTACTACGTTATAAGGGCATGCACACAGTTGGTACAGAAATTTTGACCCTGATCAAATGTACACTTATCCATGTGAAGTACTTGAAGTAGCCTTGTGCATTGAGATAGTTGGAATCATAGATAACAGGGTGATCCTATTTTTAGAAGCACAAATAGTAATAATGGTGAAACAGTTAGAGAAACTATCAGCAAATTCAGCTCATGAGACGCACACAGGGATTTCGTGCACAGATTGTGAAGTAGAAGGTCACACAAAGGATAGTTTCCCTCGTAGAATAGTATGCTTATTGCTTAGGGATTGTGAAATACGACACTTCAACCATGATGCTAGTTGCTAACCATTATTACAACGTGCGATAAGGAAGAACATTTTAAGCTACTATAAAATCTATAGGTCCATGACTCATGACACAGAGGACTATGTACTAATTGGACAAATCCATGATGCTATAGATATTGGTGTATGAAAAATAGGATTTTTAGATAACTCTAAGGTCAAGAATGGGCATCAAGACCAGGAGCACAATCATGTGTGCTATGATCAGAATGAGGGGAATTTTGAATTCAGTTGTGGTAGAGGTCGATGATACCACAGTGGATTCGGAGGATGAGGTCATGGTGGTGGAAGAAGTGAGTTTCCTCACAGCACATGTTATACATGTGGATCTCTTTACCACTATAGGCACGAGTGTCCTCATAATATTACATATTATTGTTGTAGAAATAACCATAGCTATTAAGATTTCTCAAACTTATATGAGCATCTGAGTAAGAAACATAAACAAGAAAACAAAGGCGTATGGATGGTTAGGATACAACATGTTATGGACAATCAATGGATGCGCAAGATAGAAATAGAATCTAAGGCACTATAAGTAAAGATCACAACCAGCACTGAGGCACCACATGCTAGGGAAGAATTTTAGTAGAAGCCTACCATCACTAAATATGAGGTTCTCCATGCACAATACCTAGATCCTACATGTTATCCAAAATAAGCTCCTTGTTTATTTTTTTGGCTAACTCCCTTTATTCCTTCCTTCCTTGTGTCTCAGTCAGAATTTTTTATCTTTTAGGCACTCAAAACCTTCTAGAAATGGTTATATTGGATAGAACATCTTCTCATCTTTCCAGAATGGTAAATTTTTCCTTCCAATTCCTTGTATTTTTTAAGTTATGGCTCGGCGGAGTTTTGGAGGGAAATTTTCCCATGGGAGGTCCGTGGTCCAATTAGGATGTGCCACATCATCAGTGGAATGGTCGGGGTGGAGGTAACTTAGAAAATTTTCATCAAATATTGGTGGGGCACACAAAGATATTTTTGGCCCGAAGGCCCGCCATCCAATAGGAATGTGCCATGTGTCCTCAGGACCGTCAGAGATCGGAACGCCAGGAGGAGGTTGGAAAATTTTCCAAGGTTGGCGCAAAAGGAATATCTTGGCCCAAAGGCCTACTAATGAATTATAGCCTACCACATTTCCTCGGAGTTTTGGGAGGTGGAGGCACGAGGAAAAAAATTTCGTTAAGCCAAAATAGGGAAAAGTATGGAATGAAAGCCTGCCCGCGATGGCCCACGCCAATCAAAAGTTGCCATATGTCCACATGGCTGGCAAAAAATTTAAGGTAAGTCCGCAGAGGAGAAAGAGCTTGTTCAGGCCTGAGCTAATGAAAAAGTTCCACATGTCCCATTTGGGGAAATGGTCAGAGTCAAAGGAAAATTTGGAAGCATATCCCCGAGGGCCTGTCGACACTAAAATTTTCCTCCGTAATTTCTATTTCATTAATGTATGTATTAGGAATAGGATGTTTTTAAGTATAATTAGTAGTAGCGTCCAATAGAAGATAACGGCGCTGCCAGTACGACTCCACCAATAATGTATAGTACGGTAATAGTCAAAAGTACAATAGGAATGTTGTGGTAAAAAGTAAATATTAGTCATAAGTGGTCTGGTAATGTTAAAATGTCAAAGTTTGGGTAATTAGAGAAGTAGGGTCTACATGATTAGGAATTAGAAATATTATATTGGTAATAAGGACAAGGAGTGAGGTCATAAATATTTTGTGTATTTTATTTGTAAAAAGTCTAAAAATGTGGAACCCATGTGAAATGATAAGGTTTATCTTATCTTAAAAGATAAGCTTACATGTACAGATAAGAGTTAAGGTATGGAATATGATTCATCAGAGTGGATTTATTATCCTATCTTAGAGATAAGATGGATAATCCTAGAAGTCTATAAATAAAGAGGCCACCCCCCTCATTTAGCATAGAAGGAAGTAGTGAGAAATATTGTATGAAGTGTGTAAAGGAAGCCATCAGTTTAAAGGTGTGTTGAAGAAGCCATTAAGAGGTGTAATTGTAAAGTTTCTCCCATAGTATTGGTGGAAGGCAAGTGAATTCAATAACACTTGAAGTACCTCATGGGTGAGATTGTAACAATTTCATGTTAATATTATAATTTACTTTGATATTTTATATTTGTCATCATTCCGTCTTATCATAGTCGATGGCATTCTTGTGTTATGTTTGTTGTTTTGTTTCAGATTACATCCACCAAACTAAAGGTTGTGCATTAGTAAATAATCATAGCACGAGGATTTCCCGGTGAAGAATTATCATAGTGTCGTATTGGTGATGACAAGCCAACAAAAACACGCCATGTGTCTTCGAATCGTCGCGCCAGCAGAAACTTTTTGAAAAAAATTCTAAAGACTGAAAAGGCGTGAAAAGGTAGGGGAAGGCTCCCGACTAATCAAAAGGTACCATGTGGCATCAGGTCGTCAGAAGAGGGAAAAATTCAAATTTTCAACCCGCCAATTCAAACTTTCCCTAGTTTAGCCCTAAATATTCAGAAGGGCATAACTTTTGATCAAGAGCTCAAATTTTTCACGTTCTTGGTGTAATTGGAAAGCTGGTGAAATTCTCTACACGATGGAGGGCATAACTTTTGATCCAAAACTCATATTTTCACATTCTTGGTGTCATTGGAAATCTGGTGAAATTCTCTACACAATGGAGGGTTCAATTTTGTGTTTTGGTGGGGTTTGGAGAGAGAAAATTAAAAAACACCTTTGGCATGGGGAAAAGAAGAACAGAACTGACATCTCAACCACCATTTTGATGAAGTATTGTTTTCATTCTTCTCCAGCATGGTCAAAAACATTGGGGAATGAACTTGCAAGGGTGCCCATACTATTTTAATGTAATTTGGTTTGTGGTTGAAGCATCCTTTCATGTTCTCCCATGTTTCTCCTTCCTGGGCTCGAACCTTCATTGTTAAAAGCTAGATTTGGCTCAGTTTGTAGGGGTTGGACATTTTTTATGTTTTTACAGACTCCCTCTTTCACCCTAGAAAGTGATTTTGTGGAATTTCAGACCTCTTCAAGGATTACAACATGTTTTCTGCCTCTCTGCTATTATAATGCATGTAATTTTGACATTGGAAATGACAATACAAGTTCTGTGAATGATTCTTAGTCCTCTTCTTGTGTTGTTTGCTTCATTTCTGATCTTTCATTACATTTAATTAGTTTGTGCATGATGTTTTGTTACGTTTCTGTGATCTATGTCAAGCTGCAGAAGTAAATGTTCACCACTCCTTTGATGTATCACCTTGTTAGTATTAGTTTTATTTATTTTGCATTCTCTATCCCTGTCCCCTTGGAATTTAGAGTAGGATCTGGTATTAAACCTCTATAATTTTCAAGTAATACATTTGATCAGAGGAGTTGAGGAACTAGCCTCTAATCTAGAGATTCTTTTCCCATTTTTAAAATTCCCACACTTGGGGAAAAGATTCAATGTTGTGCAATCACATTGGGTGTCCATTATCAAACTAGAAATCTGATAAACATCTAGGGGTGATGTGAATTTTCACCAATAGTTTTTGCATGCCTGGTGGGACAGTAGAGGTTTTCATCTTTATTGTAAAAAAATTGATGTGCATTGATTACAAGTTTCTTGCTTGAAAAGAGCCCTGATCTGCATATCTAGCGACTCCCAAAAGAGAAAAAATCAACTGGTTTTAGTAGTCCAAATTTGAATATTCATGATAAGAATCAACACAAGATCAAAAGCTAGAGAAGAATGGTTGTTTGAGTATCTGCAGCCATCTCCTAGAAGAAGGCATGGAGGAAGGAGGATTCAAAGGTCTCCATCTCCATCAAACAGAACTCTATCAACTCCTCCACCTTCTAGACCTTTCACTCAATCAACAAGGGTTCTCAGGCCAATCAGAATGGCACAACAAAACCCTTATGTCAACTTTACTGGCAGCATCCCACTTGCTCTCAATGCAAAAAATCTAGTTCTAGTTGCAGCATTGAAGAACATTCCATACTTCCCTAGAAAAAATTAGACCACTCCTGGTGATCATCTCAAAGACATTGCTAACATTTGTGTAATCCATGAGATTGTTGAGATACAAATTACTGTCAAATTTTTGGCATCTTCATTCAAAGGGAAAGCATTTCAATGGTTTAGAAGCCTTAGGGTTAGTTCTATCCAATATTAGAATCGGTTATGCATAGCTCTCCATGAATAGTTTAGAGAAAAGGGAGATAACTTATCTCTATTGGAACAACTGACTACTATCAAGAGAGCTCCAAATGAGTAGCTAATAGACTTCAACTTCAGATTTCAAAGGACTTGGGATAGAATTCTAGTGGCAGTTAGGCCAATAGCTAAAGGTGCTTTTCTATACTATCTCAAAGCTTTAAATTCTTATATTTCCATGTTAATTCAGTCCATGGGAGGTACAACTATACCTACAGCTTATAGCATTGCCATTAGGGCTGAAAATTATTTAATTCAAGCTGGTAAGCTAGTTCCTAGGCCTCCCATGCCCTTGTATCCAAACCTAGAAATCCCAAGCACTAGTCAAGCACCTACTATAACCCCCATTCCCACTCCTATAAATTAGAGTTCAAATGAAACTTCTACTTCATCCTCTAGTGCTTCAAATTAACTCCAAGAAGTCATGAAACAATTGCAAAATTTAGGCGATGAGCTGGTTACACTTAAGAGGCAAGAAGCCCAAAGTTTTAGACCTTATTATCAGCCTCAAGCTCAGCCTAATAGGCCACCCAATCCAGCTGCAAATCAAAATCAAGCTAGGCCTCTTGCCAATAGACCATTTCATCCCTATAATCCTAATGTTTCATCTTCCTCTAAAGCTTTAGTGTCAGTGTAAAGTAATGTAGCACAAGAGTATGATTGGTGCTTCCCATGCAGTGAACCTCACAACCAATCTATGTGCTTCAATGGTGCCTTGAACCAGGCCTTGATGGTGACAACAACTGGAGAAGAGGGTGAGGTGAGTTAGGAAACAAACCAACAACAAGGAACAACCCAGAAAAATGCAGCACCAAATGAGACTAAACTAGTGAATTGGCAGGATGAGGATTTTTGTGGCATAAATCAAGCAATGTCTTAAAGTGTAGCATCCAATTCAAGGTCAAAAAAGAGGAATATTGGTGAAGGGCAGTCATTGGCTCCAATTGATCCACAACCTTCCATTACTCCACAAGGTGTTGGCAAGCAAAATGTAGTTCCAAACATGCAAGGACAGCCCAAGCCATCTTCTAGACCAACTCAAATGCCAGTTGTTGTTGCCCATGTGCAAGAAAAGAATGTGTAGACCAAGGGGCAGAAAAGAGATGTTTCATCCCCATTCAGCATCATTGATCTGATGAAGAAGACAAATGTGAATATATCTATGTGGGAATCATTATCCATATCAGGCCAAAGAGATCTTCTACAAGCTGCCATGAAGAATTTCTCAACTTCAAATCAGCAAGTTCATATGCGAGAGAAGGTACTCAAAAATGTTGCTCAGCTTGAAGGGAATCATGGAGGACAGTAAGGTAAAATTTTGAAGCCTCATCCATTCTATGTTTCATTGATCATTGGGGATAAACTAGTACACAATTGCATGATTGATTTTGAAGAAAGTATTTATGTAATGCCCAAGCAAATAGCTTATCAGCTGGATGTCCAATATGAAGTCATATCCAAAGGGGTAGTGTAATTAGATGGGACAGCAGTAACAATAGTGGGAGTGATCAGAGATTTGAATCTTACTTTGTATGTATGCCCCAATTTCACTGTATTGCAAGATGTGTCAATGATAGATTTACCACCACTCTCTGCCCTATGTTTGTCAAGGGATTTTATAGCTAAAATTGGAGGCTACTTATCTGTTGATTGGTCACACATGTTGTTTAGAACCAGGTATGGGACTAAGGCCACAATCAGGTCTGAGCCTATTGCAAACTTTCACATTGAGCCTCATACTCCAAGCCCAATCAATACCAACTTTTCAACATTTGATCAAGAGGATTATCCAAGAACATATGAAGTTGATAAAAAGGTTGGGAGCATCCCAGATATAACTCTTGATGAATGGGTAAGCAAGGTGCATGCTTTTGATCCTTACCAATGAATAGAAGAATCTAAGGTAGGAGTATATTGCATACATGAAGAAAATCAGCCTATTCCTAGCATCACCAAACCAAACCATAAATATGATAATGAGGTATGGCAGCTATTCTTTGATGGATCAAGAAGTAGAGAAGGTGTAGGAAGGGTAGAAATGCTTGTTTCACCTCAAGGCACTAAATATTATTTAGCTTTTAGATTTCAGTTTGCATGTTCTAACAACATTGCTGAATATGAAGCTCTGATACAAGGATTGCACTGGTCAATCAAAAGGGGTATAAAAAACTTACAAGTATTTCGTGACAGTGAGTTGATTGTCAATCAAGTTAGAGGGTAGCATGCCACCAAGAATGATCTACTCAAGTGTTATAAGAATAGGGTATGGGACCTCATTGAATATTTTGAGGGCTTTAACATCAATTCCATCCCTAGGAAAGAAAACCAAGCTGCTGACAGGCTTGTAGCAGTTGGAGCAGCCTTTGATATTGTTGAGAGCATCAAGGAAGATAAAGTATAGCCAAGTATTCACATGATTGTAAGGCCATTAGTTCCAGACAATAATGTAAGTTGGCAAGTGTTTGAAAATGATCAACAAATCATCAGTTTCTTGCAAGAAGAGGCTGAGTAGAACAGCAATATGGTGATCAGGTGGTACAGCTGAGAACAAACAAACTACCAAAGGGACTTGTCACTTTGGATTCCATTTTTAATCCTAATGATCAATTTAGGAAAGAGAAAGCAAACATCCAAGTCAAGGGAGAAGATTCAGTGCCCATCTTGGTTGGAGAAGGCAAGTCACTTCAAGTTGGTAGAGTGGCAACCAAGCAAGAAAGGTATGAGTTTATGAAACTTTGTCAAGAGTTCCCTGATATATTTTCTTGGAGCTATGAATATTTGAAAGGTTTCAATCCCAAGTTAGCTCAACATACAATTGAATTGAATCCAAGTACTAAGCCCATTAGGAAAAAACAAAGGCCAGTCAATCCACACATGGAGCCTCTCATGAAGAAGGAATTGAATAAATTAATAGAGGCAAGTATCATATTTCCTATCAAGAATTCTAACTGGGTTGCAAAATTGGTTCTAGTTAGAAAGAAGAGTGGAGAAATCAGATTGTGTGTAGACTTCAGAGATTTAAATAGAGCATCTCTCAAGGATCATTACCCACTTCCTTTTATAGAGCAGATCTTGCAAGTTGTTGCTGGCTCTGAGAGGTTTTCATTGATAGATGGTTATTCAGGGTACAATCAGATCATGGTAAAGGAGGATGATCAGTTCAAGACTACTTTCACCACTAAATGGGGGACTTATGCATATAGAAAAATGCCATTTGGGTTGTCCAATGCTGGAGCTACCTTCCAAAGGGAAATGGATATGGCGTTCAAGGAATTGATCAACAAGATAGTGTTGGTATACTTAGATGATATCACTATTTTTTCTAAAAGTACAGTAGATCATCTCCTTCATTTGAGACAATTGTTCCAAAGATGTAGAATATTTGGGGTATCCTTGAATCCCAAAAAATCTATTTTTCTAGCTCATGAAGGAAAACTCCTTGGCCACATTGTTTCCAAAGAGGGATTAGCAATTGATCCAGAGAGGGTTAAAGCAATAAAATCACTACCATTACCAAGTCATAAGAGATCCCTCCAAAGTTTCTTGGGAAGGATAAATTTTGTTCGGAGGTTTATGCCAGATTTCATAGCCCTTATCAACCCAATAACTATGATGTTGAAGAAAAGCATGGCTTTCAAATGGAAAGCTGAAGGTAAGGCAAGTTTTGAGGCAATCAAAGAGGATATCTCACAAGCTCCAACTCTCATTAACCCAGATTTCTCTAAGGATTTTATCCTTTATGCATTTGGAGGTGATGATACAATCTCTGCAATTTTAGTACAGCAGAACAAAGAAAATTCAGAGTAGCTAATTACTTTCTTTAGCCAAAGCTTGGAGGACTATGAGGTGAGATATTATTTCATTGAGAAGCATGTTCTTGCAGTGATTAGGAGCTTGAAGAAATTTAAGCATCTAGTTTCAAACAACAAGGTTCAACTGCTAGTTTCTCATGTGGGAGTTAAGGACTTCCTCCTCAACAAAGATTTAAATGAAAAATGTGTAGGGTGGATTACTCATGTCATGGAGTATGACATTGAGATCAAAGTCACCAAGCTGGTCTGAGGAAAAGGATTATGTGAACAGCTGGTCTTAAGCAAATCAATGGAAGCATGCAATGAAAAGGATGTTGTTTTGGTGCTGCAAAACAACCAAGAACAAGGGAATGTTCAATAATAGAATGATGGTGTCCTCCACTCCTTGTTGGACCCAAGACATAATGCACTTCCTACACATAGGCCTATGCCCTCTAGAGATGAAAAAAACCAAGAGAAGACACTTCAGATTGCAGGTTGTCCTATATGCACTTGTTGATGGTGTTTTGTTCAAGAAGGATGCAAATGGAGTGCTACTAAGATGAATTTGGACAAATCAGATTAATAGAACATTGGAAGAGTTCCATGGTGGGACAGCTGGGGGTCATTTTGCACCAAGAGTGATAGCCCTCAAGATCATGAAGGCTGGCTATTATTGGCCCAAGGTATTCAGTGATTGTTATGCATGGATCAAGAGGTACAAGAGTTGTGCTTTCTTCACAGGAAAGGAGAGATTGGCTGCCCTTCCATTGCACCCAATTTTAGTTGACCAGCCATTCATGCAATGGGGTTTGGACTTCATTGGAGTCATTAACCAAAACTCAAGCCAAGGGCACAAGTGGATTCTAACAGCCACAAATTACTTCACCAAATGGACTGAGGCAGTGGCACTTAAAGAAGCAAATGAATCTAGCATTCTAGACTTCTATGAAGGGATAGTAACCAGATTTGGTATACCTACCACTATAATATCAGATAATGCCTTGGAATTCATAGGATCAAAAGTGACTAAATGGGCTATCAAAAATGGGATTTATTTGAGAACTTCATCAAACTAATACCCTCAAGGTAATGGCCAAGCTAAGTCTACCAACAAGAACTTGTTAAGGATCATCAAGAGGACTCTTGATGAAAATCAGAGGACTTGGCATACTAAATTGAAATCAGCCTTATGGGCTGATAGGATAACTCCCAAGAGATCCACAGGTAATTCTCCATTCAAGCTTGTTTATGGAAGGGAGGAAATTTTGTCCATGTCACTTGAATTGCCAATGTTGGAACTCATGAAGCAATTGGAATTGTTGGAGTTTGAACCCATGGAAGTTAGATATGTAGAATTGATGGAACTCCAAGAGATCAGAGAGCATGCAGCCCAAGCAATGGAGAAGGATCAAGCCTTGATCAAGAAGACTTTTGATAGGAAAGCTAAGGCTAGAACCTTCCAAGTTGGAGATCTAGTGTTGAAATGGGATGCAGACTGAGCAAAGCCAGGAAGACATTCAAAGTTTGATGCCATTTGGAGTGGCCCCTACATGGTCACAAAGTGTAAGAACATCAATGTCTTCTAATTGTCTACATTAGACAGTGAAGAACTGCATATTCCAATTAATGGAATCCATCTAAAGCATTGCTACTAGAGGGAAACTCTCTACCTTGTACATTTTAGCTTATATTTTCATTCCTCCAAGTGCTTATGCACATTGTTTTGTTGTAGCTTAGTTTTTCCTTTCCCTAAGTGCTTTGGCACAAGCTTGCTCTCCCAAACATGTAGTTTTACAGGCCATGTTCCAAATCAGGTGATGTTCTACCCTCACAATCTCTCTCCTTGTATTTTCTAATCAGTTGGGGGACCAAGTAGAAATTTTATGACTCTATGCCCGATGGATTAAATCAAGCAACTTGTAATTTCATCCATCAAGCAGATGAACCCTCTGAGTCACCAAAATTGTTATCCAAAATAAGCTCCTTGCTTTTTTTTTTGCTAACTCCCTTTATTCCTTTCTTCTATGTGTCTCAGTTAGAATTTTTTTATCTTTTAGGAACTCAAAACCTTCTGGAAATGGTTTCATTAGATATAACATCTTCTCAACTTTCTAAAATGGTAAAGTTTTCCTTCTAACTCCTTGTATTTTTTAAGTTATGGCTCAGTGGAGTTTTGGAGGGAAATTTTCCCATGGGAGGTTTATTGTCCAATCAGGGCGCGCCACATCATCTGTAGAATGGTGGGGGTGGAGGTAACTTAGAAAATTTTCATCAAATATTGGTGAGGCACATAAAGAGATTTTTTGCCCAAAGGCCCACCAGCCAATAGGAATGTGCCATGTGTCCTTAGGACCGTCGAAGATCAGAGCGGTGGGAGGAGGTTTGAAAATTTTCCAAGGTTGGCACAAAAGGAATATCTTAACCCAAAGGCCTGCCAATGAATCACAACTTGCCACGTGTTCCCAGAGTGTCGGGAGGCGGAGGCATGGGGGAAATTTTTTGTTTAAGCCAAAATAGGGAAAAGTATGGAATGAAATCCCGCCCGCGATGGCCCGCACCAATCAAAAGCTGCCACGTGTCCATGTGGCCGGCAAAAATTTTAAGGCAGGTCCACATAGGAGAAAGAGCTTGTTTAGGCCCGAGCCAATGACAAAGTGCCACATAAACCATTCACGGAAATGGTCAAAGTTAAACGAAAATTTGGACGCTTACCCCCCGAGGGCTAATAAAAACATGCCACGTGTCTTTGGAGCATCGAGCCAGTGAAATTTTTTTGAAAATTTTTCCAAAGACCAAAAAGGTGTAAAAAGGTAGGGGGAAGGCTCGCAACCAATCAAAAGGTGCCACATGGCATTGGGCCATCAGAAGAGGGAAAAATTTTAATTTTCGGCCCAAATTTTCCCAAAGTCAAATAAAGAGGGCAAAATTTTGAATTTCAGGCCTGCTCAGATTTTCACGTTCTTTTGCCCTAATTTTGCCCTAAATCTTCAATGGAGGGAATAAATTTTGATCCAAAAATCATATTTTCACATTCTTGGTGTCATTGGAAATCTGGTGAAATTCTCTACACAATTGAGGGTTCAATTTTATGTTTTGGTGGGGTTTGGAGATAGAAAATGAAAAAATGCCTCTGGCATGGGGAAAAGAAGAATAGAACTGACATCTCAACCACCATTTTGATGAAGTATGGTTTGCATTCTTCTCTAGCATGGTCAAAAACATTGGGGAATGAACTTGCAAGGGTTCCCATACTGTTTTAATATAATTTGGTTGGTGGTTGAAGCATCCTTTCATGTTCTCCTATGTTTCTCCTTCCTGGGCTCAAACCTTCATTGTTAAAAGCCAGATTTGGCTCATTTTGTAGGGGTTGGACATTTTTTATGTTTTTGCAAACTCCCTCTTTCACCCTAGAAAGTGATTTTGTGGAATATCAGACCTCTTACAGGACTGCAACATGTTTTCTGCCTCTATGCTATTGTAATGCATGTATTTTTGACATTGGAAATGAAAATACAAGTTCTATGAATTAGTTTTAGTCCTTTACTTGTGTTGTTTACTTCATTTCTGATCTTTCATTACATTTTATCAGTTTTTGCATGATGTTTTGTTACGTTTCTGTGATCTATTTCAAGTTGCAGAAGTAAATGTTCACCACTCCTTTGGTGTATCACCTTGTTAGACTTAGTTTTATTTCTTTTACATTCTCTATCTCTGTCCCCTTGGAATTTAGAGTAGGATTTTGAGTTTAAACCTCTACAATTTTCAAGTAATACATCTGATCAGAGGAGTTGAGGAACCAGCCTCTAATCTGGAGATTCTTTTCCCATTTTTACAAGTCCCACACTTGGGGAAAAGATTCAATGTTGTGCAATCACAGTAGGTGTCCATTATCAAACTAGAAATCTTATAAACATCTAGGAGTGCTGTGAATTTGCACCAACACTACCTATCAGAAGGAGATTTATCAAGAAACCATTAAAGTTCTAAGGAATCTTTAAGGTGAGATACAATCCTTAAAAGATTATAAGAAAGCATCAGAGATGGTCCAAAATAATATAGATGACTTGAGAGATGTGTGCAAATTGATGTGCAAGGAAAACATCATTCACCTGTAAGGGAATTGGTTAAAAGGGAACACTTCGCACAAAAGTAATGAGACTGGACAGAAGATCCTCCATAAAAATATCCCTCCTCGGAGCCTAGATTATGACAAGGAAATAACTTTTAATATTGTTGTGGATGGGTGGTTGTTGAGTAATATATTGATTGATACAGGCGCAGAGGTCAATGTTCTTACCTTGGATGCATAGGTACAAATGGGAAGACCCACATTTCATTCATCCTCTAATGTATTATTCATGGCTAATCATACTAAGGCCACTCTTATAGGAGTTTTTAAATATGCATCAATTACCATACAAGTAGCAAAGTTCATTGGATACTTTGAATTTTTAGTGCTAGCAGAGTCGGATAGCTTTCCATCTCTATTGGGGCGTCTTTGGTGCTATGCAAATAATGTTGATCTTTGGTTCAAATATGGCTATATCAGTTTTGAAAATAAAGAGGAAAGGGTTATTATCCCTTTAATATATGGAAATTCCGCACCCTATGTTGATCCCTTAAGTGAAGAAGATCTGAATAGGATTTATATACATGCCATCCGAGATCCAAAGATTATTGAACCAACCAAAGAAGGACTAATTCAGTTAGAGGATGCACAGTCTATTAATGATACTATAAGTGTTTCTTGTGATAATTGGGCTCACAACACTTATGAGTTGGTAGGGCACAAAGTAAAGAGCATATTCCCTCGAGGCACAAAACCATGTTATTTTAGGAGGATAGGTAATAACTCGGTACCTTGTTACATAGGAGAAGGGGATCTCATAGAGTTCTTGTGCACCATGGAAGAAAAATGGATAGATACACTAGAGAGAATAAATATACTTGTATGTACACTATGAGTGACAGTAGCATGTTGGTGGGTGGTCCATAGGGCTAATCTAGTCGAACAGAATGAAATTGGGATTGCTCTTACTACTAGGTTCTTTAGGAGCAATGCACCTACACAAATTTTTAATTATCACTGTAATCAACCTATTCAGCACCACGTTCAGAAGTGTGAGAGACTCTAGATAGAAGGGTAAGAAGCTTTACCACCTTCGCTATGGGTACACCAGTTTTATTCCACTTTACAAGGTTACACGCGTGCTTGGTATGTATATGCAGAACTCCATAGAGAAACTAGAAATTGACATAATTTATTTGTAGGAATGGTCTAGACGCTTGACTTCTTCTCTATAAAGCCTCTAGTGGAAGAAGCATTACAAGTTATCAAATGCTTAACTATGGGGGATAGTGCCAAGGCTGAAGAACTCCATGAAATATTAGATAAAGAGGACTCAGGAGCGTGTCTTGATAAATAAGTAGAGGCCGATACAACATTGCTTCAATGCACTTGGCTTGAGGGAGAGAAAGGAAAAATGGTCTACTTAGTGGATGAAAAAGAAGTAGATAATCTGGATGTAAACCATTCAATAGGAAGCGTGAGGTATTAGACAATTTAGATAAGACCACGAGTGCCTATCATGAACATATGAAGACAAAGCAAGTGAATATTGGAAGAGATACTAAGCCTAAGGAAGCCATAATTGGAGACTATTGGTCAAACTCTGAAGTGGAAAAAATCATAGAGTTACTAAGGGATTACTAGGACCTATTTCCTAGGGGTTACCATGAACTTAAATGCATGCATGAATCATTAGGGTAGGTGAAGATAAATCCTAAAGAGGGTGCGTGCCCAATTAGAAATATACCTTACAGAATGAACCCCAATTTTTGTGAAAAGGTCAAAGAAGAGATTGATAACATGTTGAAGTCTGGAATTATCAAGCCCCTTGATGAGTCAGAATGGTTTAGTCCAATGGTGATCAGTATCAAGAAGGATGAACACATTAGAATATGTGTGGAATATAGGGAGCTAAATGTTGCATGTGTAACAGATTCATTCCCTACACCATTTACTAAAGAAATACTAGGATTTGTAGGGCACGAAATCTATTCATTCACAGATGGGTTCTCTGGGTATCATCAGGTTAGGATTTCCTAGGAGGATTAAGAAATGACTACATTTACTACTAAATTGGGTAGTTTCACCTATACTGTAATACCCTTCAGTCTGAAAAATGATCCTATTGTATTTTTGCACATAGTTTTCCAAGCATTCAAAGAATTTATTCACAACTTCCTACATGTATATTTAGACAATTGGATGATGTATGGATTAACTAAGGATCATTGTGACAATCTACACTTAATGTTTGAACGGTGTAGACATTTTAGTATCTCTTTAAACATCAAGAAGTTCATATTTGCTACACCATTTCGGATACTTTTAGGACACATAATTTGCAATGAGGGTTTGTTGGTTGATCCATCAAAGGTTACAATCATTATAGGCCTAAGGGAGCCTACCAGTCAAAGTGAGGTGTGTGGATTTTTGGGTCATAAAATATATTACAAAAAAATTATCAAATTCTATGCAAGAATCAAGCAAGAATCGCCACTACGCCTTAGATTAATAGGTAATCTAGTCAAGGTTTTACTAAACCTAGTATTACAATTTTGTACATGCTCATAAGGATTATTTTTATTATTTACAAATTCTGATAAGAGAAACTTAGGGTCATTCTTATCGCCATATTTGAGTCTGAAACCATTCTTCATTTATAACCAAGAGTCTAAGTAATTTTTAGGCAGAATATTGTACCATTACCTGGCATCTTCTTCTAATGCATGTATGGATAACTTTAAATAAACATCTTCAAGCTTTATTCCATAGCCATCCATAATATTTAAAAAAAATATAAGATGTTGATGTCCACTTATGGTATTATTTCCTTAAAACTTGGGAAACCTCATCCTAATTTAATGTGTTACTTCATTTGGATAAATTTCGATGTCATTAAAATTAATAGGTATGTATGTGTTAACTCTTAAAGGTTATCTAGGAGGGGGGTCAGTCATGTTATTTGGTAAAGATGTTTCAAAAGGAGGGTTGAAATGATGGAGAACTAAAGGTCTCTGAGGTAAAGGAGTATGATCCACAAAAAGGAAATATCTTGGGGGTTCGATTTCACAAAACACTTTATTCTTATGAGTCGACAAATAAGGAAGATGGAGAGTACATTTGTTATTTGCAGATGTTGAACCTCCTTAGAAAAAAGTATGTAAATATGCTTGAGGACTACCTAAATCAAATATTTTAGAAGTGATATAGTAGTCCTCCACCAAAGGTGGATCAAATTCAGTAGATTAAACAACCTTTTATTCTATTTATTGACCACCCACTAGTTTTCAGATATGCTTTATTCTTGACTGTGTATTTTCTAGCTCTAGGAGTAATCTTCTGGTCAAATCATATTTAAAGAAATATCTTCATTCTTCCATATTTACAAAGGGGATATGTAATCAGCAAGTTGTAAAAAATTTTCAATGGTATATACCAAATTCTCTTTTGAAAGATGGGGCCGCCTCTAAGGTCTTACACCTTAAATGTATAGACTAACTCAAATGCTCTTGAAAGGATAAGATCACAAATTGGTAGATAAATATTTTAAGATCTTTATGAATTTCACTATGCTTTTCCCAGTGGAATCAGGTTTAATGGAAATCATGTTTATAATGAGAAACATTTGAGCAATACCTTCATAATAGATTGTATTTGCCTAATTTTAGCAAAGTTTTATAGAGGTGTGTGTTCTTAACCTCAATTGGACTAAAGAATTCCCTAGTAGTGCCACAAAAATCTTGATGATGGGATATATAAGCCTTTATTTCCAAAATACCTATCAATTTTTATCAATAAGTTCCCAAAAATGGTGTCAAAAGTGTGTTGGTCCTAAAATCTACACCCACTGGTGGCCTGACAACAACTCTCTTTATGGAAATAATAGTGGGGCATTATCTTGGAATGGTAGTAGACCGGGTGGTATGTCATTTTTTAGCCAGGGAGGATTATTAAAATTTCTTAGGGATCAATATTTGGGATGATTGAGGGACACGTATAGAGGATATGGCCTTTTCCTACTACTTTTGGTCCTTCCTTGAACCAGGGTGAGAGGACCTAGGGTGTAACCTGAATGGGAGAGAGGCAGAGAGGACCTTTGTTCCCTCAATTTATTTCTAAAATTGGTGGGTCAATATGGGATAAACATGGCTAATGGACACAACACTCACTCTCATGATTTTTCATAAAATATGTTGTGTATTTTTACTTTTCCAATCATAGGTTATTAAAGATAGTGGGATTCAATTTTCTCTTGCATTCTCTAGATGTTAGAATTTGAAGCTAAGGGGCAATCTCAGTTATATTTAAAGACAGCGTAGCAACCAAAATTAATGGTAGATAAAATGGGGTAGGATTACTTATGTAATTTTGAATGAAGGGGATTATTGGCAGACAGATTCCTTGAATTCAAACACTTAACACTTAGAGCAACCTGCAATTCAAGAAAAGCATAGAGAATCAAATTAACTAGTCATAGTTTATACAAAGGAAGATTTGCATTCATTGATACTCAACAGATGCAAAGCTTTGACACAATATTTGAAATACTTGACACGATAACTATTGTAAGCATTCTAATAAAGTATTTATTTCTCATACTCTCACACACCTAAGATACACTCAAAGGCTAACAAAAATATATCAGCACAAAATGGTTATAGTAAGGATTTTATAACTTAATCCAATATTGTAGAGTAAATGCTTACAGCATAATATCAAAATAATGACCAAAGCACAACCATTAAGGACAGATCTAGTATACGAAAAAGTTAAGAAACAAACACAAAACTCTAGTAGAAAATATAACTCATTAATTGACAATTCCAAACACAAAACCCAGAAGACATAATTTAAAATCAAAAGTAGACATATTTCATTCAAATCTTAGAATTTCTTAGCAAGTGAATATCAATTGAATGCTCTCAAATCTTTTCAATGGTTGTACACTATAACCACCTTGACACAGAAGTTTGGGAAACTAATATCAATATGAATTTCACAAAAGAAACATGAAATATTTATAATTGAATCTCTCTATCTTCTTTCAAAAATAGAAAAAACTAATCCCCCTTTCATAGGAGGACAGGCCCTCGTACTTATTAAAATTTTGGTGAATTCTTATGATTTAAATTTCTCCCCAAAAAATTTTACAAACCATCCCAAAATGTGTGGAAAATGAACTCCATTTTTGGACAATATCTTGTAACTGTAAAGATTCCTTTTTCATTCCTTAATTTGATATTTTTCTGGTTGTCGACACAGATATTTGTAAGATTTTTACTTTTTTTGTTTCAATCCTATTTTTGTCATATATGTGCTAATTTGACACCTGCCTTTTGGAGGATATACCTTGGGAATTAGATAATCATTGAAACCATCTTAAAATAGATGTTTCCTCTATGTGATTTTTTGAGTTAAGGCCAAAACCATCTTTTGACAGATATAAATGTGTTTTCCCTTTTTTCAAACTCATGCTAGTATCCAGAATTGATTTCTCTTTTGATCCTTACATGATAATTCACACTATATTTCAAAAAACCATCCTCTTATAAATTATTATGGATATTTTGATCCATATTAAATGGATTGGATACCCACAAATTAAAGGTACTGATGAAAAAAGTTACTTTTTATACGTGTCTCATTTTTTTTTAGAATCTGTGGAGTTCTGGCCTTTTTGACAAAACATCCCACGGATTTTACTTGCATTCTTCCTTTTACTCATGTGTTTTATTAGTTATCCTTTATATTCCATGGCTTTTGGTGGGTCTATTAATATCTCATGGATTTATGAAATCTGAGGAGTACCATCATCCTAACATACCTTTTGAAGACTAGATAAGTGTGTCATAGCACTTTTGTGAAACCTGCAGGGTAGTAACCCTTCTAACAAACCTGCCAAACACTAGACCAGTGTGTTGTGGATTTTATTATGTAACAAAAGTATCTTATTTCCTCCAGCTAGTCATCTGATTGTATCCTTCCTTATTTAAACTTACAGGACTAAGTAAATTTGGATAGTCATAAACCATTCTATAAATCCTCCTTGGTCATGAACATTAAGTCTTCATTCTACATATCTCCAAATTAGTGCACTAAAGTATCCTTAGAACTTAATGAGCATGCCCATTTTTAAATTTTTCTATTTTCATGGGAAGGAAATATCATGGAGATTTCATAAATCTTTGGTGACTAGTTAACATATGTAAATTTGAGTCCCTTAGATGGTACAGGGAAATTTCTTGAAAAACTTAATTTAGTTAAGAGTAGGGCTCATAATGAGTACCAACACCCCTGATCACCATCAGTACCCCTATCTATTCCTCTACCATGACCTTTTTCCATCAACGTTAAGTCATATGTCTATAGGACATGAACCCATTGGTTCCCCTATCACTTGACTTCCTGGCCTTATAAGCCCACCTTTATGACAACATCAATGTATGGTCATTTGACATCATCCAACCATAATTTTTATTTTCCCTTGTCATTTTTAAGTCATATGTTTATAGGACATGAACCTATTGGTGCCCCTATCACTTGACTTCCTAACCTCGTAATTCCACCTTTGTGGCAACATCAATTTTCAATCCTTTGACCTCATCAAATCTTTTTTTTCATCATCCCTTTATAAAAAACACATTTTTATAGCATGTGTCTCCTTTTGAGGGCCCCAAACCCCTTACAAACACCAATAAAATCAAATATTGCCATGATTGTGCATCAAATCCAGTAAAAAAAATTCTCTAGATCAAAAATCTATTTCGGATTTGTTTTGCAAATCTTAGCACCGATAAGCCATATGTCTATAAAACACAAGCCCATTGGTTCCCCTATCACTTGACTCCCTTAATTATCTCCTTTGTAGCCACATCCACTCCCTACAAATCATAAATCTATAGGACATGAATCCCTTAGTTCGCCAATCATTTGATTCCATGGCAACACCAGTCTTGTTTCTATACCGCATCATGGGGAAACTCAAAATGAAACACACACATCAAACCATCCAATCAACTCAATCAAATTGGTGACCATTTAACTTTGTCTCAATCACCCCTAGTTTGAGGAGGGGTCATCCATTTAAGAATAAAGAAAGCTATCTCAAACCTTTTTTATCAAGAAATTTTTCCAAATCACTTGACAAAAAGGGGAAAATGTAGACATTGGGTTTTCATCACCCACCTACTCCCTGCATACACATTAATTTATTAAACATATCAATTTAAACCTATCTAATCCATCTCAACTCACTCCGTAAAATTATTTTTTATCCTCGGTAAATCATATTTACTCATCTAAGTTCACTATAACCTCTTAAACTATCTTTAAACCTATCATCTCCTTTTCCATCATAACCTCCTAACCTCGCATAACCTTTTCCCTAACCATTTTCCCTTGTCCCACACCCAAAAATATTGTTTTGTAAGTATTTGAAACCACTTCCAAATTCTCATTTTCAAATTTCCTAGATCATCGGTGATTCCAACAAATCACTTGTAATTATAAATAGGTTCTTGAACTCTTGTTTCAAATATATTCTAAGACCTTTTGGATGATTGTGCATCTTCTCTCAAGTTTCCTTGAGTCAACAAGGGAGACCTATCATTTCAGCCATTACCAATCCTGATAACAACATCATACCACCCTAAGGATTTGCAGTACATCATCTTGTGCACCTAAGCCTTCAGCAACCTCTTCAGATGATCAACGCATCAAAAATCAACTCAATTAGCCCATGTAGACACTACATCACAAGGTCAGATTTTTCTTGTTTATTATCATTTTTAGTTCATTTATACATCAAAACAAGTATAATTAACCAATTCACATCTCTATTTTTTATTTTTCATTTACCTAAATCGCCCATGATTTCCTAAAATTTCTAGTGCTTCCTTTGAATCACGTGTGAACTCTATCAATTAGTTTCCCTTATCAAATCATTTCATTTTATTAATCATTATCTCTACATCTAGATTTAACTTGTCTATTGTAAGTATGTCTCTACTTTAGATTATTGTTCTAGGTTAGTCTCATTGGATCACAAGCATCTACGATCTCTCAATCATCCATTAATCCTTCGTGTGGGAGAAATTCGATATCCTACATAAGCTTACTATGTGTTCCATTTTGTTCACACATGACATTGAGGACATCCAGGAACAGATCAAATTCCTCCATGAAATCTGAAAAGCAAATGTAGACTATTGGTACAACTACTTTGAAGTCATCTAGATTACCACTACTTTAGCTTGGGCTACCTATAAAGTGGAACATGATCTTATTTTTCAACTTGATTTCTAATTTATATCCTTTTAGTTATCATTATTTATCTTATCATTATTATCAACTCACTTAATTATATCAAAATGAGATGAAATTCTCCAAAAAATTCCCTTTGGATTCCTGGAATTGACCTTTTCTAAGCATCTTGTCATCCCATTTTATTGAATATATATTGTTTAGTTGTCTTTGATTTCAGGTCTCTTCACTCGATGAAAGGATAAATCCTCCAAAATTCACATATTATCATCCAGACATTGTGAATGTTGGCACAGGTATCATGAAAACCTGTCATGTTGTGAGTTTAACATACTTTCTACATTTGATAGCATAGACATGAAATATACCTAATACAATAAGTGGTTTTGATGATAGTCCAGACAAGGTATTTGAGAGAAATATATAAGGATGAGATTTTTACTTCAAGAGGAAGAATGAATTCAGTTTTGTATACTAATGAGAATGGGCATGGCACCTGTATGTGTGTAAAATCTATTCTGATATGCCCATAGTGAAAATGGAATTTGGAGATGTCAATCTTTGTCAGTTTAGTCAACAGTATTCATGATGATTTTTTGTATTGTTTTATTGGATGCTTATTCTTGAAATATTTCTTATGGATAATAAGGAGATGAAACGATGAGTTTTATTTTATATGTATTGTAAATTTTTTTAAAAAAAATTATTTTTGAATGATTTTTTGTTATCTGTAAAGTATTGATGGATGAAGTCAAATGAGATAAGGGGGATATCTTCCACCCATTTTGTAAAGTATTAAGTGGTCATGATGATATAATTATATCTATGTGATGAGTGAGGATTGATGAAACCTATAAGGTCAAGCCCCCATTCTAAAAAGGATCATAGGTATTGAGCGGGTTGAAGAGTGTGGCTAGGAATATGTGTAAGGTTGGGATGTTGTTGACACTTGACACATTTCTTAACATAGTCACAAAAATATTTATTAAGCAAAGGCCAGTAGTATCCCATGCATAGGATGTGTTTAGCAACATCTTCACCGTTGAAATTTCCACCACACATCTCATCATGGACTTATTGGATGGCAAGACGAGCCTATGGAGTTTTGAGACACTAAAAGAGGAGGCTGTCAAATCCTATTTTATAAAGGATGCCCCCTAAGATGATGTAATGGGATGCACGTAGTTAAAAATATTCTTTTCCATTTTTGGAAAGATTGAGAGGTAGTTTGGTAGTAGATAGATAGTTGTAAATTTGTGTGTACCATGTGTCAGATGAGTTCTCTTCTACATGATTGATAGTTGGAAGTCAGTATTAGTGTAAGATGGTTGATCAATTTTGTGTATGACGAAGAATATTTTGGAATAATTTGGTGATAGATGAATGAGAGAAGCATGAGAATCCATCATGTCTGTGAATTTTTTAGATGATTGAAGTGTTCTTTGAATTTTGTAATGGTAAAATAGTTGTAGTAAGTCTTCAACGATGGTTTTATATTTATAAAGGATCTTGTTTTCACACTGATAGATTCCTTTAATTTGATTAATTAAAATTTATGAATTTCCATAGATGTTAAGAATTTACACACCTAGGAAGGCAACGGTTTCAAGTCCCATGGTAAGAGCTTAAATTTATTCCATTTTTTTAGTACATTCAAAGTTAAGTCTAAGGGATAATAGAATAGGAGTGTCCCATGGGGGAATTATGACTATATCAGTTCCTCCCCCTTATCTTCATTTGGAACTATCATAGAAGAGGTTCATTTTAAGACGGGTTTTTTCATGATCGAGGGTGTTAATTTACTCATCAAGGAATGTTTGCAAGGTAGTTGATTAGTAGGAAGGTGAGCTTCAGCAAGCTGGTCAGAAATTCCTTGCCCCTTAATTTATTTATGAGGTATGAATTTGAGGTCGAATTCAGTCATGAGCATGATCCATCTAGTAATGTGATCATTATGATATAGTTTGGAATACATGGTTTTGAGTGGGCTGAATTTTTTGACGACTTAAGTTTTATGATTGAGGAGATAGTCACAAATCTTGGAAGTTATGAATTATAGCACGACATAACTTTTGGATTTTGAATAACGATTTTTTTACTCATGGATGGTGTGGCTGATATAATAGACAACTTATTCTTTACCTTGTTCATCTTGAAGTGTAAGAATGGCTCCTAAGGCATGGTATGTTGCAGATATGTGAAGATAGAATGGCTCCCCTTCTCATAGAGGCATGAGCACGGGAGGTGATAGGAGATAATTTTTAAGATCGTCGAAATCCGATTGACAATCATCATCCCACTTAAAGTGGGTTTCATTTCTAATAAGATGATGAAAATGTTGATAGTGGTATTATAATTGATAAATGAACTGATGAATGAATTGGAGCTTCCCTTGAAGACTACAAAACTACTTAAGATTAGATGGTGGGGGAATTTTGATAATAGCTTTGACTTTGGTAGGATCAACTTTAATACCCTTGATAGATATGATAAATCCAATGAGTTTTCCTATGATAACTCCAAAGACACACTTTTTGGGGTTAAGTCAAATAAAGAATTGTAATAGACATGCCAATATCACACAAAAGATAATGATATGGTATCTTTGGTGTTTAAATGTACCTAAGAGATCATCGTTATAGTCTTATATGATTTTTCGGATAAAATCATGGAAGATATAGGTCATAGTGCATTGATATGTAGCTTTTACATTTTTGAATCTAAAATGCATTACCCTATAATAGAATGTATCCCATTGGGTGATGAAGGATGTCTTTTTTGTATCCTCTTGTGTGATAAGGATTTCATAAAAACCATCCATAAGGGATAGCATCTCATCAGTTGTTAAATTGACAAGTTGGCCGATGTTGGGAAAAGTAAAATCGTCTTTAGGGAAAGCGATGTTGAGGTTTCAAAAGTTTTTGTAGATGAACAATTTTCCAATGCCTTTAGTGATGGGTATGATGTTAGAAACCCATTGCAGATAATAAATGGGTAATATGAAATTTGATGAAAGAATACATTGGAGTTCTTCTTTGATGAGAAATGCAATGTAAGGATGCATCTTATGAAGATTTTGTTTTAGAGGTTTAACATATGGGAATTTAATGATGTTGTGGATGATTATGATAGGGTCTATACCTGGCATGTCACTATTGGACCAAGTGAAGGCTTGACTATGTTTAGATAATAAGGTGGCGAATTCTTAGAGTTCACAAAGGTATAAGGATTGGTCAATCTTAACAATGTACGGTTCTTAAGGTGTGTTGGTATTAACATTGGTGGTTTATTCATTAAAGAGTGTGGATGTTTCAGGGGGTAGGTATTTCTAGATATAGTGATTGTTAGATCCATTATAATTCAGGATAGCATGATCATCATGACAATTAAGAATGTCAATGACAGGAGAGTATTCCTCTATCATGTGTGGTACTGAGAGGGAAATGTTTTTAGTCTTTTCGTGAACTTGATAGGTTAATGGTCCAAGTGTAATGATATTGACTAAAAATTTAGGAGGAATCAATACAATGTCATCATTTTTGGAGGGTGGATTTGATGATGGTGATGAGGGTGTTAATGGTTATTTTGTGGATGATGATGAACTTGAATAAGAGATATTGAAATTGAGACCATATTTCTTGTAAGGTTTTATCATGTTTTTAAAGGGTATTTCATAAGAACCCTTCTTATACTGGGCCATAAAAATACCTTACAAGAACAACAATGGAGGTAATTCATAGTGAATTGAGGTTTTTCCAAGAACAAGAAGTTTGAGGAGAATGGTTTTACATGTGGTCGGTCATTGACATGGTCATAAGGATGGTTGATTCCTCCATATACTAACTACGTGTGGAGGAAAGGGGGTCAAAGGAAATGACATTTCCTATATTAGGCTCGTGGAGTAATTGTTTATTACGTCTCCCGTATTTTTTAGGTTTATGGAGTGAATAAAGAGCTAGAATGAAATTCTCCCCTAGTGAAAGGTGTTGCACAATGTCTTCGAAGGATTGATCATTTGAAATTTTTGATGATGGGATGGAAAATCTCATTGAAGCATGATCTAATTATGTAGAGTTTTTTAGTGGAAGCGGCATGTCATTAGGCATGTAAGTCATATGATAAGATTTGAAAGGATTAGGATTGATAGGAACAGTAAATTTTTTACCTTAATGTTCATACTTTAGACAACAATGTAGTGTTGATGGGATACAACACATAACACATATCCAAGGGCATCCTAACAGCATACTATATTGGAAATCCCCTTCTATGATATATAAGAGCTCATGAAGGATTTTAATGCATATTTAAATGGCTAAAATGACTTTTCCTTATGTAGGGGTGACGGTATCGTTAAAAGTGCATAACATGGTAGGGGATTGGGCAATGATGGGGTCGGGTAACTGAATTTTTTAGAAATCATAACAAGATATGATGTTGATACTAGTGTCATTATCAATCATAACCCTCTTAATGAGAGTTTTGTTGATTTGGGAAGTGACAGAAAGAGGAAGATCGTGATCCTCATGTTATAGGGATGGGATTTCATAATCATCATAAGTGTTATTGATAGACATATAAATAGTGCCAATAAGGTTTGGAAATGGTTTTGGGTCATATTATGCTACTATGATAGGTTGAAGAGCTTCAATCATTGTTTTTTAGTGCTATGGACATTTTTTTATCAGAGGTAAAAAGAGGGTTAAGGGGACCCTACCCCATGCATCAAGAAAGCTCCATGAGAGAAAATAAAGCCAATTATAATAACATCAAAAACCCATAGTATAAAATTTCATAGTAATAAGGGTACTTAGGAGCCCATATAGTGATACTAACAACAACAAAAAACCATAGTGAAACTAAAAACATCGAAGAAACTAACAGTCGTAGATAGAGATAGTGAAAAATAGATCACCCCACACCAAAGTCATTTATAGGCTTTTTCAAGCCCCTCCAGCACCTTATCCCATTCTTTTAAAAGAGAATCAATATTGACATCCAAATATCCTAGGTTTAAACCATCCGGAGTCACCTTCTATTTCCTTCCTTGACTATCCACAGCACAATAAGAATTGGCAAGCGATAGACATATAAATAGTGCTAATACTGTTTGGAAATGGTTATGGGTCATCTTATGGTACTGAGATATATTGAATAGTTTCAATCATTATTTTTCGGTACTATAGATAATTTTGAACAAGCTCATAGAGGGACATATTTATAGGATCTTGATGTAACTATTTGATGACAATGTTTTATATGGATGTGGTAGACTAGGTGTGTGGGGCGATAAGGATGGAAACTTTGTCCTTGGAATGCAATGGATCATGTGATTTAGGGGGGATGAGGGAGATAGAGACCTTGGGCCTATTTTTATTTGAGGTCTTCAAGTCTTGTACATGTGCTCTTGTAGTAATGTGAACAACATTTATTTTATGGAGTGGGGATTTGCAAGAGGAATCTATACTCTTTCTAGATGTGGATGTAATATTAAGTGAGGGTTTAGAAAGTATCATTTTAGCGTTAGTGGTTTGGTTTGATTTGATGACTGGGTTTGGTTATATATGGATCAGAGAATGGATGATTTGTATCTCTGGGGAGAATCCCTTTATTAGAAAGGCTTTGAATTATGACATGGAGGTATTTACAATCCTTAGTGAAGTTTCCTGATATCTGATGGTACGTATAAAATGCCTCATAATTGTATCAAGATGGCTTCCACCCTCAAGCATCAGATGGTTTAGAAGGTGGGAATGTTTTGATAAACAATCATTCTAAGCCCTAATTGTGTGTTGTTTAAAAAATCTTAGTATAATAACATTTCTATAAATTAAGTAGGATGGATGGTGGATTAAGTGACTTCCTATGGATATCATTAGACAGTCTTAGATCTATCCCTGAGATATTGGGGTTGTATGCTAGGAAACATACATTTAGAGGCTAAATCTTTAGGAACAACCTTCGCAAGATTAGACTTCTCATGCCACTGTGATTGGGACATATAGATGTAGGATGAGGCCCTAGGTAAGGGATGGAAGGTAGGAAAAAAATGTCAGATCCCTTTATTTCTGGTGACATAATACAAACATGCATTAATGCTATCCTATACCAAAAATAAGTGAAAAAAACAAAAAATCTTGTGGATATGTCTAAGTTAGATTATGTAATATTATTAATGAGACAACTGTTAGGTGACTTTGACCTCAAAGGGTTTTTTTACATGTTGATAGTACATCTTACACTCTATTCCAGACCTTGTCAAAGAAGATTTTTGGTCACATCCTGAAGATGATGTGATAGAGGTAACAGGACTCCTGATCTTTGGAGTGGTAAGACCACTTATATTCAAATGCCCTCTTGGATAGCGTCATAGGTCATAACAACTATTATTGCTAGCGATGGTGATAAGTGGGATCCATAATTGCTACAGGATATTGATAGTTTCCCTGAAATTTTATGATGTTGGATTGGGTTTGACTGGTAGATGGGGGATCCATTCCTGAAATGTTGTTATGAGCACATCTGAGTTTATTGATCTTAGTGGTGTAAGTATTGATAGTCATCAATTTTCTGAAAGCTCACCATTTTTTCAATGTATACCCTAAAGGACATCCTTCATTTAATGAATGACATATTAAGAGTCGTGAACTTAGGAGTCTAGATGGTATCTTAGGGTCACTAGTCATTATGCTTACATCACCTAGATGGATTCTACATGTGGATCTTTCCACAAACCTGGATTAGTTCTAAGATTTTTTTCCACACATAAGCATGTCATGTATTTGGGTAACAGCCCTACTTGTGTTGTTCATGATTGTAACACTTAATGATTTTTAACAGTTCCTAGTGTGGAGGATAGGCACTTGAAAGGCATACCTATGTGTGGGTGGAGTTGTATATAGCAATTGGTCTTTTTAAACAAGATAACCTGGCCTGGATTTGTGACCCATGGTTACATTTTTAAGAAGCTTGAAAATTGTATTTTACACTCACTTTCATACCTACATGGTATGCATTCTAAAGTTTTGTGTCTGAATACAGAGGGAAAATCTTGTGGGACCAGGATTGACATTTAGGTTGTTGGTCCACATGTTTCTCCCAGTAAAGGGATTATTTATGGTGTAGAGGGGCGGTGTGCTTGTAACACCTATATGTTGAGAGAATCAAGGTCTCCTAATCATCACAGTTCATGACTATCCTCTTATAATAGCAAGAAAAATGGAAATGTTGGTCAGAGGTCCCCTGGGATCCCCTAAGCGGTAAATATGATACAATAGATGAAAGTGTTGGGACTACTTTTAGACAAGGGTAATGGATCCATCTATGTAGTGCCATAAAGGATTTTCAAACTAAAAGTAATGTTTAACTTTCATATTTTTTTTTGTAAAGTAGACAAGCTACAAAAAAATTACAGATTTAACATGCAACATGCATGACTAGATAACTATTGCATATTTATACACAGACAAGACATTAAAGAATATAACATGTAACTAAAACAAAACTCAGTGGTTCAATATGATATGTTACAAGATTCTTGCAACAATAAAATAGAAACTTTCTTTAGTAATGACCAATGTTTTCCAAGGAACAACTAAGTGCAATCCAAAATGGATTCTTTACAACAAGTATGACACTTTACAAAGCAACATTTATTTACAAGTGAAGGCCATGTCCTCCAAAGATGAGAAAGACCAAGATGACAAGAGGCTCTACTATCTGTAAAATTGATGCTCCAAATCCAAGAGAACATGGCTTGTTTACCACCCAACCAATAGGCATCATCACATGCCTTTCCACTGGTTGGAAGTCATGCTAGCCTCCCCCAAGCACCATGGGAGAGAGGGACTACCTTCCAAGTAATGTGCACAAGTACAAAGTGGGTGATTAAACACACAACAAGAGAAAACATGAGACCATAGTCAACCACTTCAGACCTAGTATATTAATGAAATCAACATGAAGAGGAGAACTCAAGGTCAACCTCACAAGGGGAAAGAGAGGAAGTCCAGGATGCCCAAATCAAGGTTTCCAATTCCATAGGAGCACATGGCTTGTTTACCATATATACCAATACTCCTTATTCACATTCCTTTCCATGCTATAGAAATCCTTATTGGGAGGATCCCCCAAACCCATGGGAGAGAGGAACTTCCTCACCAAGAATGGGGACAAGGCTCATAGAGGGGATTTACACACAACAAGAAAAACATGAGACCATTTAACCACTTCCTACACATGAAAACAAAAACATGAGGATAACAATGTCAACCTCAAAAGGGGGAAGAGAGGAAGTAGGATGCCCAAATCAAGGTGTCCAACCATAGGGGCACCAACAAATCATGAATACAAAACTCCTTATTACCTCCTAATCATTCATTCTCCTTATTCCTCCTTTATGTTATAGAAATCCTTCTTGGGAGGATTTTCAAACCCAAAAGGGTTTCCTCACCAAGAATGGGGAAAGGTTCAAGCCATATGAACCTTTCTCCCACCTCAAACCATATGAGGGGATGAGAAGGGACCTTCATGGCTTGACCAACAACCATGAGGTTTGAGATGGAAATCCCTCTCTCTTCCCCTACATTCTCCAAAAACCATCAATCCAAATGATGGTGGAGAGAAAACAAAGAAAACAACAAGAACAAACAAACAACTACATTTACCATACAACTTCACAACACATCATTTCACACACACCAATCCATTGATTAAACATAGTTAACAAGATAGGCACAACTAAGAAGAAAAAAGTTAAGAATCCTACTTCTATAATGCTTTCCAAGACTCTAAGCTTTTCCCTTTTTTCCAAGCTCCCCTCCAAGCTCCCAAAAATTCTCCAAGTGCACCAAAAAAAATGAACCAAGAAGACCCATTCCTTCCACATGAGGAAGAATAAAAAGAGGAACCCAAAAGTTTCCTCACCAATGAGAAAGTGATAAGTATCACCTCCTCTCCTCTCAAGAGTCAAAGATTCCAAAAATCAAATAAGTAAGAGTAAACTCACCTTTTAGCCCTTATCACCCAAAATACTAAAAACTAAAATAAAACAAAGTGGAGCAACTTTTAACAATTTCACACAACCCAACCATCTTACATGGATGGTGACTAAAGAGGGCAAAATGGGAGGGAAACTCCCTACAAAACCTTGGAAATAGGCCCCCCTACCTATTAGGTAGGGTCAAAGGGCCCATTTTTCATGCTAAGGGAACGCCCAAACTCAAAAGGGGTCCCTAAAATTGCCCAAAATAAACCCAATTTCGGGTTTGGCATGATTGGGCACAAGGGTAGAGGGTGTGGGGTCCACCCAAGATTCACATGTGGTCCCCCAAGCCCTTCTACCAACACACACAGACACTTTCCCAAAACCAACACTTAACTTAAGATAAGATCATTAAAGCCCTAAGCTAGTTTACTTAATAAAACACACCCTAAACCTAATTAATTTTACAAAACATATATAACATTACAATTGAGGGGTTCACCCATGGTGCCCAATTAAATACATCTAATCTAAGGCCTCAAACATTTAGCATGGTTAAGACTCATCCTGTGGGCCGCTTCTGCACAATTGCGTAGCTGCCCTGAAACCCATGCTCTCCTATACCTGTCACCTGCACACTCATTTCACACATTAACCGCATTTGTCCAATATAATAAACATCATCTATACATCACAATCTCAATCAAACTTATAATTTCTGAACATAATTTACAATTGATAGTGCAATGCATACAATTATTCACATAGTTTTCCATGAATCATCCACAAATAAAATTGCAACGACATACACTTAGGTTTGCATGAAAATTACCATCATTAAATCTAAAACACTATATCATTAATCAAATCAACCACAAGAGACTAACATCTAACCAATAATTCTATCATATAACCCTGTTAGTGTTATTAACATCATAAGAAAATATATTAGTATACGAATCTAGTCCAATTGGTGCTACGCGCCCAAAATTCCATAATGTCCTATGAGGATAAAATATCATAGTAACAAGTCCAAAGTCTATCAGAGTCTCAATCAAAACATGTCTAGGAATAAAGGAACCAACAGATAACTGGAGCTATAAAAATGTGGGCACTACAGTAATGAAACTCATATTGACAAGAGGTATGGATGTGAGGATAGATAAAAAAGATTTTGGAATGAGGATGTAGGTTGTTGTGGTGGGATAAATTAAGAGGAATGCCAACTAAGCTTGCAGGAGGTGGAGTAGGAGCATTGTAGGTTATAGGATTGTATATGGATGGGGATGTCATAGCATGGGTTTGTGTGACTAACAATCTTGATGAAGGAGCTGCTGACATAGATGGTTGTTGACTAGAAGTGTTTTGTGATTAAATAGCATTAAGTTCAAAACTAGTGATAGGTCTTGATGAAATAGGTGTTACATAACTAGTTGGGGCATAAGAAGTGATTTTCTCTATGATATGTTGGTAATTAGGATCATGGAGTTTAGAATAATCGCAAGTGGTGACTTCAGAGGTTGGACCATATTCTGGATATGGGACAGGTGATATGCATTCCCTTAGTAGGAAGGAATCTAGAAAGGGCAATCATATTTTTTTATAAGAGTTTAGTGAAGATGGGGTCACCACTCTAGGAGAATCAAGGTGGATTAAGATAGGGGGCTTCTGTTGTCACAGACTTGGTATTGGGAAAATGCAAGGGTCTCATGCCTGATTCTAAAGATGGATTTTTCATACTTGGGATACTTTGAGTATGAGACTGAAGTGAATCTAACATATTTGAGAGATTTTAAAAGCGATAATGTAGCCTAGTTAGGACCATAAAATAAGAAAATAATCAATAAATAAATAAAAGATGTTTTTTTAGAAAAGCAAAGACCACACAATTAGAAGGAAGTTTTTAATTTTAATTGATTAACTTAAAAAAGGTCTGAAGTGAAAAAGGGTTGAATGAGAACTATGAAAAGGACTATCTAAGGTTAGTTTCAGGTGAGTCACTCCAAGATGCAGAATTAGATAAAACTGACAAGAAAATTAAAAACATGATATAAAATCTAATAAAAAGGGGACTAAGTGTCCCGCTAGGCATGCCAGAATGTTTAGGTGAATTTTGGTTAGTCAATAATATGATAAACACAAAAAACATGAAATTAAACAGGGTTTAATGATACTTATGTCGAAAATAAAATGTTTAGATGAGTAGATGCAAAAATGATGTGGGATACGCATCCTTCTACTTAGCAAGAAAACATACATGCAAAATCAACAAAATAAGATGGATATTAGATAAATATTGAACGGGTTGCTCAGAAAAGGCCAACGCCAGGAACTAATGGGCTTCCTCACAGGATGTCAAGTTATGTTTATAATTAAGTGATATTATAGGAAATGAGATAATGACAATATGATTAGAATTTGAGAGGGATGGAGATATCATGTTCTAGGTGGTATGCAGCCTAAGTGAGGGCTATAGTGAGCTCAAAGTCCAAAGAGTACTTGAACCAGGATTGTTTTGTTACATCATGTATTTCACGTATCACTTCAAGTTGATCCTCAATATATTTGATTCTAGGCATGAGGGACATGGCACACAGGATGAGTTCATGTGTGATATCAAATTATTCCCGCATGAATGGTTTTTACATGATTATAAGATCCGATATGTTCGTAATTATATGTGAATCACTTGGCACTATCATTTACATAGAGACACATCTTGAGAATATACTAATTAGATAGAAATAGAGATGATATTGACTAAAAATTTGTAAATGTGCTTGAAACTGATAAAATAATAGTAATCCTTGGTGATTCAAGTAGAATCTCTTGTGGTTTAGACTGAATCACTGGAATTCCTAATGAAATAATTAATTCCTTAATGGAATACAAATTTAATCCAAAGTGGTTGATTTAAAGATTGATTCTGAATTATAATTGATGCTTGAAGAATTAGAAATATGAATAAATATGGATAATTTACCTTTGTTGTATAAAATGGAATTACAGATCTTGAAGGGATCTTATAATAGTTGGTGGATATTCTATTGGATTTATATGGATGTTGGGGATGTCCACGTATTGGTATTGATGTCATCTTGGTCTTAAATGCAAAAGAGATTTGTTGTGGATGATTCATGATTCCTATGGAAGATGTTTGGTGATGTATTTATAATCACTGGTGGCCCAAGAAAAGTGGGAAACCCCACTTGGAAGAGGTTTCAACCACTTCTAAATGATTTTTTCATATTTTTTTGTTTATAAAATGGTTGGGAGGTTTTATGGGAGGTTGGGAGTTTGAGTGATGAGGGTAAAAATGTGTTAGATGGGTTTTGGGTTGTTAGGGAGGTTTAGCATGGGTAAATAGGTTTTACGTGGGGGTAAAACATGATTTTATAAGGGGGAATAAATGATTTAGTGAGATAGGTATTAGGATTTTTGAATGAGAGTGTGAGGGGTGTAGCCAAGAAATAGGTGTTTACACTTACCTTTGTGTTCATATTTTATACATTGATGTAAAGTGGATGGGACACAATGAATGGCTTGTATCCAGGGGCGACCCAAGAGCATGTTATATGGGAACTCTCCTTATACAAGATAGAAGAGTTCATGGAGGATTTTTGGACTTATTTATATGGGTAGGAAAAAAATTTAAGGTAGGAGTGATAGTATCGTTGAACACATGTAATACGGTGGGTGATTGAGTGACAATGGTGGCAGGTAGTTGGATTTTTCTAAATTCCTGAGATGTTATGATGTTCATGTTAGTTCCATTATCAATCATAAATGTTTTAACAAGATTATCATTGATTTGGGCAATGACGAAAAGAGGAATATTGTGGTCTACTTGTAAATTCTAAGAGGTGGTATCTGATATCTCTTTGGAAGTGGATGTGATGTATTTTGAAGTTTGAGACCCGAATGAGCTTGAAATCCATGTAGTGATGACATATAAATTGTTCTATTGTTTGATTGGGGTGTCAATCATAGAGACTGATGATTCATTGGGTGTGGATGAGAGTTCATTGATGGTATTGACAATGCGATGAGACCCTATGATGTTATTTTGAGGTTGGTTTCTAGTTGGAGGATGATTCAAAAAAGGTGTTTTAAACACATCAAAATTTTGATTAGGAGGTTCGTTTCGGTTATCCAGTTGTAACTCACCTTGTTCAATGAGGTCTTGAAGTATGTTTCTCAATGATCAACACCTTTTGATGGCATGTCCTCAAATTTGGTGATATTTGGAGTAATCATTTTCTCTATAGCAAGAAGGTTTAGATGTGGAAACGTCGATGGTTTGGATAGGAAGAAGTGTAATCATCCAAGAAAAAAATATTTTTTCAAATATGGAACTATATGATTCCCCTATGGTATTATATTTTCATTGAGGTTCAGAGTATGAATGGGTTTAGATGTAGTTTTTGAAACAATTGTATTTATGGAGCCTTTAGATTTGTTTTTGCTATAAGAATCCTTTAAGGAGGGGTCGGATTTGGATTTTTACCTTACTGTCTTCGAGGGCTCAAAGTTATAATTTTCTGGCCATAGTAAAGGCTTCATCAAAGGTTTGGAATGATTTTATTTGAAATGTGGATGATATGTGTCTAGCACATGATCAATTAAATAACTTTATTATATTAGTCTTTGGAAGGGGGAAAAAGATTTGGTTGACAATCCCTCACCATCTAACAATGAAATAAATAATAGACTCATCTTTAAAATAATGATAGCATACATATCATTAATAAATATATTATGAGCTATGTTAATAGACAAATGTTCTAGAAACAATTTTGTAAGTTGTGTGAATGAGAAAAGGAAATTTAGGGGAATATTATGTACCAATCGAGGGCCAGGCTAGCCAACAACATGGGAAATATCCTCAACATCAAATTTTGATTGTGGGAGATGAGGTGCAGGTATGACAAAATGACTTGATGTGTTGTTATGGATCCTCGTGACTATAAAATTTGATAAATTTAGGTAGTTCCCAATGAGGAGGATAGGCTTTGAATGACATGAATAGATTGATAGGTTCATTTTATATCTATTCATAAGAAATAATTCTCTTAGGTCATATGGTAGCATCTTTAAGGATAATGATTATGCTTAATAACACCTGCATGGGATCATTTTATAGAGGTTGTTGGATATTTAAAGAGGAGGGGTTGGATTGATTATGGAAAAGGGGGGTTAAATTTTTATATAAATGATATGGCAGGGTATGATGTTGAAAAGGAGGTGGACCCCCTAAGATGTTATGAGCTTGCTCAGATACCAAAGGTTATGAAGGGGATTAGCTTTGTTGATAAGGTATATGGATAGATGTATTGATGAGAGGTTTTGTTGGTTACAATATGTATTCAAAGGATGCATAATTGTATTATGGGATGGCACAAGTGTATACTTGTTGTGAGAAGGGGAGAGTACTAGTGATGGCACTCGTGTTGATAGGAGATGTATATACAGGGATGGATAGGACTAGATTTTTAATTTAAGATGTATGTTGTTGTGATGAAACATGTTGAGACATGATCAATGGATTTTTAGAGATAGGGACACCAGATGAGCTTACAGGATGAGGAGAAGCATGGAGTCTATGTGGCTAGATGTGGATGGGGAGGTAGTAGTATGAGTTTCTCTACCCTGCGAGCTAGATGAAGGAGCTGATGAGGCATGTGCTTATTGGTTGGTTTTGTTTTGTGATGATATAGAATTAAGATCAAAACTAACAACATGAGTTGATGAATCAGGTGTTGGTACACGTGTATCACTAGTATAGGGGTAAGGAGGTATTTTTTTGATGACGGTTTTATAGTTAGGGTCATAAAGTTTGTAGTCGTAAGTTGTGACTTCAAAATTTGGATACTATTTTAGAGAATAATTGATACTTATACCCTTAGAAGAAAGGTTTCCATAAAGGGTGATGGTGTTGGCATTTAAGAGTTCTATAAATATTTTATCACCAACCTGGAAGAAGTGAGGAGGATCGATTTACTGAGCCTTTGACATTTTGAATTTATTTCTAAGGGTTTTTGTAACAGATCAGACACATTTGGGATATTTTAAATATGGGACTGGGTTGATTCCAAGGATGGTGAAGTGGTTTTTTCATGTTGGAACTATTTTGAAGGTGATATTTTTTTCTAATTAGAACCGTGAAATGAACAAACAAGTAATAGATAAATTAAATATGGTTATTTTTAGAAATGCAAATACCACACAATCAGAATAAAATTTTGATTAACTTAAGAAAAGTGTGAAATGAAACAAATGGATGAAAGGGACCTAGGAAAAGGCTAACTAAGGTTAGTTTCTAGGTAATGTTTTGAATTTGAAGTCCTCAATGTACCTAAAGGTATGAGAGGCACACATTTTTGTCATTTTCACCATGAGGTGTGGTAGTGGGGCCTATCCCATCACTTTATAGTCCCATGAAAATGAGGATGTTAGGTTCTTAGCTGATTATCACCCACCTAATTTTTTATACTCAGCCAAAACACCAATTTGGCTTCCCTCTTAGTGATGAAATCCAAGTAGGTAGACATCCTCAATCATTTAAACTCTAGTTATAACCATGTGAGCAAGCAAATATGAAATTTCATTTTAAGATCTTAAAGGAAATGTTGATTTTGATGAAAACAAACCAATAAAAATGTAATGTTTGGAAGAAAATTAGGGGAAATGATTGTACTTGTATTCGTTAGTTCCTTTTTTTTTCTTTTTATGTGTTTTGAAGAAGTGAGATAAAATCACTCCAAACTATAAGATTATATGATTTGAAAAAAATGAAAAAAAAAGAAGATATGAAATCTAATGGAGAAGGGACTTGGTCCTACTGTGCATGCCAAAAATTTTAAGGTGAATCTCAGTTGTCACTATATGATAAACACTAGAATCCTAGAAGACAGCAGGGTTTAGAAATACATGCACTGACAATGCAATGTCAGGATGAATAGATGCAAAAGATGTCATAAGCTCCTTCTAACGGGTGAGAGAAAATGTATGTAGATACAACTAAACAAAATAGATATTAGATAAAGATTTGATTAGTTCCTTGGCAAAGGCTGATTCCAATAACCAAGGGGTTTCCTCGAAGGGTGTCAACTCATTTTGTAAAATTAAGTGATACAATATGAAAATGATACAAAATACAATGATTGACTATAATTACAAGAGGATTAAAAGATCCTATTCTATGTGGTAGTTGGCCATAGAGAGGACTATGATGAGTTTGAAGTCTAGGAATTAGTTGAACCAAAATTGTTCCTTAGCATCTCATTTTTCTTGTATGATTTCAAGTTAGTATTCAATGTCTTCAATTTCAGGTGTCAAGGTGATAGCACAAAGGATGAGTTCATGCATGATTTCGAACTATTCCCAAACAAAGGTTTTTTGGACGATCATAAAATCATAAATATTTGTAATGTGGTGTGATTCACTTGACATTATCATCTACAAAGAATCACATCTTGAAAGCAAGCTGATTCGATAGAAATTAGAATGACATAATGATTTTAGATATGAATAATATGATTGAAATGACTAAAATACAAGAATCATTGGTGATTTTGTATGGTTTCTAGTGATTCTGAAAAATCCCTAGCAATTTTTGTGTAAAATATCTATATCTTAATAAGATGAAAACTGGATGCAAAGTGGATGATCTAAGCATTGATGTGGTCTTTTATATGATATATTGTTAAGTTGAAGTGAAAACAAAAGATAGCTACTTACCTTGACTGAGAAATATCTAAGAATGATCTTTTATGAACCTTATTTTGTTTGTAGAGATTCCAAGGGCTTGAAAGGGATATTGAAGGTCTCAAGATGATCGTGATGATGTCGTCTAATGTCATGCACCGTATTTAATGTATTTTTTTCATAAATTTGTTAGTTGATTAATTTTATATGATGCTCGATAAGAGCAAGGTGATGTGACAAGAGGCAAATTGATATCAATAATTTTTTTGGTGATTAAAGGATGATGACTTATTTAATTATAAATGTTAATTTAATATATATATATATATATATATAATATACATTATATATATGTAAACATATGCATATACGTATATATAAGTATACACAAGTTTGTATATATTGTTTATGTTTAAAGGTACTGTTATTAAGGACCATCTTCTGGTTTGCATTATAGAAAGGCATTTGAATGGTTTGTTTGAACTCCTCCATTGTTTTTATTAGTTAAGGTTCATTAGCATTGTTTAAGGTAATTGCAATGTTTAAGGTAAAGGCATTGGTATAATTTCAATGGACTGATGTTTAATGCTTATAATGATTCATCATAGACCACATTGCATTGGAATGTTTAAAGTTGGGATAGAACTTGGTCGTCATCCCCTTGGCATTAATAATGTTTGATTATTGATTAAATGTTTGTTCTTTTACCATGTATCATCGAACATTTTTTTGAACTTGGGTTAGTAAAATACATTGATCATGGACCATTCATATTGCATGTAAATTTAATTGGCAATTTTGGAGGGAGGTTTTTATTTTAAGAGAAACAATTTGGCACTGGTAGTTTTTATCGGCATTGAATGAATATGGTTCCTTGGGAACTAGTAGCTTCCTTAGGAAGATAAAACATGCAAGTTCCCCCAATTCACATTTTTGCATGGTTTTTTGGTTTTTTCTTGATCTAATAATGAGATTTTTGTGGATGAATTTATAGAAATCTGTTTGGAATGTATAATGCATTTTTGAAGCTATGTTTAATGGCATGGTTGTATTTAAAACTTCTGTTTATATATTTTGTGGATTTTTTTTGTGGGGATTCAAATTACATATTTCAAGGAAATACTGGAAGAGAACAAGAGTGAACCAGGAATGGTTTTTTCCTCTCTCGTTCCTCTTGTTTTTAATATGAAATCTTAGAATATGCTCTGGTTTTTCAAATCAGTTAATAAACCTGTAAATAGAGGGAATTATTGATTAAATGTATTCTCCTTTTGATTGTTATAAATCTGGAAAGGTTATTGTAGATACAAAATCAAAAAATTGGGTACATTTATAGGTCCTAAAAGAATACTGCCTTCATATGATTCCTAAACAGACAAATAGTAATTTACAGCTACTTGGCGATTTTCTTTGTTTCATTTCTTCTTCTAGGATTTACAACCCTTTAAATCCCTTCGATACTTACTTGCTTATATTTTATGCTTTGGACACTACAACGTAGGCAAACACCAAAGCCCCCAGGCACTCTCGTCCCTGTGGGTGCCCCTAGCCCTTTCTATCTTACTCGCCTCTTTTAGTCTGTTTATCTTTTGGGCATCTTATTTGTATGGTCAGCTTCCATTCAATTACGAAAATTCAACCAAGGGAATCATATAAATATAAAGATATGTGACAAAAATAAAGGACCAATATCTAAGCATATATTATCATCACTTAAGCTTGCATCAAAGGGCATCTAAGAGCATCAAAGGAATCCATCTAGCTTCCATTCAAGGGACAAGGGATTGAATTTTCTACATACACTACATAAGAAGGGGAAGTTCATTATTCCATCCACACATCTATTTACATTAATACATCTAGATATCACTTGTTATCAAGTGCATTTGCACCAGGGCTTCATAGGTCACAATTATTTCATACACGCATAAGAACTACATGGAGTATGAGATGTAGTACAATGCTTCATCGTAATTTCACTCAGTCGGGTGACCACTAGGGTCATTCTAACTCCCCATATTGCATCTTTATTTTTTTGGATTTGATGTGGTATTGTAGGTTTTACATGTGAATCATTTTTTTACAGCTTACAGGCGCACTCAGTGATCGTATTGTGACATACAGGCGATCAAAAATGACTATAATGACCACTTGCAAAACACCATAAAATTAAAATTCTCACACTTCACAGTCACAAAGAACTCAGAAGCAGAATTTGTCTTAAGCACCACTACCCAGTCCAGTGCCCTTTTCTAGGCTTATCTAACGGCTCCATATTTTACAGTGCATAATAACAGCATAGTTTAATTATTTTTCATCATTTTTCCATTCTATATCAGTTCCAAGATCATGCACAAATCAACTAAGTCCATTATTCTTTCTCTTACATTTAGGGTTTCATATTTTATTAGCTTATTACTAGTTCCAAATATGTATTCTAGCATTTATTTATCATACGTGACTCTGTAATTAGGGTTTATCATCAAAATATAATTTTTTTAAATCATTTTGGTGAATCCGACTTGGAATTCTCTTGGCTCTTTTTCTTCCTACCATCATTATCCTAGGATCATCCCCCATGGATGTCTCCATCCATGCCTTTTTGTAGGATAATCCTAATTGTGTAAATAGAGGGAATTATTGATTAAATGTATTCTCCTTTTGATTGTTATAAATCTGGAAAGGTTATTGTAGATACAAAATCAAAAAATTGGGTACATTTATAGGTCCTAAAAGAATACTTGCCTTCATATGATTCCTAAACAAGAAAACTAGTAATTTACAGCTACCTTTGGCCTATTTTCTTTGTTTCATTTCTTCTTTCTAGTATTTTACACCCTAAATCCCATTCGATACTTTACTTGCTTATATTTTATGACTTTGGACACTAGCACGTAGGCAAAACACCAAAGCCCAGGCACTCTCGTCCCCTTTGGGTGCCCCTAGCCCTTTTCTATCTTACTCGCCTCTTTTGGGTCTCTTTTATCTTTTGGGCATCTTATTTTAGTATGGTTCAGCCTTCCATTTGTCAATTACGAAATTCAACCAAGGGAATCATATAAATATAAAGATATGTGACAAAAATAAAGGACCAATATCTAAGCATATATTATCATCACTTAAGCTTGCATCAAAGGGCATCTAAGAGCATCAAAGGAATCCATCTAGCTTCCATTCAAGGGGACAAGGGATTGAATTTCTACATACACTACTAAGAAGGGGAAGTTCATTATTCCATCCACACATCTATTTACATTAATACATCTAGATATCACTTGTTATCAAGTGCATTTGCACCAGGGCTTCATAGGTCACAATTATTTCATACACGCATAAGAACTACATGGAGTATGAGATGTTAGTACATGCTTCATCGTAATTTCACTCAGTCGGGTGGACCACTAGGGTCATTCTAACTCCCCATATTGCATCTTTATTTTTTTGGATTTGATGTGGTATTGTAGGTTTTACATGTGAATCATTTTTTTACAGCTTACAGGCGCACTCAGTGATCGTATTGTGACATACAGGCGATCAAAAATGACTATAAATGACACTTGCATAACACCATAAAAATTAAATTCTCACCACTTTCACAGTCACAAGAACTCAGAAGCAGAATTTGGTTCTTAAGCACCACTGACCCAGTCCAAGTGCCCTTTTCTGGCCTTATCTAACGGCTCCATATTTTACAGTGCATAATAACAGCATAGTTTAATTATTTTTCATCATTTTTCCATTCTATATCAGTTCCAAGATCATGCACAAATCAACTAAGTCCATTATTCTTTCTCTTACATTTAGGGTTTCATATTTTATTAGCTTATTACTAGTTCCAAATATGTATTCTAGCATTTATTTATCATACGTGACTCTGTAATTAGGGTTTATCATCAAAATATAATTTTTTAAAATCATTTTGGTGAATCCGACTTGGAATTCTCTTGGCTCTTTTTTCTTCCTACCATCATTATCCTAGGATCATCCCCCATGGATGTCTCCATCCATGCCTTTTTGTAGGATAATCCTAATTGTGTAAATAAAATCCAATCTTATTTGTCTAATACTTACATTCATCCTCATACTTCTCTTGAATATGTGTATCATAGAATTACTTCACCTTTATCTCTCAATAAAGAACATATCACTTTCACATTATATGAGTTGTCTTCTCTTACCATGTTATAACATGATCCCCCCCTTTATATCCATGTTTGCATTAATAATGTTGGGGTTAAATGTTTCATAGTTGATCATGGATTGGGGATTAGCATTTCTCCACCAAATCTGCCTCTCTGAGGCCTCTTTGGCTCCCTCATCTGTTTCTATTCATGGATTTGATAATATTCCCAAGCGTGTCTTAAGTACTATCAGAATCCCCATTATTGTTGGGTTATGTAATCTACCTATTCCATGCTACTTGATGCCTAATAATCTTAATTATAATATTATTCTTGGGTGGTCTTGGATCCATGCCATGCATGTGGTTCCTTCCACTCTTCATACATAGCTAAAATTCCTTTATCAAGGAGTTGTCTATGATGTTCTAGAAGATTCATCCCCCTTTGCATTTTGTAATTCTATTGAGCATTCCACAAAAACCCTATCTCTTCTGCATCTAATTAGCATTTCTCCAAATATGTTCTTGGTTATAAGTATTTTCTTTGTTATGGTTTTTCTTGTACTAGTTTAGGCCAGAATATTCAAAGAGTCACATAACCATTGGCTCTCCCCACTCAATGTAATAAACTTTTCCTTGGATATCATCTTCCCTCCACATATTCTTCAGAGGCTTATGTTTTTTACATACTTATTTATTTCATCTCTTATATTTGGAACTCGTTAATGCATCTACTTTTATTGATTCACCTAATTTGGACACTTTTGCTAATAATGATTCTTTTTTATAATACATGGGGACTTATGACCATCTCCCCTCTTTCCATCACAAGAAATGCTTTCCATTAGTTTTTAATACTACCACATATTTTGGTGAGTCAGATACACCTAATTCAATTATTGATGATCCTAATACCATTCCTACTTACCCATACATTGAGTATCAGTCAACTCTTTTAAATTAAGAAACCATTCAATATAACCTTAGAACTACTACTAACCCACGAATGGTTTATTTAGTTACTTCTCTTACACTTACCGAGAAAAATAATATTAAGAAATTTCTTTAGGAATTATATAACATTTTTTCATGGGACTATAGTGATGTGAATGGTATTTATCCTTTCATAGCCATGCACAATATTTTCCTCCACCCCAGTGTTAAGCATGTTCAACAAAAAAATTCTAAAATGCACTCGATGGTCACACTACTATTCAAGGAAGAAATACAACACCTATTGGATGTTGGCTTTGTTTGAAATGTGGATTATCCTAAATAGGTGTCCAAAATTGTGCTAGTTATAAATCCAGATGGTAGCGTCCATTTTTGAAAATATTTTCATGATCTCAAAAAGGCTTTCCCTAAAGATAGTTTCCCATTTTCGCACATTGAGGCCATCATTGATTCCACTAGTGGATACGATATCATTTCTTTCATGGATGGATTTTTTTATTACAATCAAATCAAAATAAACCCAGTAGAACAAGAAAAAACTTCATTTACTATGTCATAGGGAACATTTTGTTTCATTGTTATAACCTTCGGTCTTAAAAATGTTGGGCCCACTTACCAGCGAGCAATGACACATATCTTCCATGAATATATTCATAAAATCCTTAAAGATTATGTTGATGATATAATTTCCAAATCATGATATTGTTCCACACATGCTCAATATCTCTGTACAGCTCTTCACAATTTTAACGACCACATAATAGGGAAGAATATGTGTGAATCCCACAGATAATCAAATCCACATCCCTTTCACTAGCATGTAACCAACTAGCAAGAAACATGTGTACATAAGGTTCCATTCATGGCATTAAGATCAAACCCAAGTAAGATATGTCTCATTATTGGGTTGGCTCTACCTCAGGAATTGGTTCATCAGTTACGCATCATTATAGTGTACCCTACCAAAGCTAGGCCATATGGTAATGAATTTATCTCATAGCTTGTATACAAACCCATCCATTTATGCGGGTTTCATGAACCAAACACCCACTAAATACATTCTCTGATGATTATCCATTGCCAACGTACATGCATCATGCTATTTAAAGTTTGTATACCCTAAATCCTCTAGTCCTAGTACCTCCTGTAACTAAGTGACCTTTATCTTATACATTCCAATGAACCACATACACTTGCATTAAGCTAGCACCTACTGCACACAACTTAATATGACTTCTCAATCGTCCACCTGTTCCATTCATTAGATTAACCTCCATGGTAGAATCCTATGTAATGTAATTACCTCTACACTAAGTACTTGATGCCTAGACCTCATCTTGATGTTCACAATGCAGGGTGTCATGATTCCTCACTTCATTACTGGATCGCCTAAAGTTGTAATCTGGAGAGAGATGGTTGCCAACTTATCCACATACAATTGGCCTCATCCTTGGATTTCAATTAGAGAGTTTCTCCCGTGGGATGCAGTAGTTGCAAAGATCTTCTTATCTAACCTAAGACCCGAAAAAGGGATCACTTCATAGATTAAGGTACTTAATCGAATCCCTGAACTTGTGTTACATGCAAATTCTTTATTAACTTGAAATCATCGTTCTTGCAATTTGTCAAATCTTGTGACATGAATCTTCTTGATTGACACACTTGCAGAGTTGCTTAATGAGGTCCTACACATTAAATATGAACAAAACAATTTTTTACTCACTTCATATCGAGAAAGGGCGAATAGGTAAACTTGTATTATATCTATCAAGGTCTATCACTAAACATGGAACCAAATGGAGATTTGTGATATATTTACCTTCACTCACTTAATCTACGCCACTCTAAGTGGGAGGTACAAAATTCCTAACCTATGTTCTTAACACTAAGTTAATATGAAGGGGAAGTAACCTAAGGGATGTTAAGGTATTTCTAACCTATTGTATTTGATCAAGCTATGTCCTAATGTAACATCGGACAATTTAATATTTGATGGTTATACCCTAATGGTTATACTTTTAAGTTAACTCCTAAGATCCAAAATAAGCAAATTGAATCTATCCAAAACTAATGGGGTAAATGAAAGGGAACCTAAGGGCCCATTGGTAAGTCTTGAACTACAATCATGGTTCCTACCACACATGGGGTTACCATGACTGAAGCTGATTTTGATCCTAATTTGGCACCAAGGCATTGGTAAGTACAAACAACAATTTAACAATGTGGGCTAGTTAAATCATAGTGGAATCCAATCGTGGAGGTATCCCTATAGTTGGAACATTCATGTTGAATTTCAATGTGTTAGTTGCCTCAACAAAATCAGATGGCCAAGGCTAGAACTAATATTAGAGCTAGTTAGGTGGGCATAAAACTACACATATAAAAACTATCCCTAGAATAGTGACCTCAAGGGTTCAACTAATAACAAAACCAAAATTAGAAGGCATGCTAAGAAGATTACAATGGGGTTGTTATATTGTGGATTTCATCGTGTTTTTTGATCTACAATACCCATACTTATCAGAGAATGTCAAACAAGTACATCCAAAGATCTTCACTAAAGGATCAACGATTTTTAATTGTCTCATGGTCATATGTTCAATTAGAGGAAAGTATCTGAGGGATACCTGGAAAAATCCATTCCCGTTGGTTGATCTTTCTTGAAGACAAGAAAAAAATTCCCATAATGAGAAACTAAGCTGGAAGTCTTCTTTGAATTAGTAAACCCACTGATCAGGCATGATATCCTCTACCTATAAAAATACTAGGGTTTCCCCCAATCTAAATTAGATTCAATAAAGATGAAGATTGTACTCATTGGTTGATTTAGAAATTGAACCGAAGTCAATGTTGATGGACATTGACAAGAGAGTATACTTTCATGAACCTCTCCCCACTGTGGGTATCTTTCACATGATGAATGCCCATATAGTCTATTAATGGTAGTTACGAGCATATGACTTAATTACCAACTTATACCAAGACATTCTCCCACATTTCATTTATGTGAATTTTCGTAATAAATTCAGCAGCTCATCATTTCGAAGCTCTACTACACACATTTGAGGTCTAATGTTGAATGAAATAGCTAGTTTCCATGTCACACCTCTACCTGAGGTCTCAAATTAATCATATATGATTTGTGAGCTTGAAGTGACATCCTCCAAGTTGTTCTAAAATTGATATGGACAGCTTCGAGTATGTGTTATGACATAAGTATTGATACCTTGCGTAATGTTGAAATAGCCCAAAGTTGGAGATCCCACAGTGTAGTACTCACAACCTGTAGGTCTATAAAAAATTACGTATTCAGACAAGCCATGACTCGTATACATGGATTTGTTATGAATACTGAATTCCCTTCTCCTTCTTGTAGAAGTTAGGATATGGAGATACCAACTACTTCCTCTACTAGAAACATGGAGTTGTGATTCTTCCTTAGACAACCTCAAAGACATGTTTCAACCTGGAACTATAATCCTCCATGTCTCCCTTGGACCAAAAACCATTATTAAGGCTATGAGTTTTGTTATAGACTCGTATTTGAGATAGGGATAAAAACAACAACATGTCTCCTAGGAAGGCTTGTGGATTTCACACAGTACATGAAGTCCATTCATTGGTTACTTTTTATCCATGTATTGGAATAGACGTGTTCTTGATTTTATAAGGGTATGCTACTGGTGTAATTATGCACTTGACTTAGTGATTCCTATTATGATGTCTTCAGTTATTGGCTTTGTTATGGATTAATATAATGGATCATTTTGGATGGATTTTTTTTATTGATGTTGTTGTTGATGGGTCTTACATGGTAAATTTGTTACTAGTCCTTGTTTGATTCTTTGTGCACTTTGGTTGAGATCTAGATCTGTTTATGTTTTACCTTTGAATGGTTATTATGGAACTGGATTAACTCCATAACAAAGCTTCCATAGAAAGGGGACTTAGTACCCTTACACACTTTGGGTGAGTTCTCATATCTGTCTGAGTGATGCATCGGTGTGCCTTGGGATGTTAATGATAAATGTTATCCAAATATCTCTCCTAGAAATTTGGATAACTTGCATACACATTATGGCTCTAAGTTATTCATTACAGTGTTACACGCACTCAAGGTCACTTGGCACATTCCCTTGGTCACATTTTCTCTGTGCACCCCTTTCTTTTCTCTCCTTCCACTCCTCCCTTATGCCCACCTTCCACGCATTCACCTTCTTCCTAATCAGTTTCTTCCCTTCCCGCACTTGCTTCAATCGGCTAAGTCCCTGGCCCTCTCGCACACCACGCACATTACTTTGTAATAGTTGTGCCTTCACCATGTGTTCTCTACTCACTAGTTTTATTCATTTCCCTGTGTGCATCATGCGTGCCCCCCTCTGCGCCTTCCTATGTTTTCTCTGTGTGCCCTTTCCCTTGTGCCCCTCTATATTAGGTCATATTTTAACATGTTTGAGTGTGCCATGTGAAACCAGTAAAATCACACCAATAGGGAATTGAATCCTTACAAACAAATCAGCAAGAGACACATTATAGAAATGACAAATATTTGCACAATTAGCCATCATTTTAACCAATCTATGTGTGCCATGATTTTTACGTGCACTAACAACTCTGACATCCTCTAACAGTCGTATCTTTTGCTACAGAGCTCGAATCGGCATGCGCCTAGACTTGTCATAAATTTTTTGACATCATCTATAGTCCTATAAATTCAAATTCAAATTCTTGGTAGTTTGGGTAGGTGAGAAATGGTAAAATGTCTTTCTAAACATTGATGAGCAGATCTGATTGCTCCAACCACAAGATTTTATATGATCCTCCGTCCTTTCTTCTTCAACATGCCAAAAATGTGTGGGGAAGCATATTTCATAGATCTCAAGGAGGATTTATAGGCATTGAATATTTCTTGTTGGTGGTTGTGTTTCAAATTTGAATTTTCCCTCCTTCTTCCCTTCTTCCTCCATGGATTCTTCTATAAATGTAAGAGCAAGGCTCATTTTTTTTGTTGGACATTCTGGATCCTTACGCATCCTGCCAAGGACTTCATATTTTCTATATTTTGAGTTACAGACCTCTAGATTTGTCTCTTGCATGTGGATATCGGCCTCCTTCATCATTGTAACAATTATGTGCATTTGTGAAGTAATAGAAGCATCATTTTGTGACTATTATCTATCTTAACGTGTTTTCATTTCTTCTTCTTACCCCTTTTTGTGTTGTGTGTTGGTTGTGCTATTTTAGGTCCCTGTAGCTCCATATTTACTTGTGTTCCATAATAATGATCTGTTGAATACGTGTTTTGTTGTGTTCCTCATGCCTAGCCTCCTTTCATGCATTTAATTTTGTTCTCACTTAGAACAGATAATGTCCATCCCTCTTTTCTGGTTTTATCACCTTTCAGTGTAGTTTCTTTCATGTTATCCTTCTATCCCTGGTCCCTTCGCATCATTATATTATTTTTCCCTTCCAACACTAGGAGTAGCAGTAGTAGTAGAAATAGATAGAGGAACCGGCCATCTCTTGAGATTCGTCCCAAGAGTGTAAGGTCCCACAACTTGGGGATGGTTCCATTGTGTTCTTAAACACCTCGTCCCTTCCAAGATCTGAGACATGGGTGCATGTTTGAGAAACCAACATTTTCTGGCACAACCAGTGGGACTCAGCATTGAAAGCTCAAATTTCATATCTCTAAGTTCTGGTGTGTGGACTTGGTGTTTCAGCCTTTGGAGGATCATTTCAACATATCTGGCAACTCTCAATATTTTAAGATCTCTATTTCAGCATTCCCAAGCACCTTTCATGAGAAGAGTGCACACAAGAAGAAGTACAATAGTAAAATATTATTTTTAATACCTTCAGCTATCCCTAAGAAGAGTTCGTTCCAAAAAGTATGCATGTGTATCTCCATCTCTAGTGTGTCATCCCCATTCAACTCCTCAAAAAAGATAACATGTGCACCTTGTAATGGTGCATCAGCAACCTCCTCTATTAAGAAAATTTTCAAATTAGTGCCAAATGGTGTGCTCAAGAGTATTCCATAATTTACCGGTGAAAATCAAGTCACCCCTCACGAGCATATCCAGGATATAGCGAATGTGTGTTCACTCGATCTGATCACACATGATGATGTAGTAGCTAGGCTACTTTTAGCCTCTTTCAAAGGAAAAGCACTTTAATAGTATTGAGGCTTGAGACTTGGATCTATCACCACCTGGGATGAGCTAGGAATAGCTCTTTGTAACTACTTTGAAGAAAATTCAGATCACCTATCCCTAGTGAAGCAACTCACAACAACAAAGAGAGAGCCCAATGAGTAGATGACTAATTTTAACATCATATTTTAGAAGACTTGGGACAGGATCCCTCTTGTGGTAAGACCTATAGCTCAGCATCCTTTCCTATATTATCTGAAGGTGCTCAATAGTGATATCTCAGTCATGATCCAATCCATGGGAGGTATGACCTTACCAGTTGCTTATAGTATTACAGTAAGGGCATAAAATAGTCTTATTCATGTGGGAAAGTTGGCTCCTAGACCACCTATGCCCTTGTTCCCAAAAATGTCAGTTGTACCCTAGCCTTCTATAGCCTCTATTCCCATTCCTGAGAAAATATTGTAACCAGTTGCCTCAACATCCTACTCCTCAGTGCAACAGAAGGAAGATTAACAGTTGAAGGCCTTGATTAGAAATTTATCAAACAAGGTCATATCATTAGAAAAGAAATAGGTGCAAGCCTATAGAGGCAATTCTAATCAAGAACATGGGAAAATAAATCAGCCTTGGTAGAATTAGTATGGAAATCAAAGATATGTGCCCAACCAGCAGAATGATAGATGGCAGCCCAATACACATCTTCCCTTACAAGTTTTTCCACCTGTGCCTACTCTTCCAACACTGAGTGTGATTTGGGCACTTGTTCTAGTTCAAAAAAATTTGGCATAGGAGTCAGAATGGTGCTTCCCATGCAACATGCCTCATAGTTAATATCATTGTGCCAGTGGTGTGCATGCCCAAGCCTTCATGATCCAAAATTCTTCAGCTTGCGAGCCTTCAACAAGTGCCCCTGAAGAAGATAACCTAGAAAGACCTGAAGCTCCTCCAGAGAAAAATTTGATGTTCTTTGGCACAGAGGAGTTTTACACAATCAATCAAGCTACATAAGATACAAACAAACTACATGCCCAAGTTGTAGACAACATAAGATACAAGAAAATAATGTTAGAGTCAGGCACGCAGGTCACAATCCTAGCAACACAAGCAGATCCTTAGAAGAAGAAAGATGTAGACAAGGCATATTTTAGTAAAATCACTAAAGTCCCTATGTATGAGGACACGTGCAAAGCTCCTTCTAAAGCATCCATGCCCCTCCTTTGGTAGGTCAAGCCTCTACTCTGACTAAAGTTCAAGCTTATGCGCTTGAAAACTCAAGAAGGGATGTTGTTCTCTAAATTCAAAAAACTAGGGGCCTTTCATTTATCATTGTGGACCAAATGAAGAGAACAAACATAAATTTCACAATGTGGGATGCCCTGACCATTCCATCCTAGTAGAATTTGTTGCATGAGGCTCTGGTGTAACTCTCATGTGATGATCCATCTATGTGGAAGCCGCACGCTTATATCAATGTTTACCAAGAAGAGGAGAAACAAGTACGTAAAATTGTTAAAACCCCACCCTTCTATATGTCCTTGATCATAGGCACACACCTAGTGCATAATTGCATGATTGACTCAGGTACTAGTACTTCTGTTATGTCCAAGAATATAGTTGATTTCCTAGGCCTTAGTTATAGCCCTTTGTCTAAAGTAGTCTTGTAACTTCATGGCTTGATTATCACCACCTTAGGAGTCATCAAAGATATTGATTTAACCCTCCATGCATGCCCAAGCCTAACTATTACTCAATATGTGTCAACCATTGACCTACCTCCTTTGTTTTCCCTATGTCTATCAAGAGATTTCATTGCTAAAGTGGGTGGTTACTTGTCTTTTGATTGGTCTCATATGTTACTCAAGACAAGGTATGGTACCCAGTTTATGATACAAACTAATCTTATATTTTCCTATCATATAGAGTCACATGTCCTATCCCCTCTCCAAGTCAACTGTATAATCCAAGAAGAACAAGATTCAGTTCCTGAAGAACAGTATCTTCCACCCTCTGTTCCTGCCCTAGTATTTGATGAATGGGAAAAAAGACACCATAAATTTGATCTATATGCTGAAGAATTGGAAGCTTATGAAACTAGGCTTGGTACTTATTACATTCTTAAAGAAGACGTTATGCTTCCACGCACACTCAAGAAAAACAAAGTTCAACCTGGTCTATGGAAGTTGTACTTTAATGGATCCAGGAGCAGAAACGGTGCTGGAGTAGGAGTGGTTCGGAGTGGTTCTCATTTATCCTAAGGATGAAAAATTATTCTTCACATACAGGCTGCAGTTTTCATGTTCTAACAATGTGGAAGAGTATGAAGCATTGGTGCATGGCTTGCTCATTTCTAATAAGAAGAAAATTAAGGCATTGTAGATCTTTAGGGACATAGAAATGGTTATCCACCAAGTCACCAACAAATGCCAGAAAAAGAATAAGCTTCTCAAATCTTATAAACACAAATTTTGGGACCTCCTTGAGAGCTTCAATGCTTTGAATCTACAGGTGGTGTCACACAGAATGAATAAGGAAGCTGACTAGATGGATGCGCTCAGTTCACAATTTTCTCCTACTAAGGAATTTGTCAAAGGAAACACTCAGCACATTAAGATGATGATCAGACCATCCATTCTAGACAATAAAACTAGCTGGAAAGTGTTTAACAGTGATGCACAGATCATCCAGTTTATCCATAATGAAGCTAAATTTTCATCAAGTATGCAAGTTGGCTTGCATGATAGCTATGGTGAAAAAGTGCTATAGTTGAAGATAGATAAGTTTCCTAAAGTGCTGGTCACCTTAGAGAAAATGTTTAGCCCTAATTATGAGTTCAAGGGTGAAGAAAGGTACATGTGCACCACACAAGAATAATGCTTCTCTATTATTATTGTGCACAGGAAATAGCTTCTTCTCAACAGGACTTGTGTACATGATGAAAAGTAGGCCTTCATTTCTCTCTATCAAAATTACAGTGATATCTTCTCATGGGAATATGAAGACCTCAAAGGTTATGATCTAAGTGTTGCTCAACACTCGTTTGACCTTGATCCTGGTATCAATCCCATCAGATAGAAGTAGCGACCAGTCAATCCAAAGATAGAGCCCCTCATGAGAAAGGAATTATAAAAACTCATTGAGGTAAAAATTAATTTTTCTATCAAATACTCCCCCTGGGTCACAAATCTAGTTCCGGTGCATAAGAAGAATGGTGAAATCAGACTCTCTGTTGATTTCGAATATTTGAATAAGGCATCTCTAAAGGATCATTATCATTTTCCTTCAATGGAGCAGATTCTACAGAATATCGTTGGCACGCAGACATTCTCCATACTAGATGGGTACTCAGGTTTCAACCAGATCCTTGTCAAGGAAGAGGATCAATTCAAAACAGCATTTACAACCAAGTGGGAAACATATACATATCATAAAATTCCCTTTGGTCTATCAAATGTGGGTGCCACATTTCAGCACACTATGGATGTTTCCTTCAAATGATACATTAATGAATTCATCTTGGTTTACCTTAATGATATAATTGTCTTCTCAAAGTAGAGCATAGATCACATGACACACCTGGAGAAGGTCTTTAAGAGATGTAGTGAATTTGGGGTGCTCTCAACCCCAAGAAGTGCAATTTTGTGATGGTGCAAGGTAATCTCTTGGGCCATGTGGTTGCAAAGGATGACATCACAATTGATTGTGAACGCATTTCAGCCATCTTATCTCTTTCCCTACCGGGCACAAAAAGGCCCTACAGCCCTTCCTTCGCAAGATAAATTTTTTTAGGTGTTTTATCTCTATCTTTATGAGATTGGTTCAGCCCATCACCTTGATGCTCAAGAATTACATAGCCTTCAATTGGACAATAGAAAGAAGAGAAAGCTTAGAAAAATTCAAGCAAGAGATTGCTTTCACACCAACACTCATCAATCTGGATTATTCAAAACATTTCATCCTTTATGCTTATGGTTCTAATGTGAGTGTGGTTGTTGTCCTAACACAAGAAAATGAACAAGGGTTGGAACAACCAGTAGCCTTCTTCAGCTAGACACTAAAGAATTATGAACTAAAATATAGTCACACAGAGAAGTAGGTCTTTTCTATCATGCGTGCACTCAAGAAATTCAAGAGTATGCTCACCACCAATCATATTAAGATGTTAGTCTCCCACTCTTTAGTCAGAGACTTCATCATGGGAGAAGAAATCAGTCAGAAAATATCCCAATGGCTGACCAAAATCATGGAATACAATGTGACTATCAAGGCCACAAAGCTCGTAAGAGGTAGTGCACTCTATAGGCATATTGTTAAGGATGCACAGAGTGAACTTGAGGCTTCATTATTTCTAGATGAAGATATTTCACGTGTAGATCTTGAGCAGAATACAGACCCTGACATGTGTGACTGGATGAAGGGCATGATAACATTCCTTTCCAAGGGTACATACCCTCTTGGTTTAAATAAATCAAAGAGAAGACATGTGAGGTTATAATCTTTCCCTTATGTGTTTATTGATGGAATTCTCTTCAAAAGGAATCTTGATGGCATGTTGTTAAGATGTATCAATGGTGCACAAACTAAAAAAGTGTTAGCAAAATTTCACGATGGATTCTCTAGTGGACACTTCTCTGTCAAAACTACAACAATGAAGATCATAATGGAAGGTATCTTTTGGCCTACCCTATTTGCAGATGCACACAGGTGGGTCAAAAAATGCAAGGAATACACTTTCTTTACAAGAAAGAAAATATTGGCAATGCTTCCCCTCTGACCAATCCAAGCATATCAACCTTTTGTGTAATAGGGTCTTGACTTCGTAGGCATGATCAATCTGCCTTCAAGCACTAGACATAAATGGGTGTTAACAGCTACAAATTACTTCACCAAATGGAAATAAGTTTTCATGCTTGAGGAATCAACCAAGTCAGTCATCATTGACTTTCTTGAAGGTATAGCCACAAGGTTTAGCATTCCTCAAACCATTATCTCTGATAATGCAAAATCCTTCTTTGGCACTAAAATTAATAATTGGGCTCTAAGTTTTGGCATTTACCTGAAGACTTCTTCCAACTACTACCCTTAGGGAAATGGTCTGGCATAATCAAAAAAACAAGAACCTAATTAGAATCATGAAGCGCACAATGAACATCAACCAAAGACAGTGGCATACAAAGGTCTCATGCCCGCTCTAGGTAGATAGAATCACAATCAAAAAGGCAATAGGAACTTTGCCTTACACGATTTTCTATGGCAAGGAAGCTACCCTTCCTTTGACACTAGAATTGAATTCACTGGTACTTTCCCAATAGCTAGAATTTGATGGCGCAGACCAGAGAGAAATAAGAATGGCAGAGCTGGTTAATCTTGAAGAACTTTGGAACTCTGTCATGACCAAGCTAGAATAGTAACAACAAGTAACAAAGAAATGGTTCGACTGAAAGGCTAGGCCTCAACCTTTCAAAATTGGGGACTTGGTTCTAAAATGGGATGCTGACAGAGCTAAACTAGGGTGCCATTCAAATTTTGATGCACTTTGGATTGGCCTATACATCATCAGTTCCTGTAAAGAGGCTAAATCTTTCAAGTTAACTTATCTTGATGGAGACACACTACAAATCCTAGTAAATGGGATCTATCTAAAACCATTCCATTAAGTTTGCTACATCATGTTGTATATATTAGAGTAGTTTCAATTCCTCTAAATGTGCTCCACGCACATTGTTTTCTTATACATAGTTCTTTCCTCTTGTGTGCTTCTTGTGCACACTCTTTTATTGCTTCTAGAATGCATAGCTTCTTTGAGTAATTGTAAGATTCATAACAGAGTCAAGAAATGATCCTCAAAGTGGTTACAAGGGCAGTTTCATGATTGCATAAGCAGACTTCATGCCCAATAGATGCTCCAGGCTAATGATCTCCTTCATCTAGCAGGAAGATGGCCCCTAAAGTCACCAAAACTACTATCCAAATATCTCTCCTAGCAATTTGGATAACTTGCATACACATTCTGGCTCTAAGTTATTCATTGCAGTGTTGCGCTTGCTCAAGGTCACTTGGCACATTCCCTTAGTCACATTTTCCCTACGCAACCCTTTCCTTTCTCTCCTTCCACTCCTCCCTTGCGCCCACCTTCTGCGCATTCACCTTATTCCTAATCAATTTCTTCCCTTCCCACACACCTAATACTTTCTTCAATCGGCTAAGTCCCTGGCCCTCTCACGCGTTGCACCAAATACTTTGTAATAGTTGTGCCTTCACCATATGTTCTCTACTCACCATTTTAACTCATTTCCCTGTTTGAATCACGCGCACCCCCCTCTACACCTTCTTCTGTTTTCTCCATGCGCCCACTTCCCTTGCGCCCCTTTGTGTCAGGTCATCTTTTGACATGTTTGACTGTGCCACGCTTGACCATTCAAAGCACACCAACAGGGCACTAAATCCTTGTAAACAAATCAGCAAGTGACATATGGCATAAATGATAAATATTTGCATAGTTGGCCATCATTTCAGCTAATCCGTGCACGCCACGAGTTTTTTGTGCACCGACAACTCTGACATCCTCTGACATCCATATGTTTTTCTATAGATCTTAGATCAACACGTGCCTGAACTTGTCAGAAATCTGTTGACATCAGCTATAGTGCTAGAAATTCAAATTCAAATTCTTGGAGGTTTTGGTAGGTGAGAAATGCTGAAATGGGAAATGAGCAAATCTGATTGCTCCAACCACTAGATTTTATATGGTCTGTCCCCCTTTCTTCTCTAGCATGCCAAACAGGCATGGGGAGGCATATTTCACAAATCTCTAGGAGGATTTTTAGGCATTGACTGCTTCTTATTGGTATTTATGTTTCAAATTAAAGTTTTCTCTCCTTCTTCCCTTCTTCCTCCATAGATTCATCTATAAATGTAAGATCAAGGCGCATTTATTATGTTGGACATTCTGGATCCTTACACATCCTACTAAGGACTTCATATTTTTTGTATTTTGAGTTGTAGACCTCTAGATCTGGCTCTCACATGTGGATATCAGCCTCCTTCACCATTGTAACAATTTTGTGCATTTCTGAAGTAATAGAAGCATTGCTTTGTGACTATTCTCTATCCTAATGTGTTTACATTTCTTCTTCTTTCCTTTTCTTCTACATTGTGTGTTGGTTGTGCTATTTCAGGACCCTATAGTTCCGTATTTAGTTATGTTCCATGAGAATGATTTGGTGAATACATGTTTCATTGTGCTACTCGTGCCTAGCCTCCTTACATGCATTTATTTTCATTCTTGCTCAAAACAGATAGTGTTCATCCCTCTTTTCTGGTGCTATCACCTTTTAGTGTAGTTTCTTTCATATTATCCTTCCATCCCTAGTCCCTTGGCATCATTAGGTTAGTTTTCCCTTCTAACACTAGGAGTAATAGTAGTAGTACAAATAGATAGAGGAACCAGCCATCTCCAGAGATCCGTCCCAAGTGCACAAGGTTCCACAACTTGGGGACGGTTCTATTGTGGTCTCAAACACCTCAGACCTTTCAAGATCTAAGACGCAGGTTCACATTTGAGAAACCAACAGTAAAACAAGACTAAATTTTGGTTTAATTGTCAAGACCTCTTTTCAAGTTGTTGCAAGGATTTTTCATGATGAAGACGCATCAGTTCACATTTCCCAGTATTAAGAGTTGTCTAGAAAATTTAGAGGAATTTTTTTCTCACAGATATAACATTGGACCTGATTTTAATGCCCGTGTGTGGGATAAAGAACATCTGTATCATGAAATCTATGAGAAATTTTTCTTCTATTTTCCTATAGATTCATATGAGTGGCTGGTAACATATGCATCAAAGAGAAATTGGAGGTATAGAACAATTTTTTGGACACATGAAGACTACCATAATTTGGATGATGTTGATTTGACTTGGACACATGTTGTACATCATTGGTGGAGTGGTGTTTTGAACAGTTATAGGTTAGATTACATTGTTTGTATTTATTCATGTCCATAATTTGTTCTGTTTCAGTTCTTGCATGAACCTAGAGGATCTTATTTGCATGTTATCCCTTTAGCGATTAAGATTTTGATCATGACTCTAGATTTGGAAGAGTGACCTATGGATATCTAAACCCCACCATGTAGGGGGGCATGAATAGGTGTGGTAAAATATTGTGGACCTAGTGGCATAAAGGCAAAGAGAAAAAAGGTGTCTTAAGTATAATAAAGCATGACAGAGGGAATTAACAAATAGATGTGACATTGAGGAATCTTTGCATTTGAGGAGAGACATGGCTCAGGAAGAATTTAGAGCTCATATGGAAGAGGTAGAGCCAGAGCATCTAGTTCTCCCATCTTTAGGAAAGCATGGTAGAAGGCCCCCTTTGGCTTCTAATGAGAGCACGTTTGAGGAAGAAAAAATAAGATTTATGGGCATGCATCTAATCTAGATTGGCGACCTAGCCCTTCCACTTGGTGTTCTAGTTCCTGAGGAAGTTATTGAGAATAAAGCTAGTGTAGGTGCTTCAAAATTGATAGGTAGATTTAATTTTCCTTTAAATCCAAGAGTTTTTCAGATGGCCACATAGTCTTCTTTGTTTGCTGGCCCTATTGGTAGTATATTTTATGGCACATCCTAAGGGCAGAACATGAGCATGTAGAACATTGGTAATACGTCTGGAAGTAGCATGACTTTGCAGGTTGTGGGAGTTCAAATTAGTATAACTATTGGAACACAAGTTAGTACATCCTCTGGTCTGATGCTTGCTATAGGGGGGATGAGGAGGATTTGGTGGTTTAAGATCTAGTGGATCTGGTGGTTCTATAGGTGGAGGTAATACAGGTTCTAGATTTCATGGGCATGGTCTGCACCAACCCCAACAAGTTTATTTCAAGATGTATCTTCACCTACCATAGTACAGAGGTATTAAAGATGTAGTTAAGCATGTACACATATGTGAAATACTATAGCACGCTAAGGGGATTACATCTCCTAAGTGTAAAGCAAGTTAGTTTGCTAGTACTTTGCAACGACGTGCACATAGTTTGTATAAGAAGTATAATCCAAACCAAACTTGTGTAAACTATAATGTATTTTGTGATGCTTTCTTAGTTGAGTTCCACATACCTGAATTTAAACAGAAGAGCATCAATGTGCTAAAGGAAATTAATCATGGCATGGCTGAGAGCATAAGGGAGTATGATGCATGATTTAAAACTTTACTATCTAAGTTGTCTTATGATATTCACCCTAGCCAGCATGCACAGTGGTTTGTTGGAGATTTTAATCACCCCTTTTAGAAGGGCACTTTCTCATAAGATATTTACATATCTATGAAAGGATTTAGAGGTAGCTCTGTGTGCTGAGGTGGTTTGGAGCCTAGACACTAGAGTTATCCCATTCTTAGAGGCACAGAATGCATCTATGGAAAAACTGTTAGAGAAACTATCGGATAATTCAGCTCATGAGATGCATAGTGGTATTTGGTGTATGAATTGCAAGGTGGAAAGAAATACTAAAGATAGCTTCCCTCGTAATTAAATTTGTGTCATGTTGCTAGATTGTGAGATTTGTCACTTGGATCATGATTCAAGTAGGTTCCCCTTGTTGCAGTGCATGATCAAGAAGAATGTGTCTTGTTACTGTAAGATTTGTAATTCTACCACTCATGATACAGAGAATTATAGGTTTATTGATCAAATTCATGATGTCATTGAAATCAATGTACGTCACACCATTGTTACAAATGGTTCTAAGGAGCAAGGAGAACATCATAATCATAATCACATTTAAGGGCTCTCTAATGGAGGCGGTAGAAGTAGAGGCTACCATGGAGGATTTAGAGTTCGAGGTCACGGAAGTGGAAGAGGTGAATTTCCATGAGGAACCTATTTCACATGTAGAACCTCTGATTATTATAGGTGTGAGTGTCCTCAAAACATTATTTTAACATGGTGCAGAAAGAATCATAAGTTTGAGAAATGCCCAGAGTTTATATGAGTATATGATCAAGCAACACAAGTACGATAAGGGTGCAGGAATGGTTAGAGTACGACGCATTGTGGAAGATCAATGGATGCCAAAGTTATCACCTAACCTTGAGATGATACTTATGTTAGTGACTACATGTGATGAGGTTGTGCGTACTCGTGAGACTCTGAATAAGAAACTTGTTATTACAAAATAGGAGGTATTACATGCGAAGTATCCATATCCTGCCCATCAGAAGGAATTATATCAGCAAACCGTGGAGGTTATTAGAAACTTACAAGATGAGATATAATTTTTTAAGGAGAAATCATGGAATTTGGAGTAGACGAAGGTGGTTGAGCTGCCTCAGAAATATTTTGATGACTTAAAGGAAGTTTGTAAGATGTTGCACCAAGAAAACATCATTCCTTTGTTAGGAGAATGGTTAAGGAGAAGGTGTCACGCGTTGGAGTTGAGCATGAGAGACAGATATTTCATGCAAACTTACCTCCTTATTGTCTTGAATATGATAAATAGATCACCTTGAATGCATTTCTTGATGTATGGTTGTTAAGTATAATGTTGATTGATACAGGTGCAGTGGACATGTGGAATTAGATGGGGAGGCCACCGTTACAGCCATCCTCAAGTGTGTTGTATATGGTGAATAGGAATAAATCCATGCCCATTAGATTATTGAAGGATTTCAATATTACTATATAAGGGGACAAGTTTACTGGGGACTTTGAGGTCTTGGAGCTTTCCTAAGCAGATAGTTTTCTATCCTTTCTTGGGTGCCCATGGTGTTACATGAATAATTTTGATATGCGCTTTAATAAAGGTTATATAAATTTTGAGAACAAATAATAGGGTGTGATTATTCCTTTGAAAAATAGGAAGATTACACTGTATGTAGAACCATTGAGTCAACATGATCTGAACAAGATATACGTGTGTACATTTAGAGATCTTGAATTACTCGTGCCATCTAAGGAAGGTGATATTTATTGGGATGATGCTTAGTCTATGAGTGATAAAACCAGTGTTGCTTGTGATAACTAGGCACACAGAACATATGAAATGGTTGGGAGGGAGATCAAGAACACATTTACTCACATAATCAGTTCGTGCATGGTTAGGAGTTTGGATCATAACCAGGTACCTCGATACACTAGCAAAGGAAACCCCGATGTACTTCTATGCACCATAGAAGCTCAATGGGAGGATCAAGTAGAAAGGAGGGATATGATGGTTTATACCCTATGCAGGATAGTCACACGTTGGTGGACTATACATAGAGATAACCTTTTGGATTGGCGATAAGTTATAATCGTCTTCTTTACTAGGTTTCTTAGGAATAATGTACCTTCATAGATCTGTGAAAACCATGGGAAGGATTCTACTTCACACCACGTTTAGAAGTGTGAGAGATTCTAGATGGATGGGTAAGAGGCCTTTCCACCATCACTCTAGGTACATAAGTTCTAAACCACTCTAAACAGTTGTGTGCATGCATGGTATGTTCATGTAGAGTTAAAAAGGGTAATAGTTAATTAGCAAGAGATGACTTCAGGTATGATTCAAACATTTGACTATTTTTCCACTAAACCTCTGGTGAACAAAGCATTAAATATTATTAAACACCTCACAATAGGGGATAGTGTAAAGGATGAAGAAATCCTATTAGATATGTTTGAAGAGTTAGTCTCGGAGGCATGCTTTGAAGAAGAAGAGATAGATGAGGAACAACTTGTGCACACCTTCCTAGAAAAAGAAAAGGGTATGTTAGTTCACATGATTGATGATGAAGAGGTGGAGAATTTGAATGTTGATCACACTATGGGTACACATGAGCTCTTATATAGTGTTGATGATAAGGTGTGTGCTTATCATCAGCTTATGAAAATGAAGGTCAACATTGGGACAAATGTAGAACCTAAAGAGGCCATTATTTATGAGTATTGGTTTGAATAAGAGGTGTCAAAGATAATTGAGTTGCTACGTAACTTCCAAGATTTATTTACATGAGGATATCATGAGTTAAATGGAGTGCATCCCTTTTTGGGTGAGATGGGGGTAAAGTTAAAGGAAGGAGTGTGCTTGGTTAAGATGAGGCCTTACAAGATGAATCCTAGTTTGCACGTCAAATTTAAGGAAGATATTGATAATATGTTGAAATAAAGAATCATTGAGCCCATTATGGAATCATAGTGGGTTAGTGCCATGGTGATTAGCATCAATAATGATAGGAGGATAAGGATATGCGTGGACTACATAGAATTGAATTTTTCGTGTGTCATAGATCCTTTTCCCACACCTTTTATGGAGGAGATCTTAGAAGACAATGTAGGGTGCGAAATCTACTCATTAATGATGGGCTCTCTAGTTACCATCATGTGCACATTGTTAAGGAAAATCAAGAAAAGAAAACTTTCACCACTGAATGGGGAATTTTTGCATATAAATTTATGCCCTTTGGGTTGAAGAATGTGCTTGCAGTGTTTTCATGCATTATTGTACAAGAATTTAAAGACTTTATACACAAGTTTTTATTGGTTTATTTGGATGATTGGACTATGTATGGACTAATTAAAGATTAGTGTGATAGCTAGAGACTTATGTTTGAGAGATGTAGGTAGCTAAGTATCACTTCAAACAAATTAAGAAGTGTATCTTTGCTACACCCTTTGTAATTTTGTTGGGACATATTATTTACAAAGAAGGCCTGTTAGTAGACCCTGTTAAGATTACTGTCATTTTGGGCTTAAAGGAACCTACCAATCAAAGTGAGGTGCACAGATTCTTAGGACATACAAGTTATTATAGGAATTTCATTAAGGGATATGCTATGATTTTCGCACCCTTAGAATAATTATTTAAGAGTACAGGAAAGTTCTATTGGAATGAGGTGCAGTAGATAGAATTTAAGACATTGAAGAAGAGATTTTCTTCTACATCCATTTTTTGATTTCCTTCTTAGGATGAGTCGTTTCATGTACATGTTGATGCCTTTAGCATGGCCATTTGTGTTATGTTAACACATCCTAGTGATGGGATTGTTGATCATCCTATTTGTTTTATGAGTAGGAATTTGACACCAGCTGAGCAGAATTATAAAACTACTGAGCATCGAGCTTTGTCCATGATTTACGTACTGCATAAGTTTAGAAAAAATTACTGGAAACTCCTTTTATATTTTATACAGATCACATGGTACTAAAGTAATTGGTTAATAAGCCCATTTTACAAGGGTGTATATGCCATTAGATTCTTTTGTTTCAGGAATATGACTTTGTAGTGGTTGTAAAGCTAGGTGTTGGCACAATTTCTAGGTTTGCACACTTTGCTCTGATTTTCCATGCTTCACTTTTGCTCAAAAACATTTTATTGGCTCGAGCTGGTGATTTGCAACTCATTTTTTTAGTTGGATGATTTCAAATGCCCTCATTGTTGTTATTCTACCCTAAATTGAAGTAAAATCCAAGTTCCCCCCCATTTGTGCCCTGATTTATTCATTTTCACGGGCTGTACCATTTTCTCCTTTGCCAAATCATGAAAGAGCTTGAAATTGATCAAATCCTGAATTCGTGCAAGTGTTTCCCCAATCCCAAGGTTGCAAATGATGTCAAGAGATGATTCAGTTGGTTTAAAATGAAGAATTATGCCTTCCCTGTCAAAAAATTCAGTTTCTAGGGATTTCCCTAAAATTTTCACATTTTTGACGTGCTCTCGGGCCATCAAATTTATCATTATAAACTCTATGCTAACATGACAGGCTCTCATTGGTTGGGTGTGGTCAGAAAAAATGTTATAACTTGTCAAATTTTCAATTTTTGGCGAAGGGAGAATTTTCTCTGTGGCCTCGCATTTGCCTAGTGTGCCTACGTGGCATGATTTGATTGGATAGATGGAGCAGCGAGTGGTGGAGGTCACTTAAAAAATTTTCCTTCATTTTTTGCAAATTTCTCAAAATAAAATTTCTACCCGAAGGCCCGCAGCGAATGGCATGATGACACGTGGCCAGGAGGGCCAGGTGGATGGCGAAGGACTTGGGAAAATTTTTATGTCTTTTGGCTCAGGGTGTCAGGGGAAAAATTTGGCCCACGCACCCGTGCCCAATGGGAAGGTGACACGTGGCATAGGAGGATCAAGCAAGTAGTGGTGGAGTTGAAAATGTTTCAAATTTTTGCTCAAAATTCCAAAGGAAAATTCTGACTTGGAGGCCCGCACCCATTACGAAGTGGACACGTGTCTAAGAAAGTTAGCATGGATGGGTGGAATTTATGAAAATTTTGAAGTCTTTTAACTTCAAAATGTTAAAGTTACAATTTGGCCCAAAGACCTGTGCCCAATGGAAGGACGACATGTGTCCAGGGAGAGTCAGTATGGGGAAGCGAAGAGTTCAAATTTTTCAAATTTTTGGCTCAAAACCTCAGAAGGAAATTTGGACCCGAGGGCCCGCACCTAATGAGAAGGAAACACGTATGCGGGGATGAAATGGAGGGGTGGAAGTTCTAAAGATTTTGAAGTTTTAACTTCAAAATGCTAAAATTAAAATTTTGCCCAAAGGCTTGCAGCAAATAAGGGATGGACATGTGTCCAAGAGGCAAAATGGAGGAAGGGACTGAAGGAGAAGTTTGTGAATTTTTGCCTCTATGTTTACAAGGTAAAAAATGAAGAATAGGCCCACACCAAATGAACAACAGACACGTGTCCAAAATTTGATGGAAATTCAGAGCGTGTAGGAAAAATGGAAAATGTTCCAACTTTAGCAAAAAAATTTCAAAGGAAACAATGAACTTGCGGAAAATATTGAAGGTTTTTTCCCCGCGACTAATCCACAGGTGACACATGGCATTTTTCAAATTCAAAAAGAGAGAGATCAGGCCCACATGGAGTTTTGATGCTTGCAGAGGTTTGAAGGAAAATTTGATGAGTTGGCTTCGCCTCCAATGGGAGATCAACACGTGGTAGAGAAACAACAGGTATTCGGGGGCACGGAGTGTTTTGAGAAAAATTTCCTTTTCTAAAAAAAGTGGCAAAATTCATCAAATTGACTCGTGGTTTTGGTGGGGACCTATAGGAGGACACGTGGCACGTCCAGGGGGCTCGCGGGGAAAATTTTCAGAATTTTCCCGAAATAAAAAAAGGTTCAAAATGCATTTTTAGGATTGGGGGCCCGCCCCAATCATATTTAGACATGTGTCCCACCCCATCCAAAGGAAAAAGGTAATTTTGGAATTTTTAAAGAGGATTTGGATTTGCCACATGGAGGGATGGCATTTAAAGTTGAGTTTGATCAATGGTTGTTGTGCATTTTTGTTTTTTAGGCGCCATTAGAGCTCCAAGAAGTATGGAATCGTCATTTTTGCACCAAAACACATGAAATTTTATATGAATCTGCATCCCTTCAGCCTTCTAAACACAATGTAATCATTTATTTGAGCTGATTTAGTGCCCTATAGTGTTTTTCGTGAGATATTTTTCTCATCCCGTGAAAAACACGTGAAAGGTAAAAAATGAAAAGTTGCAGAGTTAAAAATGATAAGGGAAAAAGGTAAAAAATGATTGCAAATGCATACTGGCATGGTGGAATGCCAAAAACATGACCCTAGGATGGATAAGGATCCAAGTTCATGTAAAATTTTAAAATATTTGTGCATCTCTGGCATTTGGCGAGCTGTTTCACAGTTTTATATCATTTTTCATCAAATGGATAAGGTTTTGTAACAAATTTGATCCCTTTGGGATATCCTTTGCTTGGGATGCAAGGATCCAAGTTGGTAGAGGGTATATGATGTAGTTTGAAAACATTTTTGGGGGTCTGTTAAGAATTTTGGGGAAGGAGAGAAGAATTTTTCACAGGAAAAAACTGGAAGAAGTCCATTTCCTTTTTTGAGAAACTACCTGAGAGCCATTCTGATTCTAGTTTGCATCAAGTGTTCATCATGTTGAGTTGGTTTCAGCTGTAAATCCATCAAAAAGCTTTGAGATTGTCTAAATAACATTCCCTTGCTGATATATTTGATCAAATTCTTGGATTAACTAGTTTTATCTCTTGGCAAAGCTTACATGCACTTGTATTTCAGTATGTTTTCAATTTGTGTTACATGCTCACGTTGCAATCTTGTGTTTGGGATCTTTATTGGTCATGCATGGTCTCATTTCTAGTAGAGGGTTTGAAAGCATCTGCAATCTTCCATTCAGAAGAGAATTCATTTGAGTGGAGATAAACAGATTTAAATTCATCTTACCTTCCTTGTAAATTGAGGGTGTTTGTAAACCTTTGGGTGTACCTTAGGACATGATCTAACAAGGGGTTCTAAATGCTTTATTGATATTTTGCTTCAAGCCTTTGTGGCAGGTTATCAACGTTTGTATGGAATAGTGTAGATTTGGGCATCCATATGTGCACACATCCTGGTTGAAAGAGCACTTAAAATTCATTGAAATATAGGTGTTTTAATTCTTTTGCAAGGTTTCCCAAAAAGGTGATGACTCCTAACTACTCTTGTCCCAACATCTCTCATCATAATTTCACTTTAAACTAACTCATCCTACCTACAATACCCCTGCATCTACATTATGTGTCCACAAAAGAATTCAATCCTTTCACAAAAATGCACAAAGTTGATCAGGGTTTTATCATGTCTTTAGCAGCTCTAGCTTTGTTTTGAGAACATTTCCATCATTTAGTAGTGACAGCTCCTTTGAGTTTGGATAATGGATATTTGATCATGTTTTCACAAATCCTCCTCCACATCATACACAAAATACAAGGATATCTCCATCTCCTTACCATATAGGGGCTGCAATATAGGTTCTCTTACCTTGGTTGATAGGCACAATCTAAAATAGTGAGGGTTAGATCAAAACCCTTATGAAGGTGCTATCCACTCCCTCAACTCTTGAATGTAAACAAGTAGATAGGTGTGATCCCGACTACAAACGACATATAAAACATCTATCTATCCTTGAGTTTCTTGTGTAGATTCATGATGATGTTCAAGTTGTGAAGGAGATTAAATCTGGATACCAACACCTAAGTGGCACCATTGCCGGGGAATTCTTGCAATTTCTTGGTGGTTTTGAAGTACTTGAAAGGTTTGAGCATTTGTGTGATCAATTATTTGAGTTGTTACATTCTTGAGATATCATTTCATACTTCAGATATGGATGTTTTGGGTAAGAAATACTTCAAACTCAGCCTGCTCTCCTCACCTACCAGTAGTTTATATGATTTAGATGTATTGTTTTTGGTTGAATTAAGAAGAAGAAAATCTGATTTGTAAATCCCTGCTAGTTTTTATTACAGCATGCATTTGACAGAATATTTTTAGTGCTTTCTTGCACAACTAAGGTGAAAATCCTTGGTGGTGACTCCATGCTGTTGGGATCTTGAAATACCAGTTGTCTGACAAATTTTTATCATTTTAAACTTGTTTAAATCTTTCAAACTGGAGGGAAGGAGATCCCTCTTCATCAAGGACTCTTCTAAGATTATAATTCCTCTTCAAGTAGATCTGATTCAGGAAATATTCTTGTTGATTTTCATTCGCCATCAGGTGAGGGACCTTCTTGTGTATTTAAAAAACTTGCTCCTAAATCTACTCCTGTGGTTTTTAAGTTTTTTAAAGTCTATCAAGAGAGAGATCCTTTAGGGGGTTATCATTTTAAAGATCATTCATCTATTCCAATTAGACCCATTATTACTCCTCATCAGCTTGTTTCACCTCCAAGATCACCCCCACCAAACAATATGGCTCAACCTAGACCTCCATTTGTTGTAAACACCTTTGGTCCTATAAATTTTGGTGGAATGGATGGTTATCTAAATGCATTCCCACAAGATGTGAGAAATAGGTTACCAAAATTCCAAGGTAACAATGTCATAACTTGAGATCAACATCTCAAACTCTTTGTTAACATGATGGAAGACTTTGAAATAGAATTTGAGGATGTGTATATAAATTTGTTTATCCATACACTTGAGGAAGATGCAAGAGATTAGTATAAAGCTCTGCCTGATAACTCTATTGATTCATGGACTGAGATGAGTAATGCATTCAGATTACAATATGGAGACAAAACAGATCCAAGGTTCCTTCTATCCAAGTTTTAGAACATCAAGAAGAACCCTAATGAGACTATTCATGATTTCAATACAATGTTTAATAAGACATTGAGAAGGCTGCCTATAATTTTGAGGCCCTGTGATGAATCTTGCTTGATCAAATATACAGATGCATTTGATAAAAAGGTAGCCTATTACCTAAGAGACAAAAATCCTACAAACTTGAGGCAAGCTTTCACCATGGCACTGCAAATTGAAAATAATATTAAAGTTGTTGGTAAACCACTTAAAAGGGATGGTGTGAAGCTGATAAACCCTGAGAAGCCTCAAACTAGCAAGGGTGCTGATTTGGAAGATGTTGTCAAGACTTTGGCAGGGGCTGTCAAAGAAATTTCCTACAAATTAGCCCAGGATGAGAAAGGAATTGGGAAAAGTTCACAAGGACAGAAAAGAACTCAAAACCATGATAGATTTGGCAATCATCCTAGGGGTGATCAAAGACAAGATGATAGAGGTAAAGGGCTTGTTGGATCTGCAAATAGACAACCCCAAGCATGTGAAAATAGAGTGGTGCCTGACCCTCTGACTGCAAGAGTTATTATTGTTCAAGAAGTTGCTAATATGAATTGGTGTGATAGATTTTTTCTTCCTCATCCTCCAGAAATGGACTAGCAAGATATTGATGATGATAATGAGAATTAAATGGATGATGACATTTGTATGATGGGTAGCTCTTCATGCTCACAGCAAGCAGAAACATCAATAGATGTGATAAGTGCAAGGACTGCTGCAACCTTTTGGGATTGCATAAAGAGGGTACCATTTATTTCTCTTCCTCAAGCTCATGATGTAGATGTAGTTTAGGCTTTTGAAATTCCTAATAATGAATTTGAATATCTAAGGGATTTAATGATCAAGAAGTATGATGGTAGTATTCCTTCAGAGGAAGATAGACAATTGTTGATGAATGTTTTGGTTGGTCAAGAAAAGGAGTACAATACTAGAAGTAAAGTTGTTAGAGGAGCTGGTCCTCAAGCCAAGCCAAAGACACCCTTGCTCACAAGCATTCCCAAATATAATCCTAGAAGAGAAACAATTGCTAAGAACCTTGTTGTCCCATGCAAAAATATCAGTCCTCTTCATGCCCAAGCTGCCAAAAATACTTCTCCATCTGATGAACCTTCTTGTTTCCCTTCTAATGTTGTTTTGCCAAAGAATGTTCCATATGATATAGCCCAGGTATTGAGCCAAATTAAAGTGAGTGTTCCCATTATTGAATTGCTTAGAATTCTTGAACACAAGAAAAGAGCTTTTGAATACTTGGGATTAAAAGAAGAAAAGATAATACCAAGCAGAAATGTAAATGTTGTTGAGAATCCTCTTCAAAGCATTGCTGGCCCTAAAACACCACCACTAATGGAAGATCTTGGAGAGGCACCTGAAGTGTATTTGGGGACATCCTTGGTTTATTCCCAATTGAATGTTGATCCATTCTTCACAACTTTTCTCATAAAAGGTAGGTTGCTTCACAATTGCATGTTTGATTCCGGTGCATCATGTAATGTTATGCCTCTAGAGGTTATGAATGAGTGGATATCAAGGTGATAGCAGCATATGGGAAGTGTATAGCCATGTATTCGAGGGAAGTTCTATTTGTTGGTTGTGTGAAGGGTTTAGTAGTGCAACTTGCAGCCTATCTGGGTAAGAATTTAAAACTTGATGTTGTAATTATTGACTGGCCTGCCAAATGGGGTATGCTTTTGTCAAGGAAGTGGGTGGTAATTGTTGGTGGTAGTGTTCAAATGGATATGTCCTATGCCACTATTCCGATTGAGGGCATCCTTTTCAAACTCTATGGTGAAAAGAAGATGTTACACTTGATTGAAGATCCCAACAATGCTTCTTATGAAGTGTTGTTTGCTGATGTAGATGTTGACAATTTCATTGGTTTTGCTGATGGAAAAGAGAATAATATGGACAAATCAGAGTGCCTTGGTATGGTAGGTTCTCCATGGACATTACTATTTGATCGAGTTTTCTCCAAGGTTGGAAATGGTGCTGGTATAGTGTTGGTTTCCCCTAGTTTAGAGGAGTTTCCTTTTTCCTTCAAGCTCAATTTTGAATTTACTAACATTGCTGAGTATGAGGCATTATTATTGGGATTAAGGATTGCATGGAAGTATGGAGTAAAGGATATTGTTGTTAAAGGAGATTCAAAGCTGGTTGTCAAGCAAGTAAGAAAGTTATATGCTAAAAAAATCAGCGTATGAGACAATATAAGCATGTTGTTTGGGACTTGATTGAAATGTTTGATTCCTTTAACATTGTTTACCATGATAGAAGTCTTAATGCTGCTGCTGATCAGTTGGTTGTTATGGGTTCTAGATTTGACAATTGCACCATTTCACCTTTTTGTGAATATGATATTGAAGTGCTAATAAGGCCAGCTATCCCAGATAATGTGAAACATTGGCAGATTTTTTATGATGATGCACAAGTTTTGAGATTCTTACAATGCCAAGGAGAGTTTTCTGGTCATAATATTGATTGGGAACCAATGGTGTGCATGAGTGAAGGTAGAAATTTTTTTTTTGACAAGGATATTATACAATTGAAAATAAATACCATTCCTAAGGGTCTTGTTACACTTGAATCCAATTTTAGCAATGTTGATTGCATCGTTAATAGAAAGATGTCTACTTCAAGGGATGTGGAAGAGCATAACTTGGGAACTAAAGACAAAACAAGGAAAATCTGGTTGGGAAGTCATCTCAGAAAATAAGAAAAACATTCCTATGCCCAACTTTTACAGAAATATCAAGACATCCTTGCTTGGTCTTATTCAGAGTTGAAGGCATATAGAGAAGATTTATTTCAGCATGAGATCCCTCTTGAGGCTAAAACCAAACCATTTAGACAAATAAAAAGGCCTATTAACCCACTAATTTCCATGAAAATGCAAGAAGAGTTAAAGAAATTGAGAGATGGTGGCATCATTTAGCCTACTAGGTACTCTTCTTAAGTTGCCAACCTTGTGCCAGTTAGAAAGAAGAACGGAGATATCAGACTTTGTGTGGATTTTAGGAATCTAAATAAAGCATATATGAAGGACAACTATCCTTTGCCAAACATGGAGAATATTTTGCAGCTTATGACAGGGTCAGAAATGCTTTCTACTTTGGATGGTTTCTCCGGATACAATCAAGTAGTTGTCAAAGAATCAGAAAGACTTAAGAAAGCCTTCACTAATCCTTGGGGAACTTATGTTTTTGTAAGGATGCCTTTTGGATTGATGAATGTTGGTGCTACTTTTTAAAGGGAAATGGATGTTGCCTTTGTTGGTTATATCAATGAGTTTATTGCAGTTTACCAAGATGATGTGACTATTTTTTCAAGACAGCGAGTAGACCATCTGCAACACCTAGAGAAGATGCTGATCAGATGTAGGGAGTATGGAATTTCACTTAATCCAAAGAAGTTTCATTTTGGTGTGAAAAAGGCCAAGTTCCTGGGACATATTGTATCTAAAGAATGTGTTATGATAGACCCTGAGAGAGTGGAAGCAATCAACAAGGTGCCTATTCCAAGAACCAAGAAAGGTATCCAATCTTTCTTTGGCCAAATCAATTTCATTAGAAGGTTTGTCTCCAATTTTGCTTAGTTAACTCTTCCGATCACAAGAATGCTAAGAAAGAATCAAGTTATTAAGTGGGAAAAGGCTACCATCCAAGATTTTGAAGGAATAAAGGATGCACTCAAGCATGCACCTATTTTGGCGGCCCCAAACTATACGAACCCTTTCCAAATCTTCTCTTTTGCATCTGAATTTACTATTGCTTCAGTTTTGTTACAAAAGGATGAAAATGGAGATGAGAGGCCTCTTGATTTATTTAGCAAGGCTTTATAAGAAGCTAAATTGAGGTACACAATTATGGAGAAATAAGCATTTTCATTAGTAAAAGCAACAAATATTTTCAGGCCCTACATTTTGAGTTCAAAGGTTGTTGCTTATGTTCCCCACACCATGGTTAAAGACATCTTATTTGACATGGAGATATCAAGCAAGAGATTTATATGGGTTAACAAATTACAAGAGTATGATATAGATATCCAAACAACAAAGTTGGTAAGAGGTTTAGGTCTTGCCAAACTTATGGCTGAGAGTAATTTACAAAATGTAGAAGTGAATCAGCTAGGGGAAGAAAGGGAATATCTCCTTGACAAGTTGATGAATTCTGAGTGGCACAAGGATGTGGTCTATTACCTCAAGCACCTATGCTGTCCCAGTCACTTGAATAAAAATCAGAAAAGAGCCCTCAGGCTGGCCTCTCAGAAATATGTTATAACAGACCTTGGGCTGGCTTGGAAGAACCCTGAAGGTGTCCTCTTGAAATGCATAACTGAAGATGAAGCTCCCAAGTTGATTACTGATTTCCATGGGGGAGTTTGTGGAGGAAATTTTTCTGGGAGATTGACATCACATAAGATTTTAAGAGCTAGTTATTGGTGGCCAACTCTTTTCAAAGATGCAAACCGGCTAGTTAGAAGATGTGATAAGTGCCAACGTTTTTCAGGAATATTGAAAGCTTCAGGCTCCCTTCCTTTGCATCCTGTATCATTTGAAGCTCCTTTCAAACAATGGGGAATGGATTTTATTCTTGAGATTTCAGATCCTTCTAGTGGTGGTTACAAATGGATCCTTGTAGCAACTGATTATTTTACAAAATGGGTTGAGGAAATTCCATCTAGAAAGCCAACACACCAAGTGGTAATGGATTTCTTGTTGAATCATATCATATGCAGATTTGGTGTTCCAATTAAGATTGTGTCTGATAATGCTATGTGTTTTAGAGCCAAGCCTTTGATGGCAATGTGCAATGAATATGGGATAAATCTGACCTATTCTTCAAACTACAACCCACAAGGGAATGGGCAAGCTGAATTAAGTAACAAAAACTTGCTCAAGATCATTAGAAGAACCTTGGAAATCAACAAGAAGAAGTGGGGAGAATAGTTGAAATTTACAGTTTGGGCTGATAGGATAACTCCAAAAAGAGCAACTGGTAAAATTCCATTTGAACTGGTGTATGGAACTCAGGCTTTTCTGCCATTACACCTGTAATTATCCACTTTTCAGTTTGCCCAACAGTTGGAAGATCAAGATCATGGCCCATATGAATCAAGAATCAATCAGATCATTGAGTTGGATGAAGAAAGGAGAGCTTCTCATCAAAGGCATGTCAAGTTTAGGGAAAAGTTGAAGAAGTTGTTTGATAAGAAGGTCACCCCTAGAGCTTTCAGTTTTGGAGATCTAGTTTTATTGTGGGATAGGAGGCATGAAGACAAGGGTAAGCATGGAAAGTTTGATGCTCTATGGATGGGCCCTTATGCCATTGATATCAAGATTAGAGAAAATACATTTTTTCTCAAGGATTTGGATGGGGATTTGCTGGAGCTGCTTGTTAATGGCAGACATTTAAAACACTTTTTGGATTAAATCCCCAAAGGAGGTATGCACAAGTTGTAAATTTTGTATAGCCTTTGTTGTTGTTTTGTTTTTTCCTTGTTCTTGTTGTTGTTGGCTTGTGGTTTGCCCTTTTGTCCTTGGCAACCATTGGTGGTGTGGTTTTCTCGGCCTGTTTTATGTGGAAATTCTAGTTTCTAGGGCTGTTATGCATGTTTTCTCCATGCCCAATGGATTTTTGGCACTTGGTCTACATCTTGTTCTTGTGGCACTCACTGGGAGTGCCCATCCCCAAGAAAGAGCCAATGTTGGTGCAATTTCTGGGTTTGCACACTTTGCTCTGATTTTCCATGCTTCACTTTTGCTCAAAAACATTTTATTGGCTTGAGATGGTGATTTGCAACTCGTTTTTTCAGTTGGATGCTTTCAAATGCCCTCATTGTTGTTATTCTACCCTAAATTGAAGTAAAATCCAAGTTCCCCCCCATTTATGCCCTGATTTATTCATTTTCATGGGTTGTACCATTTTCTCCTTTGCCAAATCGTGAAAGAGCCCAAAATTGATCAAATCCTGAATTTGTGCAAGTGTTTCCCCAATCCTAAGGTTGTAAATGATGTCAAGAGATGATTCAATTGGTTTAAAATGAAGAATTATGCCTTCCATGTCAAAAAAAATAGTTTCTAGGGCATTCCCTGAATTTTTCACGTTTTTGACGTCCTCTCAGGCCATCAAATTTATCATCGTAAACTCTATGCTAACATGGCAGGCTTTCATTGGCTGGGTGCAGTTGGCAAAAATGTTATAACTTGTCAAATTTTAAATTTTTGGTGAAGGGAGAATTTTTGCCACGGCCCTGCATTTTCCTAGTGTGCCTACGTGGCATGATTTGATTGGACAGATGGAGCAGCGAGTGGCGGAGGTCACTTAAAAATTTTGCCTTCATCTTTTGCAAATTTCTCAAAATCAAATTTCTGCCCAAAGGCCCACAGCAAATGGCATGATGACACATGTCACAGGAAGGTCAAGTAGGTGGCAATGGTCACTTAACATTTTCTTAAATTTTTGAAAAATTCTCAAATGTCAAAGTTTTCCCGCAAATCCGCACCCAATGAGAAGTAAACACGTGGCAATGAATGGTCCAGCTAGTGGTGGGGGGTAACTTAAGACTTTTTCTTCATTTTGGAAAAAGTTCTCAATGTTAAATTTCGACCCGAATGCCTGCGCACAATGGAAGGGCAACACGTGGCATGGGAGGATCAAATGGGTGATGGTGGATTTTAAATTGTTTCAAAAAAATTCTCAAAATGCCAAAGGAAAATTTTGATTTGGAGGCCCACACCCAATACGAAGTGGACACGTTTCCAAGAAAGTTAGCATGGATGGGTGGAATTTATGAAAAAATTGAAGTCTTTTAACTTCAAAATGTTGAAGTTACAATTTGGCCTGAAGACCCGCGCCCAATGGAAGGGTGACACGTGTCCAGGAGAGTCAGTACGAGGAGGCGAAGAGTTGAAATTTTTCAAATTTTTGGCTCAAAACCTCAAAAAGAAATTTGGACCCAAGGGCCCACACCTAATGAGAAGGTGACACGTATGTGGGGATGAAATGAAGGGGTGGAAGTTTTATAGAGTTTAAAGTTTTAATTTCAAAATGCTAAAATTAAATTTTGCTCGAAGGCTCGCAACAAATAAGGGATGGACATGTGTCCAAGAGGCAAAATGGAGAAAGGATCTAAAGGAGGAGTTTGCAAATTTTTGCCTCTATGTTTACAAGGTAAAAAATGAAGAATAGGCCCATACCAAATGAACAACAGACACGTGTCCAAAATTTGATGGAAATTCTGAGCGCGGAGGAAAAATGGAAAATGTTCCAACTTTGGCAAAAAAATTCAAAGGAAACAATGAACCCGCGGAAAATATTGGAGGTTTTCCCCGCGACTAATCCACAGGAAACACGTGGCATTTTTCAAATGTCAAAAGAAAGAGGTCAGGCCCACATGGAGTTTTGATGCTTACGGAGGTTTGAAGGCAACTTTGATGAGTTGGCTCCACCTCCAATGGGAGATCGACACGAGGCAGAGAAACAACGGGTATTCGGGGGCACGGAGCATTTTGAGAAAAATTTCCTTTTCTCAAAAAAGTGGAAAAATTCATCAAATTGACCCACAGTTCTGGTGGGGACCTACAGGAGGACACGTGGCACGTCCGGGGGGCTCGCGGGGAAAATTTTCAAAATTTTCCCAAAATCAAAAAGGGGTTTAAAATGCATTTTTAGGATTGGGGGCCCGCTCCAATCGTATTTGGACATGTGTCCCATCCCATCCAAATACAAAGAGGAAGAATATTCAATATATCATCTGACACATGGAGGGAGGAATTTTAAAGTTGATTTTAATCAACGGCAGCTGTGCATTTTCATTTTTTGGGCGCCATTGGAGCTCCAAGAAGTGTGGAATCGTCATTTTTGCACCAAAACACATGAAATTTTATATGAATCTGCATCCCTTCAGCCTTCTAAATACAATGGAATCATTTAATTGAGCTGATTTGGCTCCCTATATTTTTTTCATGAAATATTTTTCTCAGCCCATGAAAAACACGTGAAAGGTGAAAGTAAAAGGCTGTAGAGTTAAAAATGATGAGAGAAAAGGGTGAAAAATGATTGCAAGTGCATGTTGGCATGGTGGAATTCCAATAACATGACTTTAGGATGGATAAGGATCTGAGTTCATGTAATATTTTAAAACATTTGTGCATCTCTGGCATTTAGCGAGCTATTTTACAATTTTATATCATTTTTCATCAAATGGATAGGGTTTTGTAACAAATTTGATCCCTTTGGCATATTATTTGTTTGGGATGCAAGGGTCCAAGATGGTAGAGGGTATATGATGTAGTTTGGAAGCATTTTTGTAGGGTTTGTTGAGAATTTTGGAGAAAGAGAGAAGAATTTTCACAGGGAAAATTAGAAGAAGTACATTTCCTTTTTGAGAAACTACCTGAGAACCATTTTGATTTCATTTTACATCAAATGTTCATCATGTTGAGTTTGTTTCAATTGTAAAGCCATCAAAAAGCTTTGAGATTGTCTAAATAACATTCCCTTTCTGATGTATTTGATCAAATTCTTGGATTAACTGGTTTTATCTCTTGGCAAAGCTTGCACACACTTGTATTTCAGTATTTTTTCAATTTGTGTTTCATGCTCATGTTGCAATCTTGTGTTTGGTATCTTTATTATTCATGCATGGTCTCATTTCTTGTAGAGGGTTTGAAGGCATCTGCCATCTTCCATTCAGAAGAGCATTCATTTGAGTGGAGATAAACAAATTTAAATTCATCTTACCTTCCTTGTAAATTGAGGGTGTTTGTAAACCTTTGGGTGTACCTTAGGTCATGATCTAACAAGAGGCACTGAATGCTTTATTGATATTTTTTTTCAAGCCTTTGTGGTAGGTTATCAAAGTTTGTATGGAATAGTGCAGATTTGGGCATCCATATGTGCACACATCCTGGTTGAAAGAGCACTTCAAATTCATTGAAATATCTCTGTTGTTTAGGTGTTGTAATTCTTTTGCAAGGTTTCCCAAAAAGGTGATGAATCCTAACTACTCTTTTCCCAACATCTCTCATCAGAATTTCACTTTAAACTAACTCATCCTACCTACAGTACCCTTGCATCTACATTGTGTGTCAACAAAAGAATTCAATCCTTTCACAAAAATGCACAAAGTTGATCAGGGTTTTATCATGTCTTTAGCAGCTCTAGCTTTGTTTTGAGAACATTTCCATCATTTAGTAGTGACATCTCTTTTGAGTTTGGATAATGGATATTTGATCATGTTTTCACAAAGCCTCCTCCACATCACACACAGAATACAAGGATATCTCCATCTCCTTACCATATAGGGGCTGCAATATAGTTTCTCTTACCTTGGTTGATAGGCACAATCTAAAATAGTGAGGGTTAGATCAAAACCCTTATGGAGGTGTTATCCACTCCCTCAACTCTTGAATGCAAACAAGCAGATAGGTGTAATCCCCGGCTACAAATGACATATACAACATCTATCTATCCTTGAGTGTCTTGTGTAGATTCATGATGTTATTCAAGTTATGAAGGAGATTAAATCTAGATACCAACACTAGGGAAGAGAAATTTTGGACTAGATCATTTGTCAAGGATTAACTCAGGAGAGGATGCACAGAGTATTGAGGACATAATTTTGGATGCATATTTGTTCATTTTTAACCTCAAGCCCTTTGACTTAAAATATATTGTTGTGTTTTTACATACTAGTATGGCGCCTAACAGAATGAATAACCTAGAGAAGAATCAACTTGTCATACATGTTGTGCCCTATATGTTGATTAGTGGGGATTTATACAAGCTAATTCAGGATGATGTTTTCTGTCGGTGTATACTTGATAATGAGTGTGAAGATATTATTGAGGAAGCTTGTGGTGGAATTGTACATGGTCATTAAGTAGGAAATGATACCGCGTGTAAGATTTTATTGGTAGGCCTTTGGATGGGAACAGTGTATAAGGATTATATAGAATATTGTAAGGCTTGTGAATATTATCAACACCTTGGAAATCCTTGGCATAGGGATGAAATTCCTTTATGGCTTATCACTAGTGCATAACCTTTCAATAAGTGGGAAATTAAATTTGTGGGTCCTATTTCCCCACCCGCCCGTAGGACTAGCTTTTGCTATATTATTACATTTACAAATTATCTTAAAAGGTGGACAGAAGCAGCACCTACAAAGGATTACATGGCAGCTATAGAAGTAAGGTTCTTATGGGAAACATTATCAGCATGTATGGGTGTTCTTTGATTCTGACAAGTGATAGGGGAACTCATTTCCTCAATGAGACTATCAGGATAGTATTGGCTAATTTTATGGTGGCGCATCACAAGACAACACCCTGTCATCCATAGGCTAATGGGACTACTGAGGCTTTCAACAAAATATTGGGACATACATTGAAAAATATGTGTGATGTTGGAAGAAAGGATTGGGATGATAAATTCTCTGTTTGATTTTGGGCATATAAGAAAACTTATAAGAGATTGAACAAAGCCACACCCTTTCAATTTGTTTTTGGCATGGAGGATGTTTTACCGTTGGAATTCATATTACCCTCTTTGTGTATTACATGCGCAAGAGTACTAGATGATGAGAAATAACTTGAAGAGAACATTCATAAACTAATGCACTTGGATGAGTGGCACACCATTGCTTGATGGAGTGAAAAGATAGAAAATTCCAGGAAGAAGGCATGGCATGATAGGTATATTAAGAATAAGCAGTTTGAAGTTGGATAGAGTTTTCTACTTTATGACTCCAAGTTTACGCGCCACCATGGGAATTCAAAGGTGTAATTATTGGGACTGTATGTGGTGACATATATACTTGAGTCAGATGTGTTCCAATTATAGGCATTGGATGTCACTCGATTGCCCAGTTACTTCAATGGGAGTAGGTTAAAGCCCTACTATAAATAAGTCTTCTTGGTGTTTATAATAAGGCAGTGTTTCCAAGATAGATTGGGTTTTATTTTAATGAATTTCTCTTATATGTGTTTCCTTTCATCATCAAAATGCCTTGTCAATTCAGTTCATTTTTTTGTTGTAATAAGTGTGATTGCATGCCAGTAGCTTATTATTATCTAAGTGATTTCATACGAAGAGGATCACATATAATTTTAGTGTGGGTGGATCAGAGATAATAAGTGATTATTTCCTTGATACAAATTAATGTGCGTTGTCAAATTACAGGATCTCTGAGTAAAGATAGTGTAGAAAAAAAATTCCAAAAAAAAAAATTCGGATAGAAGACCACGCATATATGGATGGATGTGTGGTATAATGTGAGGTAGGTTGCAGGATTGGAAACTACTTAGTATAAGAAACATTATATAGGTACTTCGGTGCATGGGAGTGTGCGTAAGGGAATATGTGGCCAAGAAAGTAGTGAGCATGCTAGAAGGCTATGAATGAGGCACAGAAGAGTTAGGTGTAGAAGGATATGGCGCAATGCGTGAAATAGTGAGGAGGCAGAATTAATACCACGTACAGTGTTTTTTGAGGAGAAATTAATGTGGGTAATTTTTTAAAATCCTATAAATTCGGTGATTGCAACGTTATTGTTACCTTACATCCTTTGAGTTATCACAATTGATAAGTGTGATGAAGTGCTTAGTGCAAAGAATGAGCTATTAACCAGCGAACCCGGTGAACTCATGACATGGCATTGACAAAACTCCATATGTAATTGTGTTTGAATTTTTTAGGTGGGTGAGGAAGAATGGTTCGTGTAGTTAGGGTTTCACGGAGGCAGAGTTGTGACTAGGGCAGAAGGAATTGAAGAGTTTGATTTACGTTTGAGGCATGCAAGGGTAAGGCAATGGAAAGGTTGTAGTTTGAAAATCATATCTATTAATTGAGAAGAGAAAATGGCACCAAGGTGAGCTCCATTTGTTGAGAGGGAGACCAAGGAAGCACTGTAGGAGTGGTTAGTTGAAATGTAGTACCCAGAAGAGGTGATTGAATGGAGGCTGTGGACATCAAAATTAACCCAATGAAAGATTAGAGAATTCAATCACAAGACTGAGGAAACCCTTAAAGATATCAATACTGAGACCATTTGGAATACTAATAGGAGGACATTCAATGTGTATAGGGTTTTGGACAATTTGGTACAAAACTTATTGGAAAGCATCGAAGTTTTGCAACTTTATGAGTTCTCACTCTCTGGTAATCCTGACCGCTTGTACCAATGGCTGATATCACGTGTGCATGAGGATTTATTCTACTTTATAGGTAGGAGGATGTGGATTACAACAAAGTTGGTTTAAAAATTCATAGTTTTGCATGACTCTAGTTTATAAATTATAGGTGACATACTAGATGATGAGGGAGTACAGGAAACGGCCACCACGTACCACTACAAAAAGGGGGTTGAGATTTTAATGTTATAGACATAAATGATCTAGCTACAAGGATAGTGGCATGGTTATCCATGGTTAAATTGGGTGCCTCAGAGAGATGGAAAGAAGTTAATAAGTGATGGTTGCATATAACACATAAAATGGTAAACATGAATTATTATAATATTGCAAGTTACGTTGTGGAGAGATTAGTGGAAAAAGCATGCACCCATGTTGATAAAGGTGAGAAGATCACTTGGGGCACCATTTTATTCTTGATTTTATTTAGCAAAATCAATATGCCCGATGGCCCGAAGGAAAAATTATGGGAATACCTCATGGAAAATAAATCACCCGCTCTAAAGTTTTCCAAGTATACCTATCATGGTTCAATTTTGAACACTTATAAGGAGTGTCAGGAGAAGTGGTTTAGGATGATGCACTGGCAATTTGAGGGAGAGTGGCACATACCACATGAACTGCCTAGTTTCTTGAATGGACAAGAAGAGTTCGTAGTGTACCAACACTTCTATTTGGGAAGTTTCTTCATGAATACGGATGAAAATATCCCATGGTCTAGGTTACCTTTTACATTTACTGCTCATTATTTTAAAGACTCAGTGAATAGGTTACACAACACATAGAAATTATAATTCGATGTTGACAAGGTGGACATAGATATCAATATTATGTACAAGACATATGTATGGCCTAATAAGGGGGCATATGTGGAGATGATGGAGTCAGAAAACATTGACATAACTCCAGAGACTATGGTCATAGGAAATATTGAGCCCATGTGTGTGTATGTATACCTGAGGCCATAATTTAAGGATGGAAAATTGATTGTAAGAGAGGATTTGTCTTTACCAAGTCCTCCAAAGGGAAAACAAACTATAGGAACAAGGATTTTAGTGTAGACACCCCAAAATTACACTTTTGTTTCCACTTTTTCCCAGTGTTATTCTAGTATGCCATGTTATTCACCCATTTTCTATTAATTAATTCACATTGTACCCCTTTCAATTAATTTAATTAATCCCATGTACTCTTTGTACCTTGGTGGCTTGATTAATTATTATTTATTGATTAAATAATTAATTAATTAAGTGTGTTCACATTCTAGTCATCCTCCACTTGATCTAACTCCACTTAAACTCCACTTGGACTCCATATCCTTACCCTAGTTGACTGCACTTCTAGAATCCTAGAAGGGTGGGGGCAATTAAAATGCACATACAATCACTTTTCTGGATGCAGCTTTTTGTAATTAATTTATTTACTACCTCCAGAACTATTGCAACTACCCATAATGTTATTTTTAGCATACTCATTTATTGTGTGTAATGTATTCCAACTACCTTCTACTTCTATAAATTACAAGCTTACCTTCCTTTCAAATCCTCTTGAATCAGACATATAGAAACTTTGTTGAACTTTGTCTCTAGCATTTGTATTAAAATCTTGGAGAGCACTCAATAGCATCCACAATCATTTCTGACATCTTATTTTCAAGGTCTTATTACATACCCTTATTTGAGGTTCACACAAAAGGTTGCTAGAATTTTTACATTATTGGTTTGTTTATCTTTCTATTACAGTGATTTTTCTCTGCATACGTTTTTGCACTCCTTGTGGGACCCCACAAACTACCCTGGGATCATACTGGAAGATTTTTGCTTTTGCATCACATTGACCACCCTACAACCCCATCAACTACCAGTGCACTCATCCCGACTCACCACACTCTGCTGACCTTCTCGACTCGCCACCTTTTCCCGAGCCACCTTCCTCCCTCAAACAACTCGTCAATCCCTTCACATCCCCTTTTAATCCCCTTTTACCCGAGCCCTATGTTCATCATATCCCCTCCACACCTGGCCTCACCCCAGCCAAGCCATCCTTTCCTCACCTCTCACACCCGAGCCCCTCCACTCTTTCCACCTGCATACACACACACAAACATACCATAACATTTTCTTTTGACATTTATGTTGAACATAATTATAGTTTTGCTTTTAGGGTTAGGTTTTTTTTATTTTATTTATAATTCCTTTTTTATCATTTTCATTACCCCTACATTAGTTTCTTTATTTATTCTTATTAGCCTAACTGTGCGCTTTATTTTTACAGGTTTCATAGAAATTTTTACTCATTATCATGCATTACTTATCCATGTTGAAATTTTTACATTATTAGACATTTTGGTCCACTTTTTTACACCTTTCTTGTACATGTTTAGTCATTTTTCAAACTAGAATAATGATTTCTAACGTGTTTTTTGTGCTTCTCGCTTGTCATTTTTTGCTTTTTTTTTTTTTTGCAACTGACATGCATCGCCCACGCGTATGCTCTTCCCTTGCTCTTTTTCAAGTGATTTTGGGAATCAAAAACATGGTTATTTCTTTCTCTTTTTTTGGGGGGGAATTAATTTTTCACTTAACCAAATCCAACCCACACATATGCTCTTTCCTCACACTTTTTAAGTGGTCTTGGAAATCAAAAACGTGGGTTTTCTTATGTCATATTGTTTATTTATTTTGTTATTTTTTCCATCATTCTGGAAATAATTCTAACCATTGTTTGTAGGACCTACTCTCACACAAGGTGGATTAAAAATTTCAAAAACTACTAACTGTAGGTTTCCAAAGGAGTTTAACCAACTCACACCTAAATCAAAAGATTAAAAAAACACCACATTCAAAACACATGATTTTCAGGTTTGTTTAAGAGCTACAGCTCGATCACTTAACTAGAACATAACCCCCTTGGAATAAGCCTTAAGCTACAACAAAGAGAGTGGTTCTCGAAACCCCAAAGTATTCCACACCTTGAGGGAATTGGTGGATGAAATGGGAACCTTTTCTCCTACCTGACTAGTAAAGCCTTTGTGAGTTAGAGTCACGGATATCCTCAGTGGCGACCCCACTGTGATTTATTTTGAGAAAGGTCTTTCCTCAGGGTTTCAAAGGGGGTAAAGTAAAGACGTCAACTAACAATAGTGTTGCACTCGCTCAGATATTTTGTTAACACCTAGTTGAGAGAGCCACCTAGGAAGCCAAACATTTTCCAATCCAATCTAAGGTAGAGGCCACAAACAAACATTTAAACAAAAAATTCTTTTTCGATTTTCTTCTTTTATTTGTCTTTATTTTTGTAATAGTGTTCCACACTCACTTTTTCCCAAATACTCCTTGTTTGGTATCCATATTTCACTTCTCTTATCTTTTTTTGTCATTTTCCAAACTATCCTTGTTTGGATTCTACTTTCATCCTCATTTCATATGTTCTTGTCTTCTTTTATTCTCGTCATCAGTCACTCATTAAAATTCATCTTACTCTCAATTTTTCCCCTTTTTGAATGTAACACCCCATGCTTTCCTTACTATTGTCAAAGTAATGATAGGTCAAATGGTTTTATCCTATGTTTTTGGCACCCTTGTGTATCAAAAAAAAAAAATGAAAACTTGATGTGAACAATTAATCACAATATCAAGAATAAGCTAAGGATGATCTCCTTAGATGAGAACCGTGCTAATCCGAGGTCTATATTATTGATGAACTGTTTTCGCTAAGGTAACATTACGTCATTTTTAATGTTGTATGTCATAAAATCCTTGGTGTAAATTTAAGCCTCGAAAGTGAATTGTGTATTTTTGCTTATCTCTTTTAAATTATTAACATTATAGTTTTTATAACTAATTTATATTGAGGTTTTGACAATTTTGATAGTTTGCTTAGCGACTTAATTACGAATGTGATCAAGACTTCCTGTTGGTTTATAATAGGTCTTAAACCGACTATCTGAAAATCTACCCATTTGATGACTAATGCCATCATGATCGTATTTCCAGGGATAAAAGGGCTATAGTCGTCATTTAAGGACTTAATTATTAAGAATTAAGGGCATCAACTCCTACGAGTATACATGAACAACTTTCTTGATCAACGCTAACATTATATGTGTGTGTGTGTGTGTGTGTGTGTGTGTGTGTGTGTGTGTGTGTGAATATATATATATATATACATATATATATATATATATATATATATATATATATATATATATATATACATATATATAGATTGCAAAAAGAAAAGACAATCTAATCCTAGTGGTATAGTTCTAAACCTACCACGCAAACCTGTTACTTGCGAAGCTAGAAGTGAACATAACCTTTGATATTTGAAAAGGGTGTGTGAAAATATTTAGTTTTGTGAATCCTTAAGGAATATAATGGAATGGAATCCATGAATTTTATATGGCATAAAACATTGTTTGGTCATTGAAAATTATATAATGTTTCCCAAATTCAAATGGTTGATGAGGTGGAAACCACTGCCTAATATCTGTACTCACAGTTCCTTAATTGTTTATTGATTAAATCTGCTAATTTCGGAGTAAATTACTTTAGTTGTCTAAATTGCCTTGCATGGCATGAATTAGGAGTTTTCTAAATTTAAAAGGACAGCTAAGAATATTTGGTGAAAAGCTCCATTAACTCTGTATTTAATGTCTTTTAATGCCCACCTTCCTCGGGAAGTACGGGAACAGTTTAGGGGGGGAAACAAGTTTGGTTTTGGTATTGATTCATTTCATTACATGAAACTCATAGTTGCTTCGACATGCAAGAATGAAGTTTAGCTATGTGTGTTGATGTGAGTTTGCATGGAGAAAACAACAGTTGAGTAGTTAGAACAGCAAGTTCCCAGACTCTTTAAAATATCACAGGAAATTTGTCTATCTTTTGAATGAAGGAACTCGTTTCAAGGGTTTGTGGATTTTCTTGAGTAATCTTAAAAATTTTTTTGCAAGGAAAGAAATCACTGACATAACAGGCATGATACGCTCTGAACTTTTCATAATTTCCTACTCTATTTAGTACTTTCACAAAAGTAACCTTGTCTTGTATGAGATTTTGTGTTTATAATTTCTGAGATGTGGAATCATTTAATATTTTCTCTAAAGAGTATGAATTTCTATGGCTTCATGATGTATGTTGTTAGAAGCAATTAATTAAGTACAGAATCTAATAAGGTTTATTATCGTTAAGGAAAGAGTTCACTCTTGTGATGTTTGAGGACTGTTGTTATAATGAATACTGGGTTTGATATGATACGCCAACATTGTTGAAATCTTCTTACAGATGTGAATCGATTTCTACCCATACTATAGAAAACCTTGTTTAATTTGTTACCCATCTCTCCATGGATTTGAATAAGTATGGCAAGGTATTGTGGTATGCTGGAAATTGTTCTATGTGATTTTTTGTTGCAGATGTCTTTCGTTGACCTAGTGTTTTATGGTTATAAATAATTGGGTATGATTCTTTAAATAAATCTATGCCTGTGGAGTCTTGCTAGTCTTATATGAGGCATCATTTGTACTTATAATCGACCTATTTTTATTTAAAATAAGGATGTGTACTGAAAGAAAACAACTGAATTAATATTATCATGGAGTTGTAGATAATAAGGATAGTTGTGATGATTATAAGGTCTGCCTCTTCGACCCTTGAATAGGCAGTTTAGAATGGTGCCTTTGGTCTACTCCAGAGCCACTATGATGGCATGGCTGAATAGCTGAGTTTTCTAATAGATAACTATTGTATCTTGTTTACAATTTAAGATTGTATAAGTTCCAGATACTTCATTCTATTATATCATGTTGATCTCCTTGTTGCTTCGTTAATAATTCTGGAACTATTCCGACTTCTTTGGGGTTTAAATCCAGTTCACGGAAAGGTTATATTGATATTTGATTACTGTTATGGTTAAGACTAGCTTGTTAAAATCTCGTCACTTATGTTCCATTTTAGCCTCTATAGCAGAGGATGGACATTCTCCTGTAAAACCTTGTATGTTACTTAGTGGGCTAATTTATTCACTACTATTACTAAGCTTGGTTATTATTGCAATTCTTACTGATTTCGAAAATTGATGTCAAATTCGACTAGGAATATCCATCCTCTTATAAGAGATGCAATCCACTGTTGTCCATTAGAAAACCATCCTAGAAAGTGAGCTGATCTTGTAGAGGTTTATGCATTAGATTTTATGGTTGAAAATTTGTTTTTTAGTTCCTTTTATTGAGCACACCTCATCTCAATGTATGAGCTGGTAATGATAGTAGATTTTGATTTCTTGATCCTTATGCTCTTATCTATGCTTGTTGGGTTTATGTTCTAAATGTTGGAAATTGAGTCGTCAAGTAGGGCTAGGGATTAAGGTTGTCCCAAAATAGGAAGTCTCTTGGCTTCAGGGTTGTAAATTTTGGTTGTATTACCCTCTGTAGTAATTAACACGGTTCAATTTTGTTGATCACATTGTCATACTATGTGTTCTATTAAGAAACTGGAGGCATCAATTTTGTATGGTAACCCATTATGGGACAAAACGGTAAGTTATATACTCCTACTCTTATAATAGATGATAACTAAATTCATCCTTTAACTGAGTCTGTGAGATGTGACAGATCCTCTCTGGGTGTAATGATTCTAATTTGAATTATGTGGTATCTCAGCAAACCCAGAAGTGACTCTTCCTCTTATAGCAAACTATACTCAGTTTCATTTATTAATTATGGGGCTTCCCTGACATTTTGAAAGTTCCTTATTGACCTTTCCTGGCTATGTCATGAATTTAGTTCAGTATGATCTAACCTTGTTCAGTGGAATGGGATTAGGAGATCGCTTCTTAAATTTAGAATCATGTGAAGTCTTGACTTACTAGGAAAAATTGGATTGCTAGAAGTTGTAATTTGTGTTGAGTAAACTCTTGGGATATTAAATGTTTAGTTAAACTTTTTGGGTTAAGTAACAATTATCTTATCTCGTCAACACATAGTACCTACTCTCTCTTCCAGATTTTTAAAGACTTTGGTGTTTATTAGGTCTTGATATGTTGAAACATATCTGAAAAAGGGAATTGAGTACTCTTTTCTATTCTTGGAATGTTCAATAAGTGCTTAAGTTGAGGTAAGTATTATATGTAGCCTGTTACTCAATTTATACCTGATTGTTATATGGCAGGATGCCATGAATGTTCTCTTCCTCTTATCCTCAAGGTTAAATTCTCTAATATTGTATTTCTTTAGCCAAATGCTTTTGATGTCTTGGTATTATTGACTGAACCATTAGCAGTCCTTATGGGTGTATGAAATCCTCGTTAGATCTATTGTGAAGATTGAGAGATTGCTTGATTGTGTTCTTTATATTTATATGGTTACTTAATTATTGAGTATAACAATATCAGGCATGCAAGTATGGGATTACATGAGTGAAATCTTGATACTCATATACGGTAGTCTTTGAATACTTATAATTCTCATGTGTCTAAATTTTGATGACTATTTCTGAGGGACTGAAATTATTGTATTGAAATGTAGGTCTGAAACTGATTTCTTACATGGTTCATTAAATTGCTTGCTTCTTTCATGTTATAGAGAGAATCGTTTATCTACTTAAGCTTTTAAATATTGATTAATAAAAATAATATGGGTTATTTTTATGAAATAATTAATTAGTGTATGTCATTATGGTGAGTTGGTGCTTATCATGCTCAGTTCTTATGAACTAACTCATGCTAATAATTTTGTAGATAAATGTAGAAAAGAAAGGGTGAAGTATTTAGTTTTGTATATTTTTTTTATCGAGGAAAGTTTGAATAGATGATTGACTTGAATGTTCTTAAATGAATTACATATTCTTGGAAACAGGAAAGGATTTGGTATTAAATATAACTGTTTTATTCATTTAAAAGAAATATTTTGGTCATGCTTAAAGGCATGACTTGTATTTATCCCATAAATGTAATTAAGTTAGATTTCTTGTTGATATATATATTATTTTGTAAGTCGTTGATTTTCGATTGATGAGTTATGAGTCGTAAATCTATCAAGTTAAGAAATCAACATCTATAATACTATTGTATTAATCATGTAGTAAGTGTCTATACATATCTTATGCATGAGGTTCTAGGGAACATATAAGGGACTATTGAGAGAAACGTTGCCTAAAAATATCTTGTTCTAAGTAATTATATGTTAGGAATACGTAGGAAATAGTTGGGGTTGCTAATGGATAATTGCCTCGTTATAATAGTGCAATATATCAACCTACTTGAAAAGTGGTGATAAGTTCTCCAGAGGTTTTGTATAGAATGTACACCAACCAGTAAAAGATATCTAAAAGTAAGATTTTATAATCTTAATGGATGCTTCTCAGAAAGCAGCTGGATTATCATGAAACCATGGAAAGGTTATCATAATCACATACTTAGGTGCTATGGTTGTTTTATAAACTCAGGTTATATTAACTCTTATCAAAGATATAATAATTTAATATTGATTTCTAAGTGAAATCAACTCTAAGTCCTATACTAGGATGATACACCTAAGCTATAATAGTACGGGATTATGGTAATCGTTACAAGACTATATATTGATTATGGTTTCACTTTTTAGGAACTGCATAATTTTGATAAAATGTGTTATTTAATATTTTTCTCAGAAGAGATGGAATGTTTTAAATTAGGGTTGTTACATGATGCATCATTATGAACACCTAGGCATGTCGGATACAATGGAAGCAATATGAAACATGCTTACTAAGTTAAAAAGAACATAGCATTTTAATCTCATCCCTATTCAATACTATATTTATCTCTAAAGAGAATTAGAGAGTGAAATTTTAGAAGGATATGATAGGGAAAGATAAATGGGTAAGTGGTTCATAAAATATATCATATAGGATACCTCAGATATGTCTTACTTGTTGGAGATAATAAAATAAATGAACGCTCTTTATTGAGCCACAATTAAGAAAAGTGATGTGTTTAAATTGAAAAGAGGATTGATGTTGATAGCTTATGGCACTTAATTCAAAGAAATGAATCATACCTAAATACTTAGCTTCATATAAGTACATATCCCTAGAATATGAAATAAGGAGCATTAGCCTAAAAGTTAAAATTGGGACATTTTTTTAAACTGTAATATTGGTCATTGACATTGATAGTATTGTTCCTATCAATGGTTAACATGGGTATGATATATTGAAGGGTAATTAAAATGTTATAGAGATTAGGGGTCCTGGGATCAACTCAATCCTAACCTTAGGTACGACCCATTCATATGGAAGGTGTTGTAAGTCCTAGACTGTTATATAATGATTACCTTGAAAACATTAAACACCATGCTCCAATATAGGATTCGGAGGTGGGTGAACTCACTGCATATACTACACAGTCGTATCCCTATGATGACGATTGTCACCATTAGGATACTGTCATTTAGCATCTATAATGAGTTGTCTCATCAAGAGACTGGATTATAGTATGGTGTTGTCCTAAGTACAAACCTTGATAGAGTTAAAAGACAGGTTGGAACTCCTGGGTACGCACCCTTATATCAACCTATGATGGCTATGGGTAGATATGTGGGTGAGTAACAAGGTGAATTGTTACGAGAAGTATTTCTTTCCCATAGGCATCACAGGATGACATACAGGTACATCTTCATGTAGGTTAAACTAGTTTGTACCCCATTCAATGCTTGTAGCTGTTTACAACATTAATATTTGTGAATCCATATAACTAAACAAGTGAATAAGGTGAGATGACAATATTCCAATGGCAAGTGTGCCATGTCATAGAATCGAGCATGACATATATGACTCGGAAACTTTGTGCAAAGTGATCTAAGCTGCTAATTACACTGTCAAGATTTCACCATTATCTAAGATATGAGATGCCTGTGGATTTCACAGGTGGAACCCAGGTACACACTTAGGGGTTTTTCACTTATATATCATGTCCTATAAAAGGGGGACCCAAGGGATACATTTTATGTATGGCTTGTATAGAGCATAGAGCCAGAACGAGTAGGTTCGACATTCTCTCATATAGCTACACATGGTTCATGACAATTATCGGAAATGGATGGCATTAAGGTTTATGTAGATTTAAATATATGGGTATTTAAATCAGCTGCATAAAGTTAATATAAAAAAATTCTAGAGGCAAAGTGACAAAATTTGGATGTTACATTGAAACTTTCATCTCCTTTCATTATTTCAATCTTCTCTTCTTTTGATCCTTGTTATCTTCTCCATTTGATCTTCTTTCATTCATTTGGAGTTTTTATTCACTTATTTGATTCTTCCCTTTTCACGATTATCAGATTATTCTATCTTTCGTATTCACCTCATTTTGGTTTTATCCCCCATTCCATTCAACACTTAAACATTTGGATAACCTTCCCAAAGTTTAAGTTTTCATCTTCTTTTTGACATCAAGTCTTGAGTTGCGGATATCCACGTCCTCGCTCAAGCACTTTCATCTTACAATTCACATATCAACGGTGTTGTGTTCCACTTTATCAAAACTTAATTTCATCACATTTTCTCTTCAATCTCCTCTTGCATCATTTGGTTTGACAACATTATTGTTAAACTGTATATGTTTTCTTTCTTCATGTCTCTAACTTGACAACATATTTGTTATTTTCTAGAAACTTCATCATATATTCTTTCCAACATTTACACTATCAGTATTTGAGTCATATCTATTCATTAGCCTCTTCCTTATTAATTAATTCTTATTAAGGGTTTAGCACATTACATATGATTTGACTCCTTTTTTCACACCCTCTTCCTAGTTAGCATTCACTTTTGTTAGGTGGTAGAGTACATTTGTAATCAATATATCCTCGCTTCTTCACTATAGCATTCACATTATTAGAGGTTGAACACATTCAAAATTTTGTGACTACAATCGTCCTCCATTCTAGCATTCACTTTGTTAGAGGATGATAACCTTCATCACATCGCACCACTCTTTGATCTTGACATTCACTTTTTCAAGGGTTGATTTTATCAAAAACTTTTTCACGCTTCCATCTTGAAATTCACTTTGTTAAGGGTTATGTCACTCATATCTTCCAAACCTCTTGCCCATCTTAGTATTCACTTTGTTAAGGAACAAGTTATTATCAAAATTATTCACACACCTCTCTTCCATTGTCACATTCACTTTGTTATGGGTTGAGTTATCTTTCGCATATCTCTTTTGCTCCCCACCTCTTTTAAAAATGGTGTGAACATTACACAAATATTATAGTCCTTTTGGAAGGGGTGAAAGAAATCCTTTTGGAAATTTTGATAGTGATAATGACCAAAACTTTGAGGATGATCAGAATGACATCTCACTCAAAAAACAATCTCGTGTTGAAAATATTTTACTTATGAATAATGACCAATGTTTGCTTCATCTCCTTGAGATGGGAGAAAAATTACCCTCTGATTTCGATGAATCTAGTTTACAAACATTACTTTGCAAACCACCACCTAACAAGGTTGAACCTTTCATTTTTAAAATCAATGAAGATGAGGTAGGACCTAGCCACATAAATAATGATGATCGAAATAAGTTCACCTCAAACAAAACCAAAATAAATGAATCAAACAAAGAAAAATATAACAAAAGAAACAAAGGCAAATCAAATGATTCGGCCACTGATCCTAATCAAGCCCTCATGAATAAAATTAATGACATGGGTAAATAACTTGCTATTTTAAATTCCAAAGTCACCAATGAATCCCATGATAAGGAGGAACCAAAGAAATCTAGTGATGCTTCATTTAAGAGTCATACAGTGCACACCAAAGATAACAAAAACTCTACAACTAATGGCTCTTTATGTTTCTTACAGAACAACTCACTATTTTCCCAAGAAAGGAAAATGATGAAGGATACCATCTCTAGTACGAAACATCAACGTAATCAATTCAGCTTTGAAGAATTGTGTCACTACTCCTTCAATAAGAACATTTTACGTGTTCCTTTTCCAAAATCTTTTGAGATGCCAAAATTTGACAAATACAAGGGCAAGAGTGATCCTAGAGAGCATATCAGGGAGTTTTATATGGCTTACAAAGAGGTGGCCTATAGTGATGTCTTCTTAATGTGTCTCTTTCAACAAATTCTAGGAAGACAAGCCTTGGACTAGTTCCTACTCCTCCCTAAGGGCTCTATAAAAAAATTTGTGGACCTCTCAAAGAAGTTCGTAAAATATTTCTCATTCAACCTAGAGTCTGAAATTACAATGATGGACTTCTATAATGCCAAACAATGAAAAAATGAAACCCTCATACAATTCTTACAAATATGGCATGGGATTACTAGTCGTTTCCCATGCTCCATGCCTATGAAGTAGCTCGTGAGAATATTTGTACCCAATCTCAAGGGTGCTTTATCCTTTCACATGCAAATGCATTTCCTTAATAATTTTGAATAATTTATTGAGACAGCATCATAGATTGAAAAATCCCTTATCGCAAAAGGTTTGATTAAACCTCATTCAAAAGATAATGCGAAACATAGTAATCATCCTAAAATATCTCACCAAGATAAATCTGTTAACCGCAATTGTAATACGGTAAATGATGCTATTATAGATAACCACAATGTCCACATCATCCAAAACACTCAGACTAGACCAGACAAAGGTAAATAACCTCTTTTTGTTCCTAGCAAAGAGGTTTCCTCATCTCCTCATTCTAAACAACATCGTTTCACTCCTTTGGGAGAACCTCTATCAAATGTCCTTCAACAACTAGTTAATGCAAACATGGTTACTTATCCCATCACAAGACCTTGGTTAAGGGAGAACCTAAACCTACTTAGTCAAGGCTGATACTTATTGTGATTTTCATCACATTGACGGACACCCGAATTATCGATGCTTTTACTTATGTCACTTTTTCCAAGACCTCATTGATAGTGGAGATATCACTGTTAAATAACCATCACTAAATAGAACACCCAACAAAAATCTTAAGGTGTTCTCAAAACCATTTCCCAAACATGGCGATGATGATAAAAATGTTAACAAAGGTCCCTCCACCAATAACATTGATTTTAGTTCAATTATCTCGTTTATTGAGGAAGTACCATCTACAATGGAGACCATTAAATTCACACCTTCAAGTAATTTTATGACCACATGCCAATGGAAGATATGGGTTCTTGTGAAAAACCAACCTTCAACGTCTTCTATAAAACCTCAAACATCCAAACCAACAACTCCTTCAAGTCAAAATTCAAATTATAATGCCAAATCTTACACTTCATGTTCGTATGACTTCATCAAACAATTAACAACCACGCCAGCACATATCTCTCTCATGGAACTACTCAAAGAGTCACCTAGATCTCAAGATATTCTCACTCATGCTCTAAATTAATCATGTGTTCCTCATACTCTCAATGTTCAATAGTTTCAAGCTATGATCAAAAACCTTACACTTGAAACTCATATCCTATCTTTTGGCCCTCAAGATATGTTGAACCTAAATCTGATTAATAACAACTCCTTGTACATCAAAGCCTATGTTACCGATTGTAACTTCAAGATATTTCTTATCGAAAATGGATCAGATCTTAACATTTGTTCTATAAAAATTCTCTATTGCCTTAGTCATACAATAGATGACTTAGATGCTAATATCATTACCCTTCATGGTTATGATAATATTGAGTGTCAGTCTTGTGGTACCATCACTCTTCCCATACAAGTAGGCTCGCAGCTCCTTGACACTATGTTTCATGTAGTTGATAAAAACACATCATATAACCTTATTTTGGGTAGACCTTGGATACATGTGATGCACACAGTGCATTCCACCTTCCACCAATGCATAAAGTTTCCACATAATGGCAGAGAGTTCACCTTACATGATGATATTGACCCCTTTGAATACTGTAAGTTTTTTAAAGCAAGGTATAAAAAGGAAAACTATTGTCCATCTATATATAGCACAACTGGATCTAGTGTAACTTCTATTATTAATAACCATATTAATCCTGATGTAATATTGTGCCCTCATGTTTCCACATCTTCTTCTGAAAAATATACATCTAAAGTGTCACCTAAGGATATTTCTCATGCCTCCATGTCTTCCTCTGGAGCATCTACATCTAAGGTTTCAATTAAAGTTACATTCTCTCATAAAGGCTTAGGCGAGTACACACTTTACAATGCATTTCTTGTTGGAAAAATCCTATTATCACCTCGCAGCTATGGGCATCATAACGCTCCTCATTTACAAGAACCTCTAGCTTACTATCTCAGAAACACTCTTTGGAGAAAATATGGATATCTATAAGATGAACATATTCTAATCTCTAACGACTCTTGGATATACAATGACAGGATGGTAGAATGCTACTAATCCACTGATTACACCAAGGGCCATAAAATGATGAAAAACATTAACTGGAAAGGGAGAGGCCTTGGCCCACAAGGGCATGGTGTTCTTGAACCTACGAATATCAATTCTAACCTTTACACATATGGTCTAGGATATGAGACATATGGGAATAGGCCTATAGTCTTTGATGTATTATCTAGCAATGCAGGTCCTTAGATTCCAAAATTGACACCAGTTCCAGATATAGCCTCTTCGAAGACCTAGCCAAAACTATGCTTTTCCTAAACTACTTATCCATTCAAACCCTTGACGTTGTTTATCCTTCCCTAATTGTTCAGGAACATCAGTGTCATATTCCCATGGATATCTTTCAAAATGATGAGGCCATCCAGGAATTCCTTGGGGCTTGGGACCCTTTTCCCTTGTCAAATCATAAGAAAGGTTTCAATATAAACCATGATGCTACCACTTACTTCGGTGAAGAACTTATGATCTCCAGTCCTAAAGAAAAATAAATAAAACACAGAATAAAGAAATTATATCTCACATAGTGAAAACATTTCTGAGGCATTATACGAGAAGAAAAAAATGAAAAAGAAAAAGAAAGAAAAGGACGCATCTCCTAGTGAAAACCTTTCAGAGGCACTAGAGAGAGGAGATTTAGATCCAAAAATATCTGAAAATCTACACAAGCCTCCAGCATCATTTCAAAATAATGACACTTCTAAGTTGTTGGTAGAAGAGACGATAACCATTAACATTGGAATTGGAGACCAACCAAAATTGTTACAACTACGTGCCAGTTTATCAAAAACTGAAAGAAAAGCCTTTATAGCACTTCTGACCAAGTTTTAGGATGTATTCACTTGGTCTTACAAAGATATGCTCGGTCTTTATCCTTCTCTTGTGGTTCATCACCTTGTGGTGCACCCTGATGCTAAACCTGTCAAGCAAAAACTACTTATAATACATCCCAAGGTTGCATTTCTTGTTAAGGCTGAATTAAAAAAATTATTGGATATAGGCTTCATACGATGCATTGACTACTCATAGTGGATATCTAATATGGTACCAGTTGTGAAGAATACCCCCGAAATCTGTATTTTCATATATTTCCATGACATTAACAAGGCATGTCCTAAGGATGATTTCCCTTTGCCTAATATTGACATGATTATCGATTCTACTGTGGGCCATGAGATGTTATTCCTTATGGATGGATTTTCCCAGTATAACCAAATTCAAATTGCTAAAGAAGACCAACGTAAAACAGATTTTAAAACCCCATGGGGGACATTTTTTTACAAAGTCATGCCTTTTGGCCTTAAAAATGCTAATGCAACTTATCAACATGTCATGACTGTTATTTTCCATGACCTTCTTCATGACATAATGGAAGATTATGTCGATGATATTCTTGCTAAATCAAATACTAGGGTGGATCATCCAATAGTTCTTAGGTGTATATTTAAGAGGTTAAGGGAGTATAAGGTTTGTCTTAATTAAAAAAATTTGTCTTTGGTGTCACTTTAGGGAAACTTCTAGGATTCACTATCTCATAAAGAGGAATTGAAATGGATCCTACCAAGGTCAAATTTATAATAGATATGCCACCTCCTCAAAATCTTTAACAACTAAGGGGCCTATAAGGTAAAATATAGTCTATTCGTCGCTTCATATCTCAATTGGCAGATAAGTGCCATCATTTCAACCAGCTGCTTAAAAATTATGTCCAGTTTAAATGGACACAAGATTGTTAAGATGCCTTTACAAAATTTAAAGAATATCTGGCATCTCCGCCGGTACTCATGCCACCTATATAGGATAATCCTATGTTTTTATATACATCTACAACACAATATTCCATTGGGGCATTATTAGGGCAACACAATGATAAGGGTCAAGGAAAAGTTGTGTATTACTTGAGCAGAACTCTTCTTGAGCATGAGACCAAGTACTCGCATGTTGAAAAGGTTTGTTTAGTAGTTGCTTATACTTTTGGAAAGATGCAACACTATCTCCTAAATCATACCACCAAGCTAATTTCAAGGGTTGATCCTCTTAAGTACCTACTTTCAAGACCATTCATAAAAGAACGCATGTCTAGTTGGTTTGTGCTACTTAGTGAATTTGAAATTGAAATCCAATCAAAAGGATATCAAAGGTCAAGCACTAGCAGATCAACTGGTTGTAACACCACTACCAGGTTCACAACCTCTAAATTTTGAATTTCCAGATGAAGACTTGTTGTACATAGAAGCAACACCACTATGGATTTTACTCTTTGATGGATCTTGCAATATCCATGGTTCTGGAGCAGGAATTGTCTTACGTACACCAGATAGAGACCTCATACCTAAATCTTATCATATTAACTTCCCTTACAAAAATAACATAGCAGAGTATGAAGCACTGATAGCAAGCTTAGGGTTTGATATCTCATGGTGCCTACAAGAATTTATAGTTCTTGGTGATTCTCTTCTATTCATTAACCAAGTTAATAGATAATATCAGGTAAAAGATGAAAATATCTTACCTTATAAAAGAATGGTTGATATCCTTCGAGGTTATTTCTATATTATCAATTTTGAACAACTTCCTCGCATATAAAACAAAGCATTGGATGTCATGGAAACTATTTCTTCTCTTATTTCATTCGACACTAATCAAACTCAAAATGAGTTCTTTTTTTAACATATTTTGGTTCCTGCAAACGAATTGTCGAATTCCACCATGGTTTATGAGATTATAGGACCTGATCGTCCCTAGTACCACGATATATACACCTTCATTCAAACTAAATCCTATCCTCCTAATTTTAATTCAGCTAATAAAATATCCTTAGCACAATGTGCTTCATGCCACACCCTTCTTGCCGATACCTTATATCGAAGAGGCTATGATGGGACTCTCTTAAGATGTCTCAATTAGGATGAAGCTAATTAGATGCTAACTGAAGTACATTCAGGTATTTGCAAAGAATATTTTACCAAAGGAATAGTCCTTGCAAAGAATATTTTATACATTGGATACTACTGGGCCACAATGGAGGAAGATGCATGCAACTTATTGAAGAAATGTCAAGCTTGCCAAAAACACTGTAATCTCATTCATGCACCATCCCAAGCCTTACATCCTATTAATTCATCTTGGCCCTTTTTAAAATGGGGACTTGATTTAATTGAAGAAATAAATCCCACATCTTCTGATGGCCACACTTTTTATTATAACCGCCACTGAGTATTTCACCAAGTGGGTTGAGGCTATGCCTATCACTAACGTTACTAGGTGTAATATTTCTAAATTCAGCTTCAACCATATTATCTGTCATTTTGGCATCCCCATTGCTATTGTCACTGAAAATAGTGGTTCTTTCAAAAATAAGGATCTCAAATCCCTAATAATATCTGCCTAAAATGGGCTACACCCTATTATCCACAATGCAATGACCAATCTGAAGCATTAAACAAGACTATCAAGTCCATTATGGAGAAGACATTCAATAAACATGGATGTAATTAGCATACACAATTATATCCTACCCTCTGGGCCTACCACATTTCCTTCTGTACACCTATAAAGCTACTCCTTTTTCCCTAGTACATGGCTCTGAAGCCATATTAGCTATCAAAGTTGAACTACCTTCACTTCGTGTCTCCCTCCAACATCTCATTTATGAAGAGGATTACCATGTTGCACACCTTGCAGGGCTAGAATTACTAGAAGAGAGATGTCTTCACACCTTAGACCATATGCAGGTATATCATAATAGACTATTCCATAACTATAATTGTGAGATCAAACCTTGAAAGTTTGAAATTGGTGATTTTTTCCTAAAGGAAATCAAAAGAACACAACAAAACCATGAGAAAAATAGGGAAAATTTGAGCCTAATTGGTTGGGTCCTTATGTTATAAATGCTAAATTTGGATCGCGTGCATACAAACTATCTACCAAGGATTGAAAAGAGTTGAAGGATCCTATGAATGCCATTCATCTGAATAATTTTTACCCCTGAGTCTCCAAAGAGTAACCCTTGTCCTAGGGGCATATCATTGCATCCACCTATTTTGTCATTTCACTTTGTTTCCCACATGTAACTTTTCTCCTCGTTATGTGTCACATGTTCTCCTTGGCAGGTTCGCATGCCCATTATCTACCACCATTATTCACCTTCCATTTAGCATGTTGGTTTTGACTTGGTAATTTCCTTTCCCTCTTCTTTGGTGTGTGGTTCAAAATTCCAAAAAAAAAAAACAAAAACATTCAAAAAACATCTCACAAAAAAAAATACAAAAACAATATAAAATGGTTCAAAATCCCAAAAACAATATAAAATTGTTCAGAAAATACTAAAAAAAAATACAAAATGTTTCGAAAATACTTTTAAAAAAAAATCTCATGACTATGTAATTTCTTTCACCATTTTCTTTATTTGATTGTTCCCAACCAATCAAGCCACTCTTTGCAATGTAACTTTGCATAGGGACATCACTTGGCTTTGAATTTCTCTTGGGGCAAACTTGATATCTGTATATATTTTCTTCTTTATTAGAATTATCTTTTTACATTAGTGTTTTTTTGTTCACTAGCTTGTTTGTTTGTTTAACATTTGTACATATGAAATCTTGTATTGTATATTCTTAGCTTATTTTCTTATGTTTGATAGTTCAAATAACTGGTAATCTATGTATCTGGAATGCACTAATGGACCAATTACAGGAAATTTATTTGCATCTTAGTTCACATATAAATTTTTTGTGGTTCTTTCCTGTTCATATTGGGTTTCTTTCTATTACTTATTCTATCTCTTTTTGTAATTTGCATGTGTTTTGTTTTCCTCTCGGTTTATTTAAGCCATGGAATGTCTTCATTTTTTGTTTGCATTTGTATTTCCAAAGTTGCAAAAAATCCACAAAAAAATCAAAAAATTACAAAACTTTCAGACAAATATTCACTTATCACAGAAATCCTATAATTGGAAAACACTTAAAGTGAATCATTCAACATTTCAATACAATATTGATAAACGTCATACTTTTATCTATTACCCTAGTGATCATGCCAATCTTACAACTATCACTTTCTTCCCTTTGCATGATATGCTAACTCTGTTTGGGGCAAGTCACACAATTGTTTTTCGTTCATGATATAACTTCACCTAGGGAAATTTCAACTTTGATCATTTGCACAATGGATTCAGCAAGAGTGTCATAAGGATTCATTTTAACTCCTCTCTTCCAGTTTGATCCTATACATTGGGATCATTTGTATCTACTTAATCTTCATTTTGGCATGCATTAGGGGCACAACTGATTGTCTTCTTTATCGAATTTGTGTTGCATTGTTGATGTTTACTATTTTGGACCAATTGCAAGCAGTGTGATCACATCTTGGTTCTTTTATAACCATGGTGTCGGCACCTACTTTGTATATTGGGTTTTTTTGTCCTTTCATAATTTATTTGTTATATGTGTTTTTTTATGCGCATCTGGGTTAACCATCTTGATTCCTTCATAATCATGGTGACAAATCAATTTTGCAATAGAAAAAATCAATTTTCTCTAAAAATTACTCTCCAAATGACATTCATGCTACGAGAAAATTCCTTTCTCCTCCTTGTTCCAATCCCTTGCTTTCTTCCTATCAAGCGGTTTTCTAATGCTTTGTTGCATCATCCATCCACTTGAGGGGGCATTCCTCTAGCATTTTGTTTGTTGGGGAATCTCAATGCTTCACAATTTTTCCATTTGTTGATCTGCATACGCCTACTATCTTTAAAGCACTATTACTCTGCAATAGCACTTTAAAGAGGGGCAAAAAGTAGGCACCCCAAAATTACACTTTTGTTTCCACTTGTTCCCAGTGTTATTCTAGTACGCCCTATTATTCACCCATTTGCGATTAATTGATTTAATTAATTAATTAATTCACATTTTACCCCTTTCAATTAATTTAATTAATCCCATGTACCCTTTGTACCCCTTTGGCTTGATTAATTATTATTTATTAATTAAATAATTAATTAATTATGTGCACATCCTAGTCATTTTCCACTTGATCTAACTCCACATGGACTCCATATCCTTACCCTAGTTAATTGCACTTCTAGAATCCTAGAAAGGTGGAGGAAATTAAAATGCATGTACAACCACCTTTCCGGATGTAGCTTTTTGCAATTAATTTATTTACTTCCCTCGAAACTATTACAACTTCCCACAATGTTATTTTTAGCATACTCATTTATCCGTGTGTAAACCATTCCAACTACCTTCTGCTTCTATAAATTATAGGCTTACCTTCCTTTCAAATCCTCTTGAATCTAACATATAAAAACTCTATCGAAATGTGTCTGTAGCATTTGCATTCAAATATTAGAGAGCACTCAAGAGCATACACAATCATTTCTAACATCCATTTTGTAAGGTCTTACAAGAGAACCTTATTTGATGTTTACATAGAAGGTTACTGGAAGGTTTCCATTATTGGTTTGTTTATCTTTCTATTATAGTGGTTTTTCTCTGCATACAGTCAATGGAATAAAAACCCCCCATGTAGGAATAACAAGGACACGAAGTATTGTATAATATCCTAGAGCGTGAGGAGGAGGAGAAAGAAGACAACATTTCCCTTAATCATGGGAGAAGACAATTGCACAAGATGCATACACGTGCAAATGTTGGTGTTGTCCCCTCACAACTGGTAAGGAGATCACCGTGCATAACACTCGTGAATAATGTTGAGTAAGAAAGAAACAAAAGGTGAAAATACATATTGATTAAAGATAGGGATGGGGAGAAGCATCAGGTGAGGATTTGCATGATGAATTTTCCACACACATCCTTAGACTTGGGGAGGATGAAGGGATTGGTGGTGAGTACCCACAATTTAACACAAGAATCCCCATCATGAGCTTACATGAATATGAGGAAGAGAGCTATGCTAGCAGTGACACGGAGATTGAAGATAATATTTTTTGCCTTGCCAAGGGACCTAAGGAAGAAGAGGAAGTACAATAATTGTGGGCACTGGAACATAGAGTAAGTAGGTGAACATGCAAGTGATCCCAAGGAAGAGGAGATGGTGCAAACATAGAACCTTGGCTATGTTGATGATGTGATAAAGATAATTTGTGCAAGGTTCTAGATTACTTTCGCAAAGGAATGGTTATATGGATAGGAGATGATGGATGTTGAGATGGAAACCACGCACACTCATAAGCAGTTATCAGGGAATATGCAGACTCACATGGATGAGCTTTATTTTGATGCGTATGAAGATTCATGTGTCTCTTGGAGGATGAATAAATTTCCACATTCTCGACATGTAACCATCAAGCTAACTTATTTCTCTGGTGAACAAGTAAGTAATGCTTTGACGAATGCATTTGCAAAGGTTATGTGCAGGAATATAGATAAAGAGGAAACCATTCACACTCTATTAGAGGATAGGAATGATAAATAAGTAGAGATTAAGCACCTGACAGAGGAAAAAGAGAGAGGTGAGGTGAAGGCACATGCAGTACTTGATATGGTGGAGAAAATTGGTGATGAAATTTTTCAAGAAAGGCCATAGTATGAAGAGAAGGTAGCTGAAATATTCCTATATATTATGAATTACTTGCACAAATTGGTTCACATAGTGTTAGATGAGGGTATAGTATGGATGTCGAGACAAAAGGATGTTGTAGCACAGGAGGAAATGCCTAAGGAAACAATAGTTTTCTGAATCATTTGGTATGATTCTTTTCTCCAGACACTAAATGATAAGATGAAAAAGGTAGACTCAGTGTTAAATATATGTGCAGACCATGAGACAATAATTAAGATAAGGACTTTAATTGAGGATAATGTAGTCCTTACTGTGAATAACAATGAAACTCTTGGGTACAAGGAGAGCTTGATGTTACTTGAAGAAAAGTGTGATGCACTCGTTGCATCCTAGAACCCTCACAAAGAAAAGATAAAATAAATTGGAAAACTTATAGCATGACGTATGGATGTGATGGATGGGATGATCTCAAGTCTAGTGAATGTTCTTATAATGTTTCATAATGAGGGCAAGAACATGACTTTGGATCAGATGGAATCATTACTCATAGACATCCATGGAAACATAAATAATGTGCTCATTAATTGGATCAAATCAGAGGAAGACATCAAGAGTGAGTATCCTGGGTTAATTCTACCTTCAAAGGAGTAGAGCACCTAGCTTATTTTTCATATTTTTCAAACATTATGTACAAGCATTCTTTTGTTCCAGTTCTTTATTCTTGGAGATATAAGGTATGATTACCCATTTTTGGTGTGGAAATAAACCTAGTTTGGGGTAATGTTGGGTTGATAAGATATTTCCTAAGTATGGAAGGAACAAAATTAGGGGGTGCAAAAGTAGGAGCAGAAGATGGATAAATTTGTGCCCTGTAGTTTTACACCTAGGGAAGTCAGAGATTAATACTTAGCCATTTTTCATACAGAGACTAAGATGGGATATAGTTTTGAGCATGTTTTGTTAAGAAGACTTGGAAGATATTCTAAGATATTTTGGAACTTGCAGTTTGAACAGGTGCAAGGAACTAATAATAGGATTATGACTACAGTTATTTGCAGGCAATCTATTATTAGCGAGCTTTCATGCTTTTGTAGTTATCTTATAGTAGTGCATGGCTATTGTTAGCATGTAGCCTATTTTTGAGAGTGCATGAGTAGTGAAGGTAAAATCCCCACTACCTATATATATGTATTGATTTGCACGGCTTAGGAAGGGGAGTGTGGGATTATTTTGTAAGGGTATATTGATGGTGCACTTACACGTCTGACTTAGTGATTACTATTATGTTGTATTTAGCTATTGGATTTGTTATGGATTAATATAATGGACCATTGTGGGTGGATTCTTGTTATTGATTTTTTTTTATGAATCTTGCATGGTAAATATGTTACTAGTCCTTGTTTGATTCTTTGTTAACTATAGTTGAGATCTAGATTTTTTTATGTTTTACCTTTGAATGGTTATTATGGAACTAGATTATTTGTTTTTTCATGTTAACTCATTGAAAAATTTATTATAAAAGAGGGACTTGGTACCCTTGCGCACTTCGAGTGAGTGCTCAGATCTGTCTGAGTGATGTGTCAGTGCACCTTGGGATGTGAATGGTAAAATAAGACTACATTGAATGTTTTATAGGTTGACACTTAGGAGTTGCACATAGTTCTCATAACCTGCTAAAGGTTTAACCAAAATTATACAAGATATACACAATCAAGTAAATTGAATTTAAGGGAGATCGGGAAGATCTAGTTGACCCTTATAGTTACACAGGATTACCATTCATTATATAATGGATTGTAAAAATTTATTATGTTGGATTCAATTCCTGTAAGGTGATATCATTTAAGGCATTAATTGTACTATAGGGGTTTATTTTAAAAAATCCATTAACTTGGATAAATCATAACATGGGTGTTACATTTTGGTATCAAAGTTAGAGGATTATCATATCTTATACTTAATGAGTTCATAACGCTAACTTGATATATTATCCTTGTATTAATAGGATACGATAGTTACGAGAAGAGAAAATAATGAGGCTAAACTTACTAGAACCCAAAAGCTAGATGAAATCCTAGCAGTCCTTTAGGACACCCAAAACTAGATAGTTATCTTAGAGCAATGGGTTATGGGTGAGAATGAAGAGGATGAAATTGAGGTAGAACAACATGTAGTAAATGAGGAAGAACAACCAGAGTAGCCTAATTCAAAAGGAAATAAAAGAGCTCATTTGGTAGTTGAATTTTCAAGGGATATCAAGTGGATCAATCCACCCAAGTTTTATGGAAAAAATTATAGACACAAAATCTAGCACTTCGGGTAATTATGTAGTCTTGATTACATACTACTATTTACATCATTCATAAGTATGAAAATTAATGACTAACCCATGTCTTTGGCTTTAAGTTTTGCACTCTTACTTTCTCATTATATCTTTTCACCTTTCAGCATTTTTCATTCTAGACACCAGAGCCCATCCAGGATGTCAGCGCCTAGCACCCCCATCCACTCTTGGAACCCTTATCCTCTTTGTACTTTACTCACACTTTTTGGGTCATTTCTATCCGTTTGAGCATCTTATCTTTTGGGTAGTCATCCTTTTTGGGGTTAATTACAATATTCAAGAAAAGGAATCATATAAATTTAAAGTTATGTGATCATAATAAGGGACCAAGCACTAAGCACTACTTATCACCACCTAAGGTTGCATCCATCAAGGCATCTAAAGCTTTATTTGCATTAACCTAGCTCCATCACAAGGGACAAAGGATGGTTCTTCTACATCACACTTCATAGGAGGGGAGTCTATTCTATTCCATGCACACATTATTTACATTCTACATCTAGCTACTTTCTCGATACTTCAAGTGTGATACACACAAGAGCAACCTAGGGCACAAATCCACACACACACACAAAAAAAACTACATTGAGTTTCAGATATAGTGTAGCGCTCAATTGTAATTCCACCATTATGGCAATTGAGGATATTCTGACCCCTTCATTTTCATATTTCTTTTTCATGGTTTTATTTTTTGTTTCAGTTTTTTTAGGTGATTCATTCATTCTAGATCCATAACGACATTCAATGAAATTCAGTGACAAAAAAGAGGGTTTTGCACCATCTAGCAACCCTATGAAATTGGATTTCGGACCTCCTATAGAGACTAGGGCACCCAAAAACCATACAAGAGAACCCCAAGTGCTCCCATCCTTCTCCAAGCATCTCAACCCAACTATATCTACTAGATTTGTAACTTTCTAGGATTATATGTGATGATTCTCCATTTTTTTTCAGTCGGTCATCATTGCGATATAGTTTCATAACTTCTGTGAATTAGCTAAGGCTCTTCTTACTCTCTTTTCAATTAGGGTTTCATTTATTCATTACTTAGTTACTTGGATATTATTTTAGTGTTTCATTGTTTCATTTATTTACTGCAAAATTACATTAGATTAGGATATCATTTAGATTTTAGCATAATCATTTTGGTGAACCTGACTGATCCAACCCTTTCTTCTGAATATGACTTCTCTTTATCAAGCCATGGCTCAATCGTCGTATCCTTCTTTCGCGCCCACTAAGTTTTTAAGAATAGTTACTACTGCTAATAATTTCATGCAAGTTTGCACTCATCATCCTCCTTTCTTTACTACACCTTAGGCTGATCCTTTTATCATTATGGTAACTACTCACTGCACTCTTCCACCTACGGCTCCACCCATTACTATCCCACCGCCTATCACTTCTTCGGCTCCTCCTACTACCTCTAAGGGCTATGATGTCATTGAACACCTTAAGAATATGCTAGCTAAAATATCTCTTTATGAATTATTATACAATGCACCATATTATCATCAAAAATTATAGGTTTTTATTCATTCTATTTATATCAAAGTGATGATTATGCGGTATCCTTTACACATCTCATTCGTTCTCTCAAAAATTTACCATGCACTATCTCATTCACAAATGATGACATATCTCCATTTGTTAAGGATAATACATGTGCACCTTTGCTTATTACGGTTGTCATTAGCACCACTTGTATTAAATGTGTGCTTATTGATAATGGGTCAGTTATCAACCTGTGTGTTCATTCCCTTATCAAGAAATTGGGTATTAATGATAAACTAATTTCTAAAAATTCAAATCTTATTTGGGGTTATGACTCTACTACTCAGGCATGTCTAAGGACTATCTCACCACATATTCAGCTCGGGCCTAAGACTTTCCTCACCAACTTCTATGTTATAGATACATCATTAAAATTCAACATGCTCCTACGTAGACCTAGGATTCAGGAAATGCAAGCAGTGCCATCTATTGTACATCAATGTGTCAAATTCTGCATGATGGATATGAGCATACGATTACTGTAGATCCTAAACCCTTCAAATTTTGTTGCATCAACCATGTTACTACTATGCCCATCCCTCCTACACAGTGCATTTCATATAGTAGTATTGATACATACGACATTGGTTTGTCTAGTGCTTCACAATCTTATTCTACCACTCAAAGAGCTCCATTCATTTCTACCTACACTATTGTCATCATTTCACCCACAATACCTACTTATACACAAGCTACTTATTAGCCCACTGATGATCCCATTACATCTAGTACATCACCTACCAATATACTTGATACTGCAATACAACAAGATAATGCAAACAAAAATGATTATGACGATGACGTCAATCACGTTGAACTCACTGAAGCATTAGGAAAACTCAACTTCACTCCTATTGAGGTAGATGACTCCTATTTCAATGACACCTTTGTGGCCGATGGCCCTAGTGAATACAAATTCAAGACCCCTCCCTCTATTAATGATATGGTACTCTATCATGGGTTTTTCCATACTTTAGATGGTGTTTCACCCTCTTCTGAGTAATTAGCACCTACACCACCTCCTTTCACATGCACGTTTTTCATCAATAAATATTATTGGCATCATATTCCAGTGGATCATACTTGTTCTGATACTATTTTTACATCCGATGGCTTATCTATGCTTGGAATAACACTTAATGATATCTTACCGCCTCATCACTTACCCCATCTTTATCACAGTTATTTTCACATCACAGCCGCCTATAGTCTTCATGTCTTCCATTTAGCAATATTTTTTGCACGTAGTCCCCTCTCTTCTCCATTAACACTTGGCCAATTTTGGCTTGACTATATTGGAGGCATTATAGACTCTAGTCACACTTCTCTTACTTTTCCCATGCCATTTGGCAATTTTTCTATCGATAGTGATTCATCTTCTCGATATTCCCAAAATCTTACTCATTGGTATGCACATGGGTGTCCACTAGCACCATTCACTTATGAGGAATATGCAATGACCACATACACCTTACATCACAATGGATATCTATATGATCCTCCTCATACTATTGCCTATCAAGTCTCCAACGCTTTCCTAGTCAGCTTTGATCTAAAAAATGATGATCTTTCAGATATTGGCACTTGATCTCCTTTATTAATTCACTTAGAGGGCATTATGTTTACTCCCCCTAACATTAACATGCATTTTACATTCACCTTATCACACACCTAACTTCTTGCATATACATATTCACACACTCTAACATCGACATTTCCTAATGACATACTATTGTGCCTCGGTTCGCACTAGACTGTTGAGGGCATCCTATACACATGAACCTCACACACTACACATTACACCATCTACGCATCACACACCAATGAAATATTCTTCAGCTACTACGCATATCTCACATTTTACTCACTATCCTCTACATGTTACACTTACTAACCTATGATGCACTCTAGTACCACGGTCCATACTAGACTTTTGAGGGTATACATCACAAATGTACCATGTGACATCAAACTCACACATTCAACCACTCACATCTTTTTCTCATGTGACATATGTTATAGGCTACATCATCACTTATGCTTCCATCATTTAGTGATATATGCCATAGGCTACATCATCACTTATTATAGCATCCTTTAGTGATATATTATTTACACTAAATCATCACTTCTTCCATTATCTTGTTGTGATATACACTTTAGGCTAAATCATCACATGTTCTCGCACCTCATCTTTATGTCACATATCCTCACTACACATTCGTCACCACACTACTATACATACGACACATAGTTTGACTGTTTACTGATGATGTAATCTCGTTTATGGTTCATTCTTGACTACTAAGGGGACTTAAACAAATGAACCTCACTGCATATAATTCCATTCACTAGGGGGCACGTTTCTCTTATCATTAACACTACATTCTATTCCACCTCATCCACAGCATACTGCATATCTTGGTTGCATTTACTCTTTCTTATATTTACTTGTACATGTTCACTTTATTACACATGCTAGATAGATATCTTGTATGTCAATATCTCTATCATACACACATGCACGTTCACTTGCTTTCTATTTATGATCGCAGACTCTATAGAACCATTACACGCAGCATGGATGTTTGGCACAGTACCTGGTACCAACCCCACAACGGCTCTTGGAGGCATCCACTTACATACACTACATGTATTATTGTTTCATTTTGTTTATAGCACATTACTTTATCATATTATACACACTTTTACATACCTTTTATCTTTCTAACATGCTAACAGGTGCTTCATACCTTTTTTCTTTTCTTGTACTATTTTTCCTAGCCACTTGTTTATGTGTGCCTTGGTTTCTACCAAGCACATTCCCTTCCCCCTATAGGGCATTATTTCAAAATAGTGGTCAGTCCTCCTTTGGGACGAATTCTCCTTTAGTGACATCACATGCACCTCAAATAAGGGGGGTATTATTTGGGTGAATCATTCACCCCATACAAAGTATACACAGCACCACACAATATTGGTACAATATAGCACAGTTCAGGGCTTAGAATCAAATTTTTGTCCTTAGTATAATGATGTATTTCTAGAGTGCCTATAACTAGGGTCAGTTAAACATTAGTTGGGTTTTTTATAGTCTACAAAACTCTACACATCAGCTTTTATAGGGTAGATTTTGTTTTGCATGGAATGTTTCAGCTTTTGGGAATAGAGTTGCTTCTATCCTTTCATTCCTTTGAGAAACAGATAAGGGTTAGGGCTAGGAGGAATACTTGTTGAATGTCGAGAGGGTGTGTGCGTACCGTAGAGAAAGATCAGATCGACTGCGAAGAACTCCTTTTTGTCTAGGAAGGACTACCTGCAAGTAAGAATACAAGACCACCAGATTTTAATTAGACAATAAATGAGGGAACTGCCTTGGGCCCAGGAAATATAAAACTTCCTTTCGAAGGTGGTCAGTTCCCCTGCTAATATGAATTAACACAAAATTCTAACAAATAAGTTATTGTCCAATTACAATTTGTTTACCTTGTTAGAACAATAGAGAAAGGGTTGGTCTTGGTTTAGAATCACGGTGACCGATGCTGGTCACTATAACCGGTACCGGTTGGTGGTAACCGATATCGGTAGGGGCAATGTTTTAGGGGATTTTGGTGAAGGTTAGTTGTAAGGTGGTTGTGTTGTTTTATAAGGCAGATAAATGGGTGGGGTTAGGTAATGGGGTGATGAGAAGGACTCAGAGAATATGGGGGGTGTTCTTAGGGTAATGTAAGGGTGGAGGAATGACAGTTAGATGTAGTGTGTTGTTGGCTAGTAGATCTAGGAATAGACTTATGATGGCTGTGATTCAGAAGTTCAAGAAATGTTATTAAAAGAACATATAAGACTTACTTACTAGTTTATGATGGAAAATGCAGGTTCTAGGACTGTGATGACGAAGACAGGGCTCAAGTAGGATGATATGACAATCCAAGATGAGCTATCTCCTCTCCTGATACTCGGATGAGTGTCATTGGACTCTGGTTATTCAGTTGCAGTCTTGGGCTTGATGTCCTTCTCTGTAAACTTCTCTTGTTTTCTTTTCACTTGTCTCTGTTCAGCCAAGTAAAATTCTGGATCCTTCCAATGACTTCTGATTTTTGATCCACGAAAATCCAACCCTTTTTTTTTGTTTGGGAGTGGTCATTTACAGGGAACCAATGGCGGTTACGCAACCGACGGCGGTCAAGTAGAAACTGGTATCGGTCAGGTCAAAGCGAGCTGTTTTTGGTAAAATAGCCATCTTTCCCTCCTTTTCTCCTGAGGGATTAGTTGCGGGCTTGGTCAAGTCATTATGAGGTTGGTTTTAGGTGCGGGTGAGGAGTAATTAGTCATGGGTGTGGATGTGGACCAAGTTATAGGTCTTAATTAGGTTAGTTTAGGGTTAAGACTAGGTCATGATGAGGTGGCGAAATGAGGTGACAGGTATGGTGATGTGGATTTATTAATTATAAGGTAATTAATAAATAATTGTGTAAGGTTTAGGTGATGAGGTTAGGTTGTGAAATGAGATGCGGGGCACAGGGGGTCGTAAGACACAAATTTGGTGTCTACATTAGCCCCTTGTTGTCGTGTAGCTTGTCTTTGTTAAAGCTACATGGACAATAATAAGAAGTGGTTACCCCTGTTAAGGGTATAGGAAATCCCCCTCAAATCTAGCACAGATTGAGGTAGCGTGAAATTAGGGATAGGGTTGATAAAGGGAAATGGTGTTGAGATGATGGTAAGATGGTGAGGTAGGTCCAAGGAAGTAGACGCACATTGAAATGTAGTAGTGCGACCAGGGTACATGATTTTGAAGAGTAAACAAGTAATTCATAGGCAAAGGTCGATAGTTTATCCAAACAAGGGTGATATAATCCTGGTATCTAAGGCATAGGAAGTAGCTCCAGGGGATATAACAGGTAAGGTACAGGAACGTTTAGGCATGTTCGACAGTACCAAATGGTTGGTTTGGTTGAGATAAACATCACGGTCTTGGTCTAGGCAAAGTTGGTCGACTGATCAAGTCAAGGACCCTAATCATGCTAAAACACGAATAGGTGAGCTTGATTGAACAAAAAGCTACATGATGGGTGGATAAAATTGTAATTTGTTGATTTTGGGTGAGGTATTTAATTGGTGCGGCCTTGGGTCGGGCCAAATGGTTGGGTGCGGCCTTGGGTCGGGCCAAATGGGTTGGTTGCAGCCTTGGGTCGGGCCAAATGGTTGGTTGCGGCCTTGGGTCAGGCCAAATGGGTTGGTTGCGGCCTTGGGTCGGGCCAAATGGTTGGTTGCGGCGTTGGGTCAGGCCAATGAAGTTAACAAAGGGTTTTCAGCGAAGGTGGATATAGGCGATGTTGTGAGAAAGGGCGATTAGTAAATAAGGGCAGAAATTAGGGAAAAGGTGGGATTAAACTAATATCGATTCTCTATGACCGGTATCGGTTAGATGAACGATACCGGTTCTTTAGGGCATAATATAACCGGTATCGGTTACAGGTCGAAAACCTATAAAAAGAAAAATACGGCCTGTCATTGTCATATTGTCAATTTGAAAACCAATTTTAGTTGTATGAGGTCTATTGTTGAGATTGGTGCATTTGTCAGCTGAGGTGGCACTATTTGAGTGCAGAAGTGAGTGATTGGTAGGCCCTAGCGAGGAGGAGGCAGCATTTGATTGGTGGAGGACCCAGAAGAGGAGTTTGAGAGCCATGGCACAGCCAGGAGGAGCTAGAGGTGCTGGACCAGCTAGACCACCACCACCCATCCCACCACAACGACGTGTCGTCGTACCGGTAGGTTTGAAACCCTTCATTGTGTGAATTTGATGTTGTTAAGTTGTATTTGGGGGTTTGGGTAGGAATCCATGTTTTGATAAAATAATGAATAAATTGAAGTTATTTGAAAAATGAAGAGGATATATGGGTTAAATAGGTCAAGGCGGCAGGGTGGGTAGGTTTTTAGGGTGTTTGGGTGGGTGAATAGAGATAAATAGGCCAAAAATGGATTTGGGGGGCCGCGTTAGGTTCGGCTCCGTGATTTTTCAGTGATCGGCATCAGTCAAGCAGTTTTGGGGCAGGGTGGGTTTGTGGTTGACCGGTGTCGGTTGTACGTCGACCGACGTCAGTGGAGAGGGGACCGGTGGCAGTCATGGGTGACCGGTACCAGTCCGTAGCTAGGATTATTAATTTGGTTGGTTGGGTTTTGTTGTTGTTTTGAATTTTTTTTCGTTGTTGGGGTTGCTGTGTGGGTGTTTTGGTAGTGTTTGGGTTGTTGTTTGGGTTTGTTGGTATTAATGGTTTGGGTTTTGTGTTTATTGTTGGGCTTTGTGTTTTTGGGGGTGAAGAGGGAAGGGGTAGAGGTTGAGAGGAAGGGTGAGTAAAAGGGGGTATAGAAGGTTAAAGGAGTTATTGTGATAAAGAGTAGGGCTAATGCAGTGAGTTGGTTTTGCAGGCACATCAGCAGCTAACGATGCGGGATAGGATGCCCCCGTTGTTGAGACAGATGTGGCCACATGTGTCTGCAGCATAGTGGGCCATCATGCGCGAGGTGGGACTCGATGGAGTCCAGCGTTATAGGGTGATAGATAGGGGTCATAGTCTGATGGTTGCCCTCATCGAGAGACGGGATCCGGTGACAAATCTGTTCCATCTCCCGACGGGAGAGATGACGATTACACTGAAGGATGTGTATCGCATCCTTAGACTACCGATTGATGGAGAGGTAGTCTTCTAGGTGGATGTAGAGACAACCATGGACAGCATTTTACAGGTATTCAGGGATGCAGCCGCGCTATTGACTTATCACAGCACGAGCATTGCCTATGGGGACATGTATCGTGCCCATAGACATGAGACATGGCTTGCCGTGTTGATGATGATCGGCATCACATGCTTCGCCCTCCCGGACTCAGAGGGAGGCCGCTTTCCATGGGCGCTGATGGGGGTACTACACGAGATGGTGGAGGAGCATACATGTTATGCGTGGGCACCAGTATACCTGGTGCAGTTATACAGAGAGCTGTGGGGCTATCGCCGGATGAGGCGATTCGAGATTTGTTCTACATTCTTATTACATTGCTGGGCATATGAGCATATCATATACATTCGACCAGTAGGGCTGCCCCAGCAGCCAGGGCCACAGGTGATTTATAGATATGGCTTTTAGAGGTGGCTGGGGGTCGTGGGCCAGCCACGAGTAGTTCTTTCCGGACGGGATGTAGCGTATTACCGGCATGTATTAAAGGGCGTGACTGCCCTGGATATTGTATGGAGGCCTTACAGAGGTCATCAGCCCCGCAGAGGAGCCCGATCACAGTTGCGTTGGATCCAGTATACATTCTAGATAGCGGAACAGAGGCCGGGAGAGCATGAGCGGATACCCCTAGAGAGGGTACGACGGCAGTTGGGGTTATGACAAGATGAGCCACCGCCCTTCCCTCAGTACCAGAGGGATGATGTAGAGGCTCCACTACCTATACCACAGCCCGTGGACCCAGATTGGGTAGCCGAGAGGCCAGCAGATGATACTGTAGATGATGTCGGCTGCACAGGAGCATTTTTGGTATGGTGGGTAGGGGAGAGAGCTGCGAGGAGAGCACAGCCCACACAGCCAGACTTAGTAGATGTTAGAGTAGAGAGAGACCAGCTCAGGGGACAGGTACAATTGTTACAGGGGTAGCTTGCTGCTGCACATGCACAGATAGGTGTCTTACAGGGGTAGTTAGCCCAAGTGCAGGTACAGGCACAGGCACAACCACAACCACAGGCACCACCAGCGGCACTGGCACAGCCGCAGGTATAGGTAGTGCCACCGGCGCAGCCACAGGCACAGGTACCACCACCAGCATAGCCACAGGTACAGGTAGTGCCACCGGCGCAGCCACAGGAACAGGGTGTATTGGTAGGATAGAGGCCATTGGTATTAGGAGTCAGGGGACCAGCCCCAGTAGCTATGGTGGCACGAGCTCATTATATGGAGGTGAGAGTGGAGGCCTGGTACTATCAGGACGTCCTTGATGGTACCGGGGTTGACTATCAGCTGTATGTGGCGCATAGAGCAGAGACCTTGCGGAGTCAGAGATCCCAGGGTGGTGCAGCTACAGCCGATGGGTCGGTGACAGGGAGGAGGCGGGAGCTAGGGCCAGGACCCACAGGGAGAGGTGCCGAGGGTGGTGGGGAGAGTTGAGAAATCCCTGGGTCAGAGTTAGATGTTTTTGTGTGTACATTGGATATAGGCACTAGTCTGTGAACCGGTTATGTTTATAGAGGCCTGCGTGCCCACATATGATGTATTCATTCATTTATTCATTTATTGTATATACCAGCCTGCGAGCCGAGTACGGGTTGTACCGTTCATACCGGCCTGCGAGCCGAGTATATTTTTGATATGAGAGACCGACCTGCGAGCCAAGTCGATATTTTGACAGTTATTGTGGCCTGCGTGCCGGCTTTGTATTATTATGAGATCACAGAGGCCATTATGCAGGGCAAGTTGTATATTTGAAACCTTTGATATATATATATATATATATATATGAGGATTTTGACCCATATGTTGTGTTTAAAATGTTTTAAGTATTTTGTTGATGGTTTGTGAAATTGAATGTATGACGAGTTTGATCCACATGGTTTATATATTGATGGTGTTGATGTCTTTTGTTGATGGCTTTTTGAAATGGAATGTATGTATATATAGATGATGAGTTTAATTCACATGTTTTGTATGCTGATGGGTTTGATGTTTATATATATGAGGTCGTATGTATGTTGTCGATGGTTGTTATAATCTAGATGGATGATGTTGCTGAAAATATGAGGATATATATATGTGATTTGGATGACAAATATTGATAATGGTGTTGTTATGCAGGAAAAAAAAGGCGGGCGCCACAAAAATTTGCAAACACAAAGAAACGGCCGAGGTTTAAGCAAAACGGGGCACATGACCTATATCGGTTATGTAACCGATATCGGTAGCTATATGACCAATATCGGTTATGTAACCGCTATCGGTTATGTCAGAATTATTTTTCCTAAAAATATAACTGCTTGGTTGGCAACTTAAGTTCTTATTTTTAGCATTCTTATTTTTAGAGTTATGCAACAAGTTAAATACGTGAATGTGACGTTGTTTGAAGACTGATACAGGTAATTGCATGAAAGAATTTGAGTGATAAGGAGGAAAGAGACATGTGAAGTGAGTGTGGGCTGAGATTCAGAAGGCAGAAAGACAAGTTATATTTGAAGAGGGTGGTGAACATGGCTAAACAAGGAGAAGCATCCCGCAGGCAGGGATGAGAGGGAAGACAAGTTCCACCTCAAGCTGCTACAACCCAAGAGGTAAACATTGTAATTTGATTCTTGCATGTTTTGTGAATAGGATGAGAGAAGTGTAAGTGGGTAAAGATGAGAAAGAAAAGGTGATAGGCAAGGGTTTGGGATGGGGTGAGTGCCATGGGGTAGGTAAACAGGGTGGTCACGTATGTTTTTAGGTATAGATAAGAGTAAACGGGTAAAATAATTATCGTAGGTGTATTTTTTGTAAGCAGGGTAGGTATATTTTTGACAGTGACCGGTATCGTTTAGAGATAACTGGTATCGGTTAGCAAACCGGTATCAGTTATCTATAACCGATATCGGTTACTATAGGAGTTTCCAGAATTTGAGAAAAAACCCGTGGAGATTTGTTCTATTGAATAATTATGTGTCGTTTTGATGTATGCAGGCGGAAGTAGGGTTAAGGATGAACGATACTGTGCCAGTGTTGTTGTCACGAATCCGAGCGGATGTAACACCAGCTGAATTGGCATTGATAAATTGTTTGGGGTTAAGTGGAATCCGTTATTATTCACGAATCACGCGTAACCATGCTATGTTGTAGGCATTGATTGAGAGATGGAATCCAGAAAAAAAAACCTTATATCTGCCAACAGGGGAGATGACAGTGACATTGGAAGATGTGTTCCATATTTTGAGACTCCCAATGATAGGAAAAATAGTGTATCAGGTGTTGCCTAGCACGGGGCGGGCAGCGATAACAGTAGTATTTGGTTCAGCTGCATGAGATTTGACACAGCGAGGTTTAACATTTACGTATGGTACAATGTATGCAACACACCCTGAGGAAACAAGGTTGGCCGTGCTATTAATGATAGTGGTGGGGTATTATGCATTACTGAGGGCGGAGGGTGGAAGATTTCCAAAAGCATTGATGAGTGTTATTTGGGAAATGATAGAAATGAGCGTGACTTTCACATGGGCACCCGCATATCTGGCAGAGTTATATAGGGGTTTATGGGCTTGCAAGCAAAAACACAGGATGACACTGGATTGTTCATACTTATTACATTGTTGGGCCTATGAGCACATTGTTTGTGTGCGTCCAATAGGCCGACCCATCGAGTCGGGAGAGGCAGGAGTGCAGAGGTTGGGATTCAGATGATGGGTCCAAACATAACAAGAAGTGAGATTCTAGGCCGTGATAGATGACATCGAGTATTATAGACAGGTATGAGAGATGGTGATGGTTATGGATATTTGTTGGAGGCCTTACGGGAACTATATGGTGATAGAGAACATAGCTGAGAATTTAAGGGGCGTGGAGCGATTGAGGTGGATTGCAGGGCACAGGCCGGGTGAGTACGAGAGGATTCCTCTAGATCACATGCGGTGATAATTTGGGTTTGTGCAGGATATACCTATGACATATAGACCATACATGAGGATCGACACTGAGGCAGCATTCTCACCTCCCCGACTGACACCTCCAGAAGGGCCAGAAGAGATAGCAGCCGATCGTAGGGTAATGGATGCGGGAACGACAGACACCTATAGAGTATGGTGGGTAGTAGAGCTGCGAGGTGCACGTGAGCGCCCTGACATAGCTGTGATTACAGCGGAGAGAGATTGTCTGCAGGATTTAGTTCACCAGCTTCAAACACATGTGAATGAGACAACAGGATTGTTAGAGGTTTCACAGTTACGAGTGGAGAGACTGGAGGCAAGATTCCTCCACGCGAGAGGATGTATTCGTATGTTACAGGAGATGTTGGCGGATCAGTGGGAGGAACCAATGGCAGTGGCACCTTTGAGGATGGAGAGGCCAACTAAGGGGCATCGACGATCACGATCACCACCTGATTCGGGAGGAGGCATAAGGGTCTAAGTGAATTTCATAGGAATATAAGAATAAATAAGGATGCCGACCTACGAGTCGATGATAGAGAAGGTGTATTTGTTTATCATCTAAAATAAAACTAAATATGTATGTTGTTTTGAGTGATGATAATAATAAGAATGGTTGTGTTTTGGATGTTTTTTTTTGTTTGTTTTGAAAGAGGATAAAGATGAATGTTGGAAAATAGAAATACACAATATATATATATATATATATATATATACTTACAACACAGGATAGGGTATGGTAGGAGATGGTCGAGCTAACCTTGGGAGACCCCATGTCTCCTAAGTGTTACCTACATAGCCCATTACACAAAGCAAGGAGGGGCCTCAGACCGATGTATTTCTCCCTTAGGACCAGGGAGAGGTGAATTCAGGCAATTTGGTTGTGGTTAGGCAATTTGTCGGTTGGTAAAAAAAATTGATGTTGGTAGGGTAATGTTGTTGGTGTAGGTATAGGTGAAGCGAAAGTTAGCATACCCAAGTAGTAGGGAATCATGTCCTGATTAAGGTCAACACACAATCCTAGAGTTGAGCAAGAGAGGCTAGAGTGTCCCGTAGTAGAGAAGAGCTAAACAGACCACATATTAATGTAGGATGAGCTTGAATCCCTAGGTACCTTGCATAGGCGAGAAGTCGATAGGTGAAAAGAGTTGTATACTCACAATATATCAAATATACGTCACGTCCCTTGAGTTTTTTTGTTTTGACTAATGGTGAGGTGAGGTGGCCGGTATAGTTGGGATGCAGATAACTTATTATAAGATGATTATTCTGACGAAAGAGAACCAAACCTAAATAGACAAGTCCATGACTCAAAAGTGCTTTGAAATACTGCTTTTATTTTTATTTTATTTTTCTGGATATACATTGATCGATGCGGGAAGTCTACAAGGGATATGTATTTTGTTACTCTTGAGGTCTTCACGAAGCTGATCAATGCGAGAAGCTTCTGATAAAGGCTGACTGTGTATAGCTGTCCTTCAAGGGAGTAGTCTATTTATAGTAGCAGATACAGTGATTGTGTATAGCTATCCTTCGGGGGAGTAGTCTATTTATAATAGTAGCTTTGCACATAGTTGTCCTTCGAGGGAGCAGTCTATGTATGAATTTAGAGGTCTAGTTGCCCGTTTGGCATGAAGCATCTAGTTTTGTAGGAATTTTTACTCAAGAAAATCCCATAAGTGTTTAATTAAGAGTGTGTCATTTTGATACTTTGAAGTCATGGACTAGACTAAAAAGGGGAAGGCATCTTTAAGGGGAGGTGATAATCAAACCATGTGAGCTTGATTTTGATTTTGAGATGTAGGAAACAAAAGTGTATGCGGTGGTAAAAGAGCTCAAGGGATGAGCGTAAGGTAGATAAGAAGTGATATAACACTGAATTCAACAGTAGAATGGTCGAAGATGCAAGGCATTAAGGGGCTCAGGCTCAGGTTTACCATTCAGCGAAGCTAAATGATAAATTCTTGATCCATAAGTGTGAGTGATACTGTAAGGCCCAATCCAATTAGGAGCAAATTTTCCATGCTTGCTCTTTTCTAGTTTGGTTACATGTTGATTCTCTTTGAGGACAATATCACCAACCTTAAAGGTACGCTCATGAAGTCGCTTATCATAAGCACGCTTGATGTGTTTTTGGTAGATTTGAAGGTGGTCAAGAGCTGTAAGACGATGCTCATCAAGAAGCTCTAATTGGGCTAACCGCTTTTGGCGGAAATCATCGTTGGTGAGAATATCCTGAAGAGATATTCTGAGAGAGGGTAGTTGTATTTCGAGAGGCAAGACAGCCTCGGTACCATATACCAAAGAAAATGGTGTGGCATTAGTGGAGGTATGAATACTAGTACGATAAGCCCAAAGGGCAAAGGGAATGTGATCATGCCAATTTCTTCCAGAATCATTAACAACTTTCATGAGTATTTTTGGTTAGGGTTTTATTAGAAGATTCAGCCTGACCATTGGCCTGTGGATAGTAAGGTGATGAGAAACTAAGTTTGATACCAAATTTTTCACAAAGGTCTTGTAACAACTTATTTTTGAAAGATTTACCATTATCTATTATTAGGCGATGAGGAATACCAAAACGACAGATAATGTGATGGTTAACGAATTCGACGATTTTTTATTTTTTGGTTGAAATGAGTGGAATGGCCTCCACCCATTTTGTGTAATATTCGGTTGCTGTGATTATCCAATGGTGACGTTGCGAAGAGGGCAGGTGAATCTCACCAATAAGGTCTAAACCCCATTGTGAGAAAGGCCAAAGATCTCATGCGACCTGTAGCAGATGACTAGGAGTATGTTGAAGGTTGGCATGTTGTTGACACATAACACAACGCTTAACATATTCGTAGTAGTCATTATTAAGAGTAGGCCAATAATAGCCTAGGCGAAGGATCCGTTTGGCCATGGCAAGGCCACTAAAATATCCACCACAAATACCGTCATGGATCTGTTGGATGGTATAGGTGACCTCCGCGCCTGTTAGACATCGAAGGAGGATGCCATCAAAGCCACGTTTATAAAGGAGTCCCCCCATGACGACATAACAAGAAACACGTTTAAGAAAATCATGTTTTCCGGTACTAGTAAGGTCAGGTGGGAGAATGGAGGTTGTAAGGTAGTCATGAAATTGGTGATACCAGGTATCCTGCGAATGAGCAGACACATTATTTATCATACAAATAACAGGGGCTGAGTAAGATGGGGCAAAGAGTTGTTGGACCAAGACGAAAATGTTAGAGTCAGTTGATGAAGCAGGAATTTGCGAGGCTAAGCAAGCCATAGTATCGACAAATTTTTTAGTGGAGAGGGCAATGGTCTGGATAGAATAACGAGTAAATGAGGTCAAAAGTGAATCCACGTAATGTTTGTACTTTTGAAGTTCCTCATTTTTACATTGGTAGATGCCCATAACTTGATTGACTACCAATTAAGAGTCGCTGAAAATATTAATAGATTTGACACCTAAGTGTAACGCAACCTGGAGACCCAAACCAAGGGCCTCGTATTCCGCTGTATTATTAGTGCAGGGGAAATCGAGCCGGAATGAAAGAGGCATAGGCTCAGCGTCAAGAGGAATGAGAACAACGCCGGCCCCTCCGCCGTGCTGGCATTTGGATCCATCAAAGAAGAGGGTCATTGGATACGACTCTTCCCTGAGTGAAAGAGTGGCAATGAGTTCGTCAGGGAAATTAAAATTGGTAAATTGTTCCCCAGGTAAAGGGGCCTCCGCGAGTTGGTCTGCAATAGTTTGTGTTTTGATTGACTTCTGGTGTATAAATTCAAGGTCGAGGTCAGCGAGGAGCATAAGCCATCAGGTGATGCATTGGTTTAAATTTGGTTTGGCATACATATAATGGATGGGGTCCGTGTTGGTGATGACAAAAGTTTTGTGATTCAGGAGGTAGTGTCAGAGTTTGCTAGCTACGAATGATAGGGCTAGGCACAATTTTTCTACATGTGTATACCTAGTCTTGTAATCCATGAGAGTATGACTTATACAATAAATGGCTTGTTCTCGATGTGCCGAGTCCCGATGTGCAAGCATGGCTCCTATAGCATGGTCAGTGGCAGAAAGGTAAAGGTAGAAAGGGCGATCATCCTGAGGTGGGATAATCACGGGTGGCTGCAAGAGATAGGCTTTGAGAGCTTCAAAGGCTTGGTGACACTCTTCGCTCCATTGAAAGGTAATGTCCTTTTTAAGAAGGTGATGGAAAGGCTGACATCGATCCAAGAGTTGGGAAATGAAACGCCGGATAGATTGAAGTTTACCTTGTAAACTACGCAATTGTTTGAGGTTTTTGGGTGGGGGCATTTCTAGGATAGCTTTGACTTTAGATGGATCTACCTCAATTCCATGCAAAGAGATGATAAAGCCAAGAATTTTTCCCGAAAGAACACAAAAGACACATTTCTTTGGTTGAAGTCGGACTGAATATTGCAACAGATGATCGAAAATAATGGTTAAAACATCGAGATGTTCACTTCGATGTTTAGATTTTCCAAGAAGATCATCGACATAATCCTCAAGGATAGTGTGCATAATGTCATGAAAAATGTAAGTCATAGCCCGTTGATAGGTCGCACCAGCATTCTTAAGGCCAAATGGCATGACACAATAACAAAAGGTTCCCCAAGGATTTATGAAGGCAGTTTTATGTTGATCGGCTGGGGCTACCAAAATTTGATTGTATCCCGAAAAGCCATCCATGAGAGAAAGCATTTCATGGCCCATAGTGAGATCAACAAGTTGATCAATACTTGGGAGGGGGAAGTCATCCTTGGAGCAAGTGAGGTTAAGGTCTCATAAATCCATGCATATCTGAAGTCCCCCCGTCACTTTAGTGACAGGTACAATGTTAGAAATCCATTGAGGATAGTCAATAGGCAAGATGAAGGAAACAGAAAGAAGTCGTTGAAGCTCTTCTTTGACCAAGAGGGCAATGTCTGGATGCATTTTTCTTAGTTTTTGTTTGACTGGTTTGGAATCGGGGTTTAGGGTGATGTTATGGATAGCAATGTCAGGATCAATTCCTGGCATGTCAGCGTAGGACCAAGCGAAAGCTTGGTTGCGGGTACGGAGAAAGGTAGTAAAGGTGACTTGTTCTGATGCATTAAGGGATTGTCCGATCTTCACAATGTGAGGATCCTCCTTTGTGTGGATGTTAATTTCTATAGTAGACTCATTCAACATGGTTTGAGTTTCAGATGGTAATGCACGTTGAATATAGGAGTCATCTGCACCAAGGTAAGTGAGGATGGAGTCATCATCCTGGCACTCAACAACATTAATCGAAGGTGAATCCTCTTTAATCATGTCTGGATATAGAAGGGGAAGAGAAGATGGGTTTTCATTATCGCATTGATAAGTGAGAGGACCTAGGAAGATAGCATTTATGAAAAAAAAAAGTTAGGAGGGATAGATTCAGGGTCTATCGACTCTGTGGGTGACGATGGAAAAATGGGTGATGATGGTTTGGTAGGGGTGACATCATCATCTTCCAGGATACAACTGAGACGAGGTTTCTCTGGTGTAAGTGTTTCAGCAAAACTGAGACCACTACGATCATTGTGTTTGCATGTAGTCATGGGAATGAGTGTATGTCGGCCTTGTTCATAAAGACCAAAACCAAAGCCTTTCCAAGCACAGTGAGTCAAGAAGGTGAGGGCGAAACGATGATTTGTCAGGTATTGAAAATTGGATTGGAAGGGAACCACCCCAAGAGGAGGTTTAGGGGTAACATAGGATGCGTCGACACCCCCCATACGTTAGGTTGGTGCGGCAATGAGGTGGTCCGTAGGGGATTACCTCCCCCACACGACGGTCGTAAGTAGGATGCGCATGTAACTGTCTGTACTCCTGTGGGGTATGGAAAGAACTAACGTTATATAGGCGGTATTCCCCCAGCGTAAGGCATTGAAAAACATCTACTAAGGGGTCGGAGGTTGGGATGTTATCTGCGGGAAAGGAAGTGGTATTTGCGATGGCAGTTTCATTAGTTGAAGGCGTGGGTGTGGTTGAAGCAGATGGTAGAGGTGTGGTTGAAGTGGATGGTTGGGTTGGATGAATGGGTGTCTTGACTGGTACAAGCACATCATTAGGGTGATACAACATATTACAGGTTTTGAAGGGGGAAGGATCAGCTTTTACGGTGTAGGACTTCCCCTCGTACTCAAATTTTATGCATCTATGTAAGGTGGAGGGAACGCATCCCATAGCCCGGATCCAAGGGCGGCCTAACAACATATTGTATTAGAACTCTCCCTCAAGGACATAGAAGAGTTCAGGTAAAGTACGTGGTCCTACATGAATGTTAAGGATCACGGTGCCTAAGGTAGAAGTAATAGTATCATTGAATGACCACAACATGATGGGGTTGGCACACATGCAACTAGAAGGGATATTCATTTGTTGGAAAGCTTTTGAAGAGATGATGTTTAGGCTAGCACCCCTGTCAATCATAACATGACGTACCCGAATGTCCCGGATGTAAGTTGATATGAAAAGAGCAGGGGCAGGATCTTCAGCACCAAAGTTGATAATTTCGTCTTCGGAGAAACTGACAGCAGCAACTTGCTGTACAGAGACAGAAGTGGTTGGGGAGATGGGTTGTTTGGTGAGCGATAGCAACGTGATTGGGTGTGAGAATGGAGGTAACAGGCAAGGTTTCATTAGGTAAGACCTCTATCCCTTGAAGGATTTCAACGAGAGCTTGTCGATGAGATTCAGAAGTCTGAATGAGCTCATACAGTGTCATTTTTACAGGTGATTGGTGAAGCTGTTTGATCATGGTTCGGTGGGCAACTCCATTAGAGACGGGGTAGGCAAAGTCCCATGAATAACCACTTTAGGTGGTGGTGCGATCAGGATGGTGGATGGAGAAAGGGAGGCCGCAGGTGTGCTTCTCTTTCGCTTTCCCATTGTTTTTCTTTCCTCAAGTAGCAACACTAATCATATTGATCTCGTGAATACGAGAGGAGGAAGACAGTAGGGATAAGTCATGGTCTTCAAGAGGTGGGGCTGTAATAATGATAGATCTTGGTGAGGCAGGGACAGGTGGTATAGGAGAGGGAATTGAAGCTGAATGTCTCTCCCTTCGTAAGTTGTCTTTCTTAACTTTTATATCTGAGAGAGGTGACTGACGAAGTATGGCTTTCAACGCTTTGCATCCCTCTACATCATGTCCTGGTGTGCAGTGGTAAGCGCAGATTTTAGACTCATCATAACCTATAGGTCGAGGTTTAGATGGATCATAAAGTCTAAGTGGGGGTAGGGGAAATGGTCGCATTCTCCACCAACATAGCAAGGATTTTGGTGTAAGACCCTTTGAGTGGGTCAAAGTCAGAGGAAGATGAGGCTATTGACAGGGTAGATTCTAGTGATGATGTGGTATGGTTGGTTTGTATGGGTGGTGGTTTAGCAAAGGGAGTTTTGATAATGGGTTTTAACTGAACGTGGCTTCTTTGGCGCAGAAGCTATGTTTAGCTGGTTAGATAATGAGGCCACAGATGATGTGGTATCAAAAAACAACCACGGAGAAATAGGAGTGACAACAAACAGATATTTTGATGATGGAATTTGTGTAGAGTTAGTAGTGTGGACAGGATACGCGAGGTGACAATGTTGATGTACCCTTGGATCTCTGTATGGGTGCAGAAGGCATAGGTCGTTTTAAAGAAAATGCAGGAGGTATGATATATTGATGCAAGGTGGAGGGATGAGGTCCCAATATGGAAGGTAGGTGTGACAACGATGGTTTTAGTTGTAATAGAGACATAGGTTGAGGAGATTGAGTCTGTCTCCTAAGTGGATGAAGGGATTTATTTTTAGATAAATCAAGCCGCTTAGGTGGGTGTGTTAGACTGGGTATTGGTGAGGTCCCAAGCATAGGGGAATATTGGGTTAGGTTAATAGAGGTGGATGAGGTATTTGGTAGAGATGAGGGGAGTGAAGATGAGGACATAGGCATTTTAAGATTCTATAAACACTTTGGGTATATGGTAGAGGCATCTAGGTTGGTCATCTGCATTTGAGTAGAATATGGCGTACTCAAACGTTCCCATAGGACCTTTCTATCTTCTGGGGAATGACAGTCCTCACGTATGAATAGGAACTTTTGTATGGAAGAAAGGTGGGTTGTGATTCCATTCCACTGTGGGTGTGATACAGGGGGAAGATGAGGCACTGTATCAATGGGCATTAAGAGGTCAACCGGTTGCTGAAAAGATTTAGGTGATGAAGAACTAATAGGTAGGAGGGCATGTTTAAGAGGATCTGTCATGTTTAAAGAATGTGGTGATGTCGGTGCAAGAGGTTTCTCGTCTAAGGATGACAAAAGAAGTGGTGAACCTTCCTCTTGTACAGCAAGTATGGTAGAAGGAGACGTTTGGGAAATAGATAAGTTAGATAACATTCGCTCACAGTCTTGCAAGGATGTGGTGTAAGAAGGCTCATTTGTGAGAAGGGAACTCTGGGCGGTTAATTCTTTGATGGGTAAAGGAACGGCAAGGATTTTGTCTTGTCTTGATGGTGATGAAGGGGGTTCGGGTTCTTGCGTTAGTGAAGAAGCTTGATTTATAATTTTTTTGATAGAGGCTTTTGGCTGGGAGTCGAAGACTGCATGGATCTCGTGAACACTCTCCTTGGCTAAGATATCTTGGTTTATATTACTGTTAGGAGAGTGATTCGGGAATGGTTTGTTGAAAATTTTCAAATTTCGGTTAGCAGGAGCATTAGGATTATCGAGGGCTATATCCCCTGCATCAACCATTTCCTGCACTATGTTCTCAACATCTTGCAGTTTTCATGACTGTGTCCCTTCACGCGGTGGAAGTTACAGAATTCATTTTCTTTGTACCAAGAAGGTATGGCACGAGTGGAATCAAACCGGAGTGAGGTTTAACAGGAGGTAAGGTAATAGCTCCTACTTTAAGCAATTTTTCCAATATCACACCATAAGTTTCTCCCAAGGGGGTATAATTGATGGGCTCAACTTTATACTTATAGGTGGTTTTTGGCAGGGTATTAGACGGTGGTTGGGATTTGACCATCACCGTGTGCACAGCTCCTTTTGATTTCAAAGCAGTCGATGGGTGAGGATTGCTGGTGTTAGGTTTGTTGGTGGAATCCTGAGTTCGGAAAATGGGGTTTTGTTGTGCAACCACAATTTCTCTTCCTCTAAGGCTCGAATCTCTAGTTTTTGAGCCATAGTAAAGGCTTTGTCAAATGTGCGGAAAGTTTGAATTTGGAGGGTAGGGGAGATGTGTTTAGCGCAGGCCCGCATAAAAAAGTTTGATAAGTTCGGCTTGAGGTAAGGCATACGTAAGTTGGTTGATAAGGCCCCGCCATCGTCCAACGAAATCTACGATAGATTCGTCTTCAAATTGTCGGATGGCATAGAGGTCGGTGATAGATACTTTCTTAGAAATTTTAATGGGAAATGATCCAAGAAAGATTGGGCTAGTTGGTTAAAAGAGAAGATTGAGTGCTGGGTTAAAGCACTGTACCACTCCAAGGCGGGTCCTGATAAGGACATGGGAAAGGTGCGGAGTAGTAAGGCATCGTCATGAGCATTAGATAGCAGGCATGTCTAAATGAGTGCAAATGTTGTTGAGGATCCTCCTTACTATTAAAACGAGTAAATTTTGGTAATTCCCATTAAGGAGGATATGAATGAACGGGGAAAGAAGGGTGGATAGGCTCCTGACAAACTTGCTTGTATGTCAAGGCGCTACAACTTCGTGAACAGAAGCCTCCAGACTTTGCATTTTGTCCATCATTTGTTTGATGAAATCCGTGGTTGGATGAGCTGATGGTGTGGTTGCGGCAAATGGAGGCAAATTGGGCCAAGGGCCTCCACTAGACAATGGTGGCGTTAAATGTTGATAAGGTATGGAGGACGAATGTGTTGAGGCAACCGAATAGGGATGTCCTATATAAGACGTTGAGGTCATGGGATACGTGTGTGGGAATGAAAATGTGGGCAGAGCTTGAGAAGGAAAACTCATGTGGATAGGTGGCAGAGAGCAAGTCATGAACGGAAAATTCTGCAAGAGAGACGAGGTAGGAGCGGTTAGCGGTAATGACATGTGGGGCCCAAGGTTAACCAAAGGAAATCCAATCTGTGTCGTATGAACCTGTGAAGCCACTGGATTGGGAGACGGGGCTAAGGATGCAGCAGGAAAATCGGAGGTATCAGGCAGAGAAGGAGCTAAATGAGTAGCTATACTAATAGGCATGCCAACAAGGAGTTGACCGTCGGGTGTACGGTCAGGGGCATGAGACAAATAGTATTGTACAGTGCTAGGATTAGCATCCAGAAATTTGGTAAATTCCTTATCTCCTACAGGAATTTTAGGAACCTCGCTGGTATCCGTAGGATTCCCTATAGAATGTGAAGGGGGTGATTCAGGAAAAGGCACAGAGTAGGCATGTGAAACCATGGTGGGGGCTTGCTTATGAGTGATAACAACCATGGACAAGAGTACACAGTAGGGTTTCAATCTTTCAGGAACAGAAACAGCCTTAGAATGTTGAAATTGGTAGGTTGTTGGTTTTTCAGGAACTGTAAAAGACAGTAACCGATATCGGTCTGCTAACCGATGTCGGTTAGACTATAGCCGACGTCAGTCAGTTAACCGATGTCGGTATAATAAGCCTGGTATAATAAAATATAAGAAGCTTCTGATTTGAGTTTTAACAATGCTTAGTACATCTATCAAATTATTCTGAAGTGATAACTGAAACAGTGTACGACAGAGAAACAAAACTAAAAACAAACAAGATACACAAGAAAATTAACAAACTAACCCTAGGATTAGTTTTTATCAATTTGAGCTATGCCCTTAGACACAAAATGATGTGAAAATCCTAAACACAAGACTTAGGGAAATGTCAAGTTTGTTTTGGCTTATAAGGTTACCTCAATCGGGCGGAGGAATACCGCGGAAAAGGGGGGATGTTTTGAGCTGTTGTGTTAATTATGAAGTGATTCGGTATGTGTTGTGCAGTGAAAGTAAGATTAATTTCCTGTCAATACCGTGGAAATCACCCCCCGTGTATGACCCGTTACTTAGTCTACGTTCACTAGAATTGAAAACAGCAAGCAAGAATGTAATGCACGTGTTTTAAACCCAAATCAAAAATGATATTCGATGAAGCAAAGAAGATCACTTTCACTATTGCAAAACTGGAAAAGCAAGAAAAATTCTTTTACTAAATATAACAAAATACCGTGTGAAATTTTTAGAAGAAGAAAACAGCAAGTATGCTCCCTATGTGAAAGCAAGCAAGAAGAAAGAAACCCGAAATGGGTCCCACCAGTGCGTGCCAAAATGTTTCGCACAGAATGTTTCACAGCTTTGGGAATAGAGTTGCTTCTATCCTTTCATTCCTTTGAGAAACAGATAAGGGTTAGGGCTAGGAGGAATACCTGTTGAATGTCGAGAGGGTGTGCACGTACCGTAGAGAAAGATCAGATTGACTGTGAAGAACTCCTTTTTGTCTAGGAAGGACTACCTGCAAGTAAGAATACAAGACCACCAGATTTTAATTAGACAATAAATGAGGGAACTGCCTTGAGCCCAGGAAATATAAAACTGCCTTTCGAAGGTGGTCAGTTCCCCTGCTAATATGAATTAACACACAAATTCTAACAAATAAGCTATTGTCTAATTACAATTTGTTTACCTTGTTAGAACAATAGAGAAAGGGTTGGTCTTGGTTTAGAATCACGGTGACCGATGTCGGTCACTGTAACCGGTAACCGGTTGGTGGTAACCGATATTAGTAGGGGCAATGTTTTAGGGGCTTTTGGTGAAGATTGGTTGTAAGATGGTTGTGTTGTTTTATAAGGGTGATAAATGGGTGGGGTTAGGTAATGGGGTGACGAGAAGGACTCAGAGAATACGGGGGGTGTTCTTAGGGTAATGTAAGGGTGGAGGAATGACAGTTAGATGTAGTGTGTTGCTGGGTAGTAGATCTAGGAATAGACTTATGATGGCTCTGATTCAAAAGTTCAAGAAATGTTATTAAAAGAACATATAGACTTACTAGTTTTCTATGGAAAATACAAAGGTACTGTGATGATGAAGCCAGGGCTCAAGTAGGATGATCTTACAATCCCATATGAGTTATCTCCTCTCCTGATACTCTGATGAGTGTCACTGACTCTGGTTTTCATTTTCATTCTTGGTCTTGATGTCCTCTCTGCAAACTTCTCTTGTTTTCTTTCACTTGTCTCTGTTCAGCCAAGTAAATTCCGAATCCTTCCATGACTTCCTGATTTTTATACCGAAATCAACCCTTTGGTTTTTGGTTGGGAGTGTCATTTACAGTGAATCGATGGTGGTTATGCAACCGACGGCGGTCGATTAGACAACGCTGTATCGCTCATGTCAAGTCAGGCTATTTTTTGGTAAAATATCCCATCTTTCCCTCCTTTTCTCCCGAGGGATTAGTTGCGGGCTAGGTGGTCAAGTCATTAAGGTTGGTTTTAGGTGCGGGTGAGGAGTAATGAGTCATGGGTGTGGATTGTACCAAAGTTATAGGTTCTTACTTATGTTAGTTTAGGGTTAAGACTAGGTGTCATGATGAGGTGGTGAGTATAGGTGACAGGTATGTATTGCGATGTGGAATTTTTAATTATAAGGTAATTAATAAATAATTGTGTAAGGTTTAGGTGATGAGGTTAGGTTGTGAAATGAGATGCGGGGCACGGGGTTTAACTTCAAATGGTGTCTACAGATGGTCCTTAGCATTTGCCATTTGCACATAGCATCTACAGTGGGTTTTCCCATGTCCAGGGATAGTTAAATGTTAAGGATGCACATACCAAACTTTCCTCTCTATCTACTTATGCATGGCAAATAGGATCACACAAAAACCCAACATTTTCAGAGTGTTGACACTCTTCAGGAGTTATTAAAGGTGGCATGATGACACCGAGGAAATTCTCCCTAAACTATCTTCATTACACTGGCGTGAGATCACCCCAAACTTTGCACAATCAACATCATCTATAGATCCTTTCTACAATTTCTATCTTTTCTACAACCCTTTCCTCATCTCATGGATCAGGTACACAACATCTAAACATTTCCTTTTTTATTCTAATTTTTTATATACTGACACACTTTTTACATAGTTTTACACATATACATGTGTATTTCACTCCTTGAATTGTCCCTCTCTTTGCAGTTCATCATATGGCATGGTAGACAAAACCTCAATCAACATCACTACGAACAACCCACACCAGGTACATCCACCACATTTTTTCATCCCTCGGTTCACTTTCATCACCTTTTACTGTTTTTGATCTTAGTTCTCCACACTCCATTATTTTTTTTTACTCCCGCTTTGTCTATTCCCTCGTCACGCTTTATATACATCAATCAACTGGATATCAGTACGCTTCTTTTCTACTTTATTTTACCTGGCATTCTTCTCACTAACATAATTGGGGAAAATGTAGGCCAAATCATGGACTTTTTGGGTAATTATTAAGTCATCATTACATATTACTATTTACATAATTCTAAAAGTGTGAAAAGTAATGATTAACCCATGTCTTTGGCCACCTTTCTTGGTTTATTCTTCTACTTTATTATTGCATGCCCTTACTTCTCAGTCTATCTTCAACCTTTCAGCATTCTCGATGATAGCACCCACCAGGACACTATCCCCTGCAACACCCTGAACGGTTTGTTTACTTTCTCCTGAACATAAGTGTTGATATGTGAATTTCTTTGTAAAATGAATGTATTCCTCGATTTTAAAATCATCTTGATATTTACTGTATTTTCTTTGTCAGATCTTTGACAGAGTCCATAATATGATTTAGACTCTTTTATCTATTTCATTTTGTATCTGAGTTTAATCTGATTCTCGAATGAATTATAGAGGTTTCCATCTATATACTAGTCTTGGATCGTTGAATTGATCCAAGTATTGCTTTACGTTTGTTTCGTGATGACTTACTTACAGACCCTGAACGGTTGCAAGGGTCCCTAGAATCATTGATAGCTAGTCAGGAGTATGAACTTAGGCTGATCAAGTAAATGATTGGTTCCGATATCGAAGTATATCTGCAAGGTCTCGATCGTGGCAATGTAATAATTCGTTTTACGTTACGATGCTGCAGTCCTAAGTCAGAACAGGAGCTAACCCTGCTCAAGAAGTAGGGATTAGGTCTTTTTCTAATGTACAGATGCAGACCTAACTGGAATTATTAATGTTATTAACCTAGACTAAACCTCCCTAGGGGTTAGATTAGTGTTAATCTACCTAGACCTAGGCTATGTGTAATGTCCATAAGTTAAGTATCTATCGTTTTAATATGGTTAGAATACAAGTATTTCCTAAACTTCTAACCTAAGATACGAACCTAACTATAGAAGAATGTAAAGGACTATGGAAGGGGTGCGAACCATGTGAGGCAATTTTTTCTATGTCTTAAATGCTAAAGGCTAAGGATGGAGGACAGGTCATGGCGGAGGTTTAATCAACAGCTAACCTTTAGCCGACGTGGCGGTCTCCAAAACTGGAAATGAACTTGGATTTTATTTGACTGTCGCCAACTTTGGCGTCAGTGGAAGTGGCGTTGAGCGGGAAGTTGGTGTAATTACATTCAATGTGCTCGGTAGTCGAGCTCAGAACTCGCGAGAAGGCAAATGCAAACAGGAATTTTGTTGGGTTTGTTTGGCTTTTGCGATTCCGTTTTCCTTCTGTCCTGTTTCACTGGTTATTCCACCAGTCTCTTGTGTTGCATGGTGAGTATGAGGTTATCAGCTCTTTTTCTCTTCTGGCAAGGGCCATATATTGTCATGGGGATAGCAAAATTTTGTTGGTTTTCGAACTTGGAAAGGAAAAGGAAGTCTGAGCTCTTCCGTTTGGCCATGGCAGGCCATAAATCCAACCACAATACGTCATGGATCTGTTGGATGTATTGTGACCTCCGCTGCCGCCCCCCCCCTGTTAGACATCTAAGGAGGAATGCCATCAAAGCCCACGTTTTATAAGGGTCCCCCCCATGACGACATAAAAACAATAAACACGTTTTAGGAAAATTCAGTTTTTCCCGGTACTAGTAAGGTCAAGTGGGAGAATGGAGGTTGTAAGGTAGTCGTGAAATTGGTGATACCAGGTATCCTGTGAATGAGCAGACACATTATTTATCATACAAATAACAGGGGCTGAGTAAGATGGGGCAAAGAGTTGTTGGACCAAGACGAAAATGTCAGAGTCAGTTGATGAAGCAGGAATTTGTGAGGCTAAGCAAGCCATAGTATCGACAAATTTTTTAGTGGAGAGGGCAATGGTCTGGATAGAATAACGAGTAAATGAGGTCAAAAGTGAAACCCCGTAATGTTTGTACTTTTGAAGTTCCTCATTTTTACATTGGTAGATGCCCATAACTTGATTGACTACCAATTGAGAGTCGCTGAAAATATTAATAGATTTGACACCTAAGTGTAACGCAACCTGGAGACCCAAACCAAGGCCTCGTATTCCGCTGTATTATTAGTGCAGGGGAAATCGAGCCGGAATGAAAGAGGCATATGCTCAGCGTCAAGAGGAATGAGAACAACGCCGGCCCCTCCGCCGTGCTGGCATTTGGATCCATCAAAGAAGAGGGTCATTGGATACGACTCTTCCCTGAGTGAAAGAGTGGTAATGAGTTCATCAGGGAAATTAAAATTGGTAAATTGTTCCCCAGGTAAAGGGGCCTCCGCGAGTTGGTCTGCAATAGTTTGTGTTTTGATTGACTTCTGGTGTATAAATTCAAGGTCGAGGTCAGCGAGGAGCATAAGCCATCAGGTGATGCATTGGTTTAAATTTGGTTTGGCATACATATAATGGATGGGGTCCGTGTTGGTGATGACAAAAGTTTTGTGATTCAGGAGGTAGTGTCAGAGTTTGGTGGCTACGAATGATAGGGCTAGGCACAATTTTTCTACATGTGTATACCTAGTCTTGTAATCCACGAGAGTATGACTTATATAATAAATGGCTTGTTCTTGACGTGTCGAGTCCCGATGTGCGAGCATGGCTCCTATAGCATGGTCAGTGGCAGAAAGGTAAAGGTAGAAAGGGCGATCATCCTGAGGTGGGATAATCACGGGTGGCTGCAAGAGATAGGCTTTGAGAGCTTCAAAGGCTTGGTGACACTCTTCGCTCCATTGAAAGGTAATGTCCTTTTTAAGAAGGTGATGGAAAGGCTGACATCGATCCAAGAGTTGGGAAATGAAACGCCAGATAGATTGAAGTTTACCTTGCAAACTACGCAATTGTTTGAGGTTTTTGGGTGGGGTCATTTCTAGGATAGCTTTGACTTTAGATGGATCTACCTCAATTCCATGCAAAGAGATGATAAAGCCAAGAATTTTTCCCGAAAGAACACAAAAGACACATTTCTTTGGTTGAAGTCGGACTGAATATTGCAACAGATGATCGAAAATAATGGTTAAAACATCGAAATGTTCACTTCGATGTTTAGATTTTCCAAGAAGATCATCGAACATAATCCTCAAGGATAGTGTGCATAATGTCATGAAAAATGTAAGTCATAGCCCGTTGATAGGTCGCACCAGCATTCTTAAGGCCAAATGGCATGACACATAACAAAAGGTTCCCCAAGGATTTATGAAGGCAGTTTTATGTTGATCGGCTGGGGCTACCAAAATTTGATTGTATCCCGAAAAGCCATCCATGAGAGAAAGCATTTCATGGCCCATAGTGAGATCAACAAGTTGATCAATACTTGGGAGGGGGAAGTCATCCTTGGAGCAAGTGAGGTTAAGGTCTCATAAATCCATGCATATCTGAAAGTCCCCCGTCACTTTAGTGACAGGTACAATGTTAGAAATCCATTGAGGATAGTCAATAGGCAAGATGAAGGGAAACAGAAAGAAGTCGTTGAAGCTCTTCTTTGACCAAGAGGGTAATGCGTGGATGCATTTTTCTTAGTTTTTGTTTGACTGGTTTGGAATCGGGGTTTAGGGTGATGTTATGGATAGCAATGTCAGGATCAATTCCTGGCATGTCAGCGTAGGACCAAGCGAAAGCTTGGTTGCGGGTACGGAGAAAGGTAGTAAAGGTGACTTGTTCTGATGCATTAAGGGATTGTCCGATCTTCACATGTGAGGATCCTCCTCTGTGTGGATGTTAATTTCTATAGTAGACTCATTCAACATGGTTTGAGTTTCAGATGGTAATGCGCGTTGAATATAGGAGTCATCTGCACCAAGGTAAGTGAGGATGGAGTCGTCATCCTGGCACTCAACAACATTAATCGAAGGTGAATCCTCTTCAATCATGTCTAGATATAGAAGGGGAAGAGAAGATGGGTCCTCATTATCGCATTGATAAGTGAGAGGACCTAGGAAGATAGCATTTATGAAAAAAAAAGTTAGGAGGGATAGATTCAGGGTCTATCGACTCTGTGGGTGACGATGGAAAAATGGGTGATGATGGTTTGGTAGGGGTGACATCATCATCTTCCAGGATACAACTGAGACGAGGTTTCTCTGGTGTAATTGTTTCAGCAAAACTGAGACCACTACGATCATTGTGTTTGCATGTAGTCACGGGAATGAGTGTATGTCGGCCTTGTTCATAAAGACCAAAACCAAAGCCTTTCCAAGCACAGTGAGTCAAGAAGGTGAGGGCGAAACGATGATTTGTCAGGTATTGAAAATTGGATTGGAAGGGAACCACCCCAAGAGGAGGTTTAGGGGTAACATAGGATGCGTCGACACCCCCATACGTTAGGTTGGTGCGGCAATGAGGTGGTCCGTAGGGGATTACCTCCCCCACACGACGGTCGTAAGTAGGATGCGCATGTAACTGTTTGTACTCCTGTGGGGTATGGAAAGAACTAATGTTATATAGGCGGTATTCCCCCAGCGTAAGGCATTGAAAAACATCTACTAAGGGGTCGGAGGTTGGGATGTTATCTGCGGGAAAGGAAGTGGTATTTGCGATGGCAGTTTCATTAGTTGAAGGCGTGGGGTGTGTTGAAGCAGATGGTAGAGGTGTGGTTGAAGTGGATGGTTGGGTTGGATGAATGGGTGTCTTGACTGGTACAAGCACATCATTAGGGTGATACAACATATTACAGGTTTTGAAGGGGGAAGGATCAGCTTTTACGGTGTAGGACTTCCCCTCGTACTCAAATTTTATGCATCTATGTAAGGTGGAGGGAACACATCCCATAGCCCGGATCCAAGGGTGGCCTAACAACATATTGTATTAGAACTCTCCCTCAAGGACACAGAAGAGTTCGGGTAAAGTACGTGGTCCTACATGAATGTTAAGGATCACGGTGCCTAAGGTAGAAGTAATAGTATCATTGAACAACCGCAACATGATGGGTTGGCACACATGCAACTAGAAGGGATATTCATTTGTTGGAAAGCTTTTGAAGAGATGATGTTTAGGCTAGCACCCCCGTCAATCATAACATGACGTACCTGAATGTCCCGGATGTAAGCTGATATGAAAAGAGCAGGGGCAGGATCTTCAGCACCAAAGTTGATAATTTTGTCTTCGGAGAAACTGACAGCAGCAGCTTGTTGTACAGAGACAGAAGTGGTTGGGGAGATGGGTTGTTTGGTGAGCGAAGCAACGTGATTGGGTGTGAGAATGGAGGTAACAGGCAAGGTTTCATTAGGTAAGACCTCTATCCCTTGAAGGATTTCAACGAGAGCTTGTCGATGAGATTCAGAAGTCTGAATGAGCTCATACAGTGTCATTTTTACAGGTGATTGGTGAAGCTGTTTGATCATGGTTCGGTGGGAAACTCCATTAGAGACGGGGTAGGCAAGTCCATGAATAACCACTTTAGGTGGTGGTGCGATCAGGAGGGTGGACGGAGAAAGGGAGGCCGCAGGTGTGCTTTCTTTTGCTTTCCCATTTTTTTTCTTCCCTCAAGTAGCAACACTAATCATATTGATCTCGTGAATACGAGAGGAGGAAGACGGTAGGGATAAGTCATGGTCTTCAAGAGGTGGGGCTGTAATAATGATAGATCTTGGTGAGGCAGGGACAGGTGGTATAGGAGAGGGAATTGAAGCTGAATGTCTCTCCCTTCGTAAGTTGTCTTTCTTAACTTTATATCTGAGAGAGGTGAACTGACGAAGTATGGCTTTCAACGCTTTGCATCCCTCTACATCATGTCCTGGTGTGGCAGTGGTAAGCGCAGATTTTAGACTCATCATAACCTATAGGTCGAGGTTTAGATGGATCATAAAGTCTAAGTGGGGGTAGGGAAATGGTCGCATTCTCCACCAACATAGCAAGGATTTTGGTGTAAGACCCTTTGAGTGGGTCAAAGTCAGAGGAAGATGAGGCTACTGACAGGGTAGATTCTGGTGATGATGTGGTATGGTTGGTTTGTATGGGTGGTGGTTTAGCAAAGGAGTTTTGATAATGGGTTTTAACTGAACGTGGCTTCTTTGGCGCAGAAGCTATGTTTAGCTGGTTAGATAATGAGGCCACAGATGATGTGGTATCAAAAAACAACCACGGAGAAATAGGAGTGACAACAAACAGATATTTTGATGATGGAATTTGTGTAGAGTTAGTAGGTGGACAGGATACGCGAGGTGACAATGTTGATGTACCCTTGGATCTCTGTATGGGTGCAGAAGGCATAGGTCGTTTTAAAGAAAATGCAGGAGGTATGATATATTGATGCAAGGTGGAGGGATGAGGTCCCAATATGGAAGGTAGGTGTGACAACGATGGTTTAGTTGTAATAGAGACATAGGTTGAGGAGATTGAGTCTGTCTCCTAAGTGGATGAAGGGATTATTTTTAGATAATCAAGCCGCTTAGGTGGGTGTGTTAGACTGGGTATTGGTGAGGTCCCAAGCATAGGGGAATATTGGGTTAGGTTAATAGAGGTGGATGAGGTATTTGGTAGAGATGAGGGGAGTGAAGATGAGGACATAGGCATTTTAAGATTCTATAAACACTTGGGTATATGGTAGAGGCATCTAGGTTGGTCATCTGCATTTGAGTAGAATATGGCGTACTCAAACGTTCCCATAGGACCTTTCTATCTTCTGGGGAATGACAGTCCTCACGTATGAATAGGAACTTTTGTATGGAAGAAAGGTGGGTTGTGATTCCATTCCACTGTGGGTGTGATACAGGGGGAAGATGAGGCACTGTATCAATGGGCATTAAGAGGTCAACCGGTTGCTGAAAAGATTTAGGTGATGAAGAACTAATAGGTAGGAGGGCATGTTTAAGAGGATCTGTCATGTTTAAAGAATGTGGTGATGTCGGTGCAAGAGGTTTCTCGTCTAAGGATGACAAAAGAAGTGGTGAACCTTCCTCTTGTACAGCAAGTATGGTAGAAGGAGACGTTTGGGAAATAGATAAGTTAGATAACATTCGCTCACAGTCTTGCAAGGATGTGGTGTAAGAAGGCTCATTTGTGAGAAGGGAACTCTGGGCGGTTAATTCTTTGATGGGTAAAGGAACGGCAAGGATTTTGTCTTGTCTTGATGGTGATGAAGGGGGTTCGGGTTCTTGCGTTAGTGAAGAAGCTTGATTTATAATTTTTTTGATAGAGGCTTTTGGCTGGGAGTCGAAGACTGCATGGATCTCGTGAACACTCTCCTTGGCTAAGATATCTTGGTTTATATTACTGTTAGGAGAGTGATTCGGGAATGGTTTGTTGAAAATTTTCAAATTTCGGTTAGCAGGAGCATTAGGATTATCGAGGGCTATATCCCCTGCATCAACCATTTCCTGCACTATGTTTCTCAACATCTTGCAGTTTTCATGACTGTGTCCCTTCACGCGGTGGAAGTTACAGAATTCATTTTCTTTGTACCAAGAAGGTATGGCACGAGTGGAATCAAACCCGGAGTGAGGTTTAACAGGAGGTAAGGTAATAGCTCCTACTTTAAGCAATTTTTCCAATATCACACCATAAGTTTCTCCCAAGGGGGTATAATTGATGGGCTCAACTTTATACTTATAGGTGGTTTTTGGCAGGGTATTAGACGGTGGTTGGGATTTGACCATCACCGTGTGCACAGCTCCTTTTGATTTCAAAGCAGTCGATGGGTGAGGATTGCTGGTGTTAGGTTTGTTGGTGGAATCCTGAGTTCGGAAAATGGGGTTTTGTTGTGCAACCACAATTTCTCTTCCTCTAAGGCTCGAATCTCTAGTTTTTGAGCCATAGTAAAGGCTTTGTCAAATGTGCGGAAAGTTTGAATTTGGAGGGTAGGGGAGATGTGTTTAGCGCAGGCCCGCATAAAAAGTTTGATAAGTTCGGCTTGAGGTAAGGCATACGTAAGTTGGTTGATAAGGCCCCGCCATCGTCCAACGAAATCTACGATAGATTCGTCTTCAAATTGTCGGATGGCATAGAGGTCGGTGATAGATACTTTCTTAGAAATTTTAATGGGAAATGATCCAAGAAAGATTGGGCTAGTTGGTTAAAAGAGAAGATTGAGTGCTGGGTTAAAGCACTGTACCACTCCAAGGCGGGTCCTGATAAGGACATGGGAAAGGTGCGGAGTAGTAAGGCATCGTCATGAGCAATTAGATAGCAGGCATGTCTAAATGAGTGCAAATGTTGTTGAGGATCCTCCTTACTATTAAAACGAGTAAATTTTGGTAATTCCCATTAAGGAGGATATGAATGAACGGGGAAAGAAGGGTGGATAGGCTCCTGACAAACTTGCTTGTATGTCAAGGCGCTACAACTTCGTGAAACAGAAGCCTCCAGACTTTGCATTTTGTCCATCATTTGTTTGATGAAATCCGTGGTTGGATGAGCTGATGGTGTGGTTGCGGCAAATGGAGGCAAATTGGGCCAAGGGCCTCCACTAGACAATGGTGGCGTTAAATGTTGATAAGGTATGGAGGACGAATGTGTTGAGGCAACCGAATAGGGATGTCCTATATAAGACGTTGAGGTCATGGGATACGTGTGTGGGAATGAAAATGTGGGCAGAGCTTGAGAAGGAAAACTCATGTGGATAGGTGGCAGAGAGCAAGTCATGAACGGAAAATTCTGCAAGAGAGACGAGGTAGGAGCGGTTAGCGGTAATGACATGTGGGGCCCAAGGTTAACCAAAGGAAATCCAATCTGTGTCGTATGAACCTGTGAAGCCACTGGATTGGGAGACGGGGCTAAGGATGCAGCAGGAAAATCGGAGGTATCAGGCAGAGAAGGAGCTAAATGAGTAGCTATACTAATAGGCATGCCAACAAGGAGTTGACCGTCGGGTGTACGGTCAGGGGCATGAGACAAATAGTATTGTACAGTGCTAGGATTAGCATCCATAAATTTGGTAAATTCCTTATCTCCTACAGGAATTTTAGGAACCTCGCTGGTATCCGTAGGATTCCCTATAGAATGTGAAGGGGGGTGATTCAGGAAAAGGCACAGAGTAGGCATGTGAAACCATGGCGGGGGCTTGCTTCTGAGTGATAACAACCATGGACAAGAGTACACAGTAGGGTTTCAATCTTTCAGGAACAGAAACAGCCTTAGAATGTTGAAATTGGTAGGTTGTTGGTTTTTCAGGAACTGTAAAAGACAGTAACCGATATCGGTCTGCTAACCGATGTCGGTTAGACTATAGCCGACGTCAGTCAGTTAACCGATGTCGGTATAATAAGACTGGTATAATAAAATATAAGAAGCTTCTGATTTGAGTTTTTAACAATGCTTAGTACATCTATCAAATTATTCTGAAGTGATAACTGAAACAGTGTACGACAGAGAAACAAAACTAAAAACAAACAAGATACACAAGAAAATTAACAAACTAACCCTAGGATTAGTTTTTATCAATTTGAGCTATGCCCTTAGACACAAAATGATGTGAAAATCCTAAACACAAGACTTAGGGGAAATGTCAAGTTTGTTTTGGCTTATAAGGTTACCTCAATCGGGCGGAGGAATACCGCGGAAAAGGGGGGATGTTTTGAGCTGTTGTGTTAATTATGAAGTGATTCGGTATGTGTTGTGCAGTGAAAGTAAGATTAATTTCCTGTCAATACCGTGGAAATCACCCCCACGTGTATGACCTGTTACTTAGTCTACGTTCACTAGAATTGAAAACAGCAAGCAAGAATGTAATGCACGTGTTTTAAACCCAAATCAAAAATGATATTCGATGAAGCAAAGAAGATCACTTTCACTATTGCAAAACTGGAAAAGCAAGAAAAATTCTTTTACTAAATATAACAAAATACCGTGTGAAATTTTTAGAAGAAGAAAACAGCAAGTATGCTCCCTATGTGAAAGCAAGCAAGAAAGAAAGAAACCCGAAATGGGTCCCACCGGGCGTGCCAAAATGTTTCGCACGGAATGTTTCAGCTTTTGGGAATAGAGTTGCTTCTATCCTTTCATTCCTTTGAGAAACAAATAAGCGTTAGGGCTAGGAGGAATACCTGTCGAATGTCGAGAGGGTGTGCACGTACCGTAGAGAAAGATCAGATTGACTGTGAAGAACTCCTTTTTGTCTGGGAAGGACTACCTGCAAGTAAGAATACAAGACCACCAGATTTTAATTAGACAATAAATGAGGGAACTTCCTTGGGCCCAGGAAATATAAAACTTCCTTTCGAAGGTGGTCAGTTCCCCTGCTAATATGAATTAACACAAAATTCTAACAAATAAGCTATTGTCTAATTACAATTTGTTTACCTTGTTAGAACAATAGAGAAAGGGTTGGTCTTGGTTTAGAATCACGGTGACCGATGTCGGTCACTGTAACCGGTACCGGTTGGTGGTAACCGATATTAGTAGGGGCAATGTTTTAGGGGCTTTTGGTGAAGATTGGTTGTAAGATGGTTGTGTTGTTTTATAAGGGTGATAAATGGGTGGGGTTAGGTAATGGGGTGACGAGAAGGACTCAGAGAATACGGGGGGTGTTCTTAGGGTAATGTAAGGGTGGAGGAATGACAGTTAGATGTAGTGTGTTGCTGGGTAGTAGATCTAGGAATAGACTTATGATGGCTCTGATTCAAAAGTTCAAGAAATGTTATTAAAAGAACATATAAGACTTACTAGTTTCTGATGGAAAATACAGGGACTGTGATGATGAAGACAGGGCTCAAGTAGGATGATCTTACAATCCAATATGAGTTATCTCCTCTCCTGATACTCGGATGAGTGTCACTGGACTCTGGTTATTCAGTTGCATTCTTGGGCTTGATGTCCTTCTCTGCAAACTTCTCTTGTTTTCTTTTCACTTGTCTCTGTTCAGCCAAGTAAAATTCCGAATCCTTCCAATGACTTCTGATTTTTTATCCACGAAAATCCAACCCTTTGTTTTTGGTTGGGAGTGGTCATTTACAGGGAATCGATGGTGGTTATGCAACCGACGGCGGTCGAGTAGAAACCGGTATCGCTCATGTCAAAGCAGGCTATTTTTGGTAAAATAGCCAGCTTTCCCTCCTTTTCTCCCGAGGGATTAGTTGCAGGCTTGGTCAAGTCATTATGAGGTTGGTTTTAGGTGCGGGTGAGGAGTAATTAGTCATGGGTGTGGATGTGGACCAAGTTATAGGTCTTAATTAGGTTAGTTTAGGGTTAAGACTAGGTCATGATGAGGTGGTGAGATGAGGTGACAGGTATGGCGATGTGGATTTATTAATTATAAGGTAATTAATAAATAATTGTGTAAGGTTTAGGTGATGAGGTTAGGTTGTGAAATGAGATGCGGGGCACAGGGGGTCGTAAGACTCAAATTTGGTGTCTACAGATTGTCCTTAGCATTTGCATTTGCACATAGCATCTACAATGGTGTTCCATGTTCCAGGGAGTAGTTAAAGGTTAGAGGATGACACCAAACTTTCCTCTCTATACTACTTATGTCATGGCATAGGATCACCCAAAAACCCAACATTTCAGAGTGTTCGACATCTTCAGGAAGTTATTAAAGGTTGGCAGATGACACCAGGAAATTCTCCCTAAACTTCTTCCATTACACTGGCGTGAGATCACCCAAAAAACTTGCACATCAACATCATCTATAGGATCCTTTCTACACCCTTTCCTCATCATGGATCAGGTACACATCTTCCTTTTTTATTTTCATCATTTTTATATACTGACACACTTTTTACATAGTTTTACACATATACATGTGTATTTCACTACTTGATTGTCTTCTCTTTTGCAGGTTCATCCATATAGGAAATAGGTAGACAACATCATCAACATCAACACGACACCAACAACAGGTACATCACACACATTTTTTCACCCTAGGTTCACTTTCATCACCTTTTACATGTTTTGATCTTTAGTCTCCACACTCCATTATTTTTATTAATCCACGCTTTGTCTAGTCCCTCGGCACGCTTTATACATCAATCAACATGGATATCAGGTACGCATCTTTATCTACTTTATTTTACCGAGCATTCTTCTCACTAACATAAATTGGGGGAAAATGTAGGCACAAAATCATGGACTTTGGGTAATTATGTAGTCATCATTACATATTACTATTTACATAATTCTAAGTGTGAAAAGTAATGATTAACCCATGTCTTTGGCCACCTTTCTTTGTTTTATTCTTCTACTTTCATTATTGCATGCTTACTTCTTCAGTCTATCTTTTCACCTTTCAGCATTCTAGATGATAGCACCCAACCAGGACACTAGCACCTGCAACACCCTGAACTGTTGTTACTTTCTCCTGAACATACAAGTGTTGATATGTGATTTCTTGTAAAAGGATGTATTCCTCGATTTAGAAATCATGCTTGATATGTACTGTATTTTCTTTGCAGATCTTTGACTGAGTCAGAATATGAGTAGACTCTTTTATCTATTTCATTTTGTATCTGAGTTTAATCTGATCTCGGAATGAATTATAGAGTTATCCATCTATAATACCTAGTCTTGGATCAGTGGAATTGATCCAAGTATTGCTTTAAGTTTGTTCGTGATGAATTAATTTACAGACCCTGAACAGGTTGCAAGGTCTAGAAGCATTGAATAAGCTAGTCAGGAGTATGACTTAGGCTGATCAAGTGAAATGAATTGGTTCCCGATATCGAAGTATATCTGGAAGGTCTCGAATCGTGGACCAGGTAATAATTCGGTTACATACGATTCTGCAGCCTAAGGCAGAACAGGAGCTAACCCTGTTCAAGAAGGTATGATGTAGGTCTTTTTCTGAGTGTACAGAATGCAGACCTAACTGGAATTATTAAATGATTAGTAACCTAAGACTAAACCTAACCTAGGGGTTAGATTAGTGTTAATCTAACCTAGACCTAGGCTATGTGTTAATGTCCTAAGTTAGTATCTACGTGTAATATGGTTAGAATAAGTATTATCCTAAATTCTAACCTAAGATACTAACCTAACTATGAGCAAGAATGTAAAGGGACCTATGGAAGGGGTGCGAACCATGGGCGGCATTTTCTATGTCATTAAATGCTAAGGATAAGGATGGAGGACAGGTCATGGCGGAGGTTTAAGCAACAGCTAACCTAAGCCGACGTGGCAGGTCGCCAAAACTGGAAATGAACTTGGGATTTTATTTGACTGTCGCCAACTTTGGCGGTCAGTGGAAGTGGCGTTTGAGCGGGAAAGTTGGTGTAATTGCATTCAATGTGCTCGGTAGTCGAGCTCGGAACTCGCGAGAAGGCATGCAAACAGGAAGTTTGTTGGTTTGTTTGGCTTATCGCGATTTTCGGTTTTCCTTCTGCCTGTTCACTGGTTCTTCGCACCAGTCTTCTTTGTGTTGCATGGCGAGTATGAGGTTATCTAGCTCTTTTCTCTGGCAAGGGAAATATATATGTCATGGGGATAGCAAAATTTTGTTGGTCGCTCGAACTTGGAAAAGGAAAAGGAAGTCTGAGCTCTTCCAGTGGTCTGCTTCGGAATTTTGAGTAAAAATCCAGGCATGTTAGGCCCTAACCTTTAAAAATCTTGTTGTCTTTCAAGTGATTTCATTAGAACAACTCTGTTCAAATGATTTAAGGAATTAGATGTTTTTCTATGGATGTCATTGTGTGATTTTGGCACTGTATCTCTTGCTGGTTCGATTTTTCATTTATCCTTGATGGGTGTTTATTAAATTCGAACTGTGGCTTTATTTCTCTGTGTTTTGCATTCTGGTTTAATTATGCAAAAAAAGAAATTATAAAAGAAAGGAATGCTCGGTCTGCTCGGCGAGAACCCTTAAATTGTTCTTGTGAGGGGGTACAGGCCACTGTCATGCATGTCGGTTTTGTCACCGGTGCATGTTGTGAATACTTGTTGAAAGGGAAACTGCTGGACATTTGTTTGATTATTCCGTTTTAATGGAATCTTGTAAGCTCTGTCGTGGGTATTGATGGGGTGGTTATTGTTACTTGTCTGGTTTCGTTTTGTCTTTTAGATTTGCTTGGGAACAGGTAACTTTTGTGTTACAGTAGCCATTATGACCCAGTGGAAGTTGTTTTTCCCTTGTTATTGTGGTAACGGGATTTTATCGTTGACAGTATACATTAGGGATATATGTATTGTTTTTGAACGACTCTGTGGAGTCCTCTGAATGAATCGTATACTATAGTCCACTGCTGAGGATATAGATACATCCTTGAGTTTTGTTAATATGAATTCCGTTGGAAGTCATATAGAAGTTACAGGTCATACGACCTCTGTTATTGTAATGGAATTTAGTACCGACTTCCTGGGTATGCATTTATGTTTCTTATGTGTAAGCTTGTTCGGGAATTTTGACGAGGCTCGGTTGAATCCCTTGTTATGAAAATCGGTATTTGAATTGCTTACACTTGGTCCTTGTCGAATGCTTACCTTGAATGGCATAGATTGATTCTTAAACTATTTTTTTATCTTATACTGTTGTTGGGTTCCGTGGTTATGGATAATAACCCGTTAACAGTATGAAATGTAAATATAGATTCATATTCGTTTTAATCTGAACGACTCTGTGGAGTCGATTGAATGATTTATATGTTTGAATCACTTGTTATGGTTGAATATAGTTGAATATTGGAAATTGTTGTTCCAGCGACTAAAGGGAATAATATGTATTTCGATCTCTGTTATTTCGTAAGAATACCATCGTGCCGCAAGGATTTTGTGGTACAGATTCTTTTGGTATATTTTTACGTTCTTCAGTCTGTGCAAGTTTGTGTAAAAGATTGGCAAGGGTTCAGTCGGATTCCTTGTTTTGAAATCAGTAATTAAATTTGCTTTGCCTGATTTTTAATATGCTCCGTTGATGGGCTCAGATGGAATCGTATGCAATTATTTGTCTTGTTACTACTGTTCGGATTCATTTGAATTCTTGGAAGTTAACCTGTATTTCTGTCTCTTATTGAACCTGATATTTGGACACTGTCGTTTGTCACTGTTTGAGTTCCTTGAGTATGGATAATTATCTCGTGTTCTGGCTCTGTTGAAGTGAGTCGCGAATACCATACTTTAGACTTGCATGCGCCAAGGTGAGAATAGATTTGCTATTTTCCTTTCCGTTTACTCCAGTCCGATTGAGACTGAACATGTTCGGAAATTTTGTGTGATTGTCTTGGCATAGACTTAGGGAAACATCCAATTGTCTAATGCAATGGAGTCTGTTGTTGACCGCAATACTAGAGGTTCTTTGATTTCGAACTTGGGTCGAAAAGCCTTGCTGTGTTCGATTTTTATTAAGACAGTGATTCTTCTTGTGGTTTGACGGACTTGTTCACACATATACTGGATTAATGCATTCCATATGTGGAGACGGTACAGTAGTGAACTTGTGTGAAGGGAAGTGTGAATGATTTGTTCCTTTCTCTTTTATTATTATAATACATGTTGATATCTGTAACAGTAGGAGCTGTTTTTAACATATTGATATACTCAAGAGTTGTTATGATATTTCCTTTTTGGATGAATGGAACGATCTGTCCAATGTTGCTGATATTGGCTTCAATTGGTTGTTTTTAATACTTTCGTTCTTGATTCTTAATATTTGATGAAATATTTGAGAAGTGTTTAGGACTATTCTGTAACGTTGATAGAGTTACACGTTTGTAGTCAATTTTGTATTATAAAGGCATATTTTGAATATGTTTACTTGTTTGGATAATTGATCTCATTTAAACAGGGTGTTTAATGAAAACAATTGACGGATTGCAATTGTTTTAAAAGTTAGTGCTTATCATGCTCAGTTCATCGAACTGACTCATGTTGACTATTTTTGCAGATGGTTGCCGTAAGAGGTAAAAGCAATGCAGATCTGACAGGCTGATCAGATTGTTTAATTTGTTTTATAATGAATTACAGCTTGATTTCCTAAATGTATTATATGTGGAAAGATGTACTTTTCCGTTAAGCATTGTATCAAGTATGTTGTTTGCATAAAATGTAATTATATAGTTCTGACAGGAATGGGAATAAGTATTTGATACTTGTGTTGTATTCTTATTCTGATAGTTGACCTTCTTCGGTTTATATACCAGAGTGGCAATGTTATCTTGTGTAATTTGGATGCTTTTGTGATTGACTATGAAAGCTTACAAGAAAATGTGATTGAATTCATATGAGTGTTTAGCAGATCTTATTGTTCTAGTGAAAGCAATATTGAATTTAAACAATTGTCTTTCTAAAAGATAGGTTAAAAATGAACCTAAGCAGAACGCTAAACAAGCCGAATTAAATTACTAATCCCTAGTCCTGAGTATGACAGGACAATATTAAATTGGATTCTTAATCATTTATATCTTATACTAATAAGTATGATATAAATTCAGTTAGGAGAACTGATGTAAATCTAATGGGGTTCAGATGGCAATCTCAAGTAAAGGTTATGAGATATTGTCCAATTCTGTTGTTTTAGAATCATGAGTATTCTAATGACTCCTTGATGAGAGCTTGACCTTAATACCTCTACCATGTAATGGGTTTTATAGAGGAAGGTCGTCTTAAGACGAAGAATCCAGGGATCGGGATAGGCTAACCTTAGGGAAAAGTCTTTAAAGTAATTTAAACTCAAGTGCGTAACGCATGTTACTAAGTAGATCTTTTCGAGGCGGATTTAAAGGTTGACGACACAAGTCAACTACAGGGTTGTGCCTCCGAGAAGATTAGGATCTTCTCGAAGTTACAACAATGCAGGTGACTTATGGCGACACCCTTTGCATTGATCGCTAAGATTTACACTTTGATCTCGCACGAGTTACTCAGGGTCCGATTAAGAACGTGGTCATGTTATAAGGCTGCCTAGGAGATTCGGGGTATCATGACACACTGGTTGAACTGCAAGGTTGAACCAGTATGTCACCATATCCCTAATCCTCGTGGGCATCCATATAACATTATCACCTTGTTAATCTGTCTCCGAGTGATTAAGTTGAGAAAGGAAGGACTGACAGTAGTCAGTATAAGACATTCTATATAACATAAGAATGGGGTGAAGGACGTATTCCAGATTGACGAGTATGCCGTTAAGGAATACGAGACATAAACAGTATGTTTCAAATCTTTGGCCAAAGTATCGCAAGCTGCTGATTGCGTTGTCCTAATTCACCTAGTCTAAGGGATGAGATGCCGATGAATAATGGTAACAATTATTCAGTTAGGTTCCTTGGACAGAGCATTCTGAATCCCAGAGTAGGGAAGAGAACCGCAAGAGTAAAGTGTTAAATAAAAACACCAACTCTTATTACTCATGAATAGATCGGTAGATTACCGAGTCATGGAATGAATAGATCGGAAGTACTCCGAGTCATTACAGCTGCATATGGTTGTCTGTTATATGAATGGTTATTTGATTTGTGAGTTCTAAATTATGTATTTAGAACCAGGATGCAATTATCAAAAAAAAAAAAAAAAAAAATTCACTTGTTCTAAGGTATAAAATGAGGATGTTACATCTTGGTATCAGAGCTGAAGGTTGCAGCTCTTGGACCTATTGTGTCCATAATCTGATAAAAACCTGAATTTTCTTGTAACAGAAAATGGTTAGAACAAGGGGGAACGTTGCGAATAATGCTCCACCTGAAGGAGGAGCGGCAACAACCCAGAAACTTGATGAGATCCTTGCTGCCCTGTTGGACACAAGAGATCGCTTGGCTGTACTTGAACAGCAGGTGATGGGAAATGAGGAGGATGAAGAAGCTGATAATAATAATCAGCAACCTCCTGAGGACAACCCCGACATGGGTGTTGATGTTAATGCCGGGAATGCACCTGTCCAACCAGAAAACAAAAAGGCCAGATTGGCAGCAGAACTCACTAATGATATAAAAAGGATAAGTCCACCTAAGTATGATGGCACCACATTAGGAGATGGAGCTGAGAACTGGCTCAGCGAAATGGAGAAGTACTTTGCAATAAGGAACTTCTCAGAGGAAACCAAAGCTATTTGGGGAGCCTATCAGCTTTCTCACGAAGCATCTTCGTGGTGGGATAGCCGTAAAGCTGAACTAAACATTGATGAGACCAATATTACTTGGGATCAATTTAAAGGCTATTTTAGGCAACGTTGGCTGCCACAACTTTTCTATGATCAGAAAATGACAGAATTTCAGAACTTAGCTCAAGGGAAGCTAACGGTAACTGAATACTGGGAGCGGTTTACAAAACTCCTCAAGTATGTACCGCAGTATCAAACTGACGAGAAGTTCAGAATACGGAAATTCATCATGGGATTGAATCCCGTGATAGGGGGAGAGGTCGATGTTCACAGTCCAACCACTATGGAAGGAGTTGTTGAAAAGGCCATAAGGCAAGAACAGAAATTAAAGGCTATTTCTGCCCATAAGGAGGAAGTGCGGAAGAAGACTGCAAACCCTTCTTCAACCTCTCTTGCACCCAGAAAAGGACCATGGAAAAAGTTTGGAAACAAGAGTAAGTTTCCAGGAGATAACAATAAGAAAGCAGCAGTAAATAAGCCTGCTGGAAATGCAAGGGAAAATTTTGTTAAAAATAATGGGCAGAAGCCCTATGGAGGACAGCGTGACAATTACAAAACTGGAGGCAACTTTGAGCCTAAAAAGGGACCTGTAGGAGGCTGCTACAATTGTGGCAAAGATCACTACGCAAATCAGTGCCCTTTGAAGAAGGATGATCGTAATCAGCAGCATAAGATACATGCTGCAGTAGCGGACAAACAAGCTGAAAAGCAAGTGACACCTATAGAAGTTCCGGGTAAGTTATTCGGCATACCTGTCACTATTCTTTTTGATACAGGAGCTACTGAATGTTTTATATCTAATAAACTTGCTTCAAAACTTAAAAGAAAAGCTGGAAAAATGGATAAATCATGGACTGTACAGTATGGTAATAGTTCTGTTCATACAGTGAGTATGTGTCTTTTTGGGGCAGTCCTTGACTTACCTAACTTTTCCACGGAAGTTGATCTCTATGTTGCACCTTTGGGATCGTATGACATTGTCATCGGTGTCAATTGGTTAGCAGACCATAAAGCAAAGGTAGACTGTTATGAAAAGAACATAAAATGTTTAGATGATCAGCTGGAATCAGCAGAGATTCAAGGTGTGAAACGGGAAATTTCAGTTAGAAAACTGTCAGCTATGCAGCTTAAAAAGGCTAAAAATAAAGGATGTACCCTTTATGCGGTAAAGATATCTGAATCTTCCGAAGAAGATGATGATTTCATGGAACGATTCCCTCTTTTACAAGGTTTCAGGGATGTTTTTCCTGAGGAATTACCAGGGTTACCACCCAAGAGAGAATTTGACTTCACCATTGAAATCAAGCCAGGAACAGAACCTATATCCAAAGCGCCTTATCGGATGACTACTACTGAGTTAGTCGAGCTTAAGGCACAGTTGCAAGAGCTTTTGTCTAAAGGTTTGGTCAGACCAAGTGTTTCACCTTGGGGAGCGCCTGTAATATTTGTGAAAAAGAAGGATGGAACACTAAGGCTGTGTATTGATTATCGGATGTTGAACAAAGCAACAGTCAAGAACCGATATCCACTTCCTAGGATCGATGATCTGTTTGATCAGATGCGTGGAGCAGCGGTTTATTCTAAGATAGACCTTCGATCTGGTTATCATCAGTTAAGGATTAGAGAGGAAGATATTCATAAAACAGCTTTCCGAACAAGGTACGGACATTATGAATTCACAGTTCTACCCTTTGGGTTAACTAATGCACCCGCAGCCTTTATGAATTTAATGAACAATATCTTTCAAGAATACCTGGACAAGTTTGTACTTGTATTCTTGGACGATATTCTCATTTATTCTAAAAGCGTTGAGGAGCACAATGAGCATTTGAAGATAGTTTTGGGAATATTGAGAAAGAGAAAGTTGTATGGTAAGTTATCCAAATGTTCTTTCTTTGATTCAGAAGTTCACTATTTGGGTCATGTTATAAGTAAAGAAGGAATTGCTGTAGATCCTTCAAAAATAGTGGCAATAACTGAGTGGCCTGCACCAAAGAATGTGCATGAAGTAAGAAGCTTCATGGGTCTTGCTGGTTATTATAGAAAATTTGTAAAGGATTTTTCTAAAGTAGCTGCACCAATAACTTCACTAAAGAAGAAGGATAAGAAATTCATATGGAATGATAAGTGCAAAGCGGCTTTCAAAAGTTTGAAAGACCAGTTGACTTCTGCACCTATACTAGCTGTGCCAGACCCTAATGGGAGTTTTACTGTTGTAACGGATGCTTCTGGGGAAGGCCTTGGAGGTGTTTTGCTACAAAATGATCAGGTCATAGCATATGAAAGTAGAAAACTTAAGTTACATGAGCTGAATTATGCCCCTCATGATTTGGAACTTGCTGCCATTGTTCATGCACTTCAAGTCTGGAGACACTATTTACTTGGGAAACCTTTTGAGTTGAAAACTGATCACTTAGGACTGAAATATATTTTTACTCAGCCCAATCTGAACGCCAGACAGAGAAGGTGGTTAGAATTTTTATCGCAATATGACTTTGATATTAGCTATATCAAAGGGAAGGAGAATAGAGTAGCTGATGCTCTAAGTCGTAGGAGGCACATTTCTGCTCTTATAACATTAAGAACTCAGTTTAAAGACGAGGTAAAAAGTGCCTCAGAATCAGATGCATACTTTCAGCAAGTAAAAGCAGCGCTTGCTGCAGAACCTAAGGATATGAGGTATAAGGGTTTTCATTTTGATAATGAAGGAATCTTGCGTTATGAAAACAGGGTATATGTACCTATGTTGAACGAATTGAGAAATAAGTTGTTAGTTGAATTTCATAATTCACCTTTCTCTGGACACCTAGGTATCACAAAAATGCTTACTGATTTAAAACAGCAATACTTCTGGAAAGGTATGAAAAAGGATGTGATTAATTTTGTGACTCATTGTCTGGAATGTCAGTGGGTGAAGGCAGAACATATGCACCCTGCTGGACTGTTATATCCTCATAGCATACCGCAGTACAAATGGCAAGTAATAACCATGGATTTTGTACAAGGACTACCTATGTCCAGGAATAAACATGATGTTATCCTGGTAGTTGTAGATAAACTGACCAAGGTAGCTCATTTCATCGCTGGAAATCTAAAGGATGATTCACCAGTGCTGGCCAAGAGATTCGTACACGAAATTTTCAGATTACATGGTGTACCAGAATTGATTATATCTGACAGGGATCCTAGAATGACGTCAAGGTTTTGGCAAACGCTTAACGCAGCTCTTGGAACGAAACTAAACTTCAGTTCTGCATATCATCCGGAAACGGATGGACAAACTGAGAGGGTAAATCAAGTGTTGGAGGACCTGTTGCGAATGTATTGTATGGATCAACAGTATAAATGGGAAGAGTATCTTCCATTAGTTGAGTTCGCATACAACAACACTTATCACTCATCTCTTAAAATGGCACCATTTGAAGCACTTTATGGAAGAAAGTGCAGAACCCCTGTTAGTTGGGACAGTGTTGAGGATAGAGTGGTAATTGGACCAGAGATTCTCACAGAAATGGAACAGCAAGTTAAGCTGATTCGTGAACGATTAAAGGAAGCAGCGGATAGACAGAAGAGCTATGCTAACCTTAAGTGGGTTGATAGAAGGTTTGAGCTTGGTGATAAGGTTTTCCTTCGTGTTAAACCCAGAAAGAGTTCTATAACTTTTGGCAAGGCTGCCAAGTTGTCACCTCGATTTGTGGGACCTTTCGAAATTGTCGAAATAATCAATCCTGTAGCTTATCGTTTAGCATTGCCACCTGCTTTATCTCGCATGCATGATGTTTTCCATATTTCTTTGCTTAAGAAATACGTTTCAGATCTGTCACATGTTTTAAATTGGAATTCCTTGCAGGTCCAAGACCCAGGAATAATCGTGGTTAAACCCACACGAGTGCTGGAAACTCGCCAATTGCATTTAAGAAATCGTGAAATACAGCAATGTAAGGTCCAGTGGGACCAGTTTAGCGAAGAAAGTGCAACTTGGGAAAATCTGGAAGAGATGAAAATTGCTTTTCCTTCTCTTTTTCAACAGAATGAAATCTGTTGACAAAACATACTTTTATGAACTTATTGTTTTTAAGTATTTATGAAAGCCAGATGAAGGCAGACTTTATTCAGGTTGAATAAAATGTGTTGTGACATTGATTTCTGGAACTATTCAAATATGAAATAGGCACATTATTTGTGTACTGATAAATTGATTGACCTGAAGGTTAATTTAATATGTAATTCATCGGGACGATGAATCTTTTTAGGAGGGAAGCATGTAACACCCTGAACTGTTGTTACTTTCTCCTGAGCATACAAGTGTTGATATGTGATTTCTTGTAAAAGGATGTATTCCTCGATTTAGAAATCATGCTTGATATGTACTGTATTTTCTTTGCAGATCTTTGACTGAGTCAGAATATGATTAGACTCTTTTATCTATTTCATTTTGTATCTGAGTTTAATCTGATCTCGGAATGAATTATAGAGTTATCCATCTATAATACCTAGTCTTGGATCAGTGGAATTGATCCAAGTATTGCTTTAAGTTTGTTCGTGATGAATTAATTTACAGACCCTGAACAGGTTGCAAGGTCTAGAAGCATTGAATAAGCTAGTCAGGAGTATGACTTAGGCTGATCAAGTGAAATGAATTGGTTCCCGATATCGAAGTATATCTGGAAGGTCTCGATCATGGACCAGGTAATAATTCGGTTACATACGATTCTGCAGCCTAAGGCAGAACAGGAGCTAACCCTGTTCAAGAAGGTATGATGTAGGTCTTTTTATGAGTGTACAGAATGCAGACCTAACTGGAATTATTAAATGATTAGTAACCTAAGACTAAACCTAACCTAGGGGTTAGATTAGTGTTAATCTAACCTAGACCTAGGCTATGTGTTAATGTCCTAAGTTAGTATCTACGTGTAATATGGTTAGAATAAGTATTATCCTAAATTCTAACCTAAGATACTAACCTAGCTATGAGCAAGAATGTAAAGGGACCTATGGAAGGGGTGTGAACCATGGGCGGCATTTTCTATGTCATTAAATGCTAAGGATAAGGATGGAGGACAGGTCATGGTGGAGGTTTAAGCAACAGCTAACCTAAGCCGACGTGGCAGGTCGCCAAAACTGGAAATGAACTTGGGATTTTATTTGACTGTCGCCAACTTTGGCGGTCGGTGGAAGTGGCGTTTGAGCGGGAAAGTTGGTGTAATTGCATTCAATGTGCTCGGTAGTCGAGCTCGGAACTCGCGAGAAGGCATGCAAACAGGAAGTTTGTTGGTTTGTTTGGCTTATCGCGATTTTCGGTTTTCCTTCTGCCTGTTCACTGGTTCTTCGCACCAGTCTTCTTTGTGTTGCATGGCGAGTATGAGGTTATCTAGCTCTTTTCTCTGGCAAGGGAAATATATATGTCATGGGGATAGCAAAATTTTGTTGGTCGCTCAAACTTGGAAAAGGAAAAGGAAGTCTGAGCTCTTCCAGTGGTCTGCTTCGGAATTTTGAGTAAAAATCCAGGCATGTTAGGCCCTAACCTTTAAAAATCTTGTTGTCTTTCAAGTGATTTCATTAGAACAACTCTGTTCAAATGATTTAAGGAATTAGATGTTTTTCTATGGATGTCATTGTGTGATTTTGGCACTGTATCTCTTGCTGGTTCGATTTTTCATTTATCCTTGATGGGTGTTTATTAAATTCGAACTGTGGCTTTATTTCTCTGTGTTTTGCATTCTGGTTTAATTATGCAAAAAAAGAAATTATAAAAGAAAGGAATGCTCGGTCTGCTCGGCGAGAACCCTTAAATTGTTCTTGTGAGGGGGTACAGGCCACTGTCATGCATGTCGGTTTTGTCGCCGGTGCATGTTGTGAATACTTGTTGAAAGGGAAACTGCTGGACATTTGTTTGATTATTCCGTTTTAATGGAATCTTGTAAGCTCTGTCGTGGGTATTGATGGGGTGGTTATTGTTACTTGTCTGGTTTCGTTTTGTCTTTTAGATTTGCTTGGGAACAGGTAACTTTTGTGTTACAGTAGCCATTATGACCCAGTGGAAGTTGTTTTTCCCTTGTTATTGTGGTAACGGGATTTTATCGTTGACAGTATACATTAGGGATATATGTATTGTTTTTGAACGACTCTGTGGAGTCCTCTGAATGAATCGTATACTATAGTCCACTGCTGAGGATATAGATACATCCTTGAGTTTTGTTAATATGAATTCCGTTGGAAGTCATATAGAAGTTACAGGTCATACGACCTCTGTTATTGTAATGGAATTTAGTACCGACTTCCTGGGTATGCATTTATGTTTCTTATGTGTAAGCTTGTTCGGGAATTTTGACGAGGCTCGGTTGAATCCCTTGTTATGAAAATCGGTATTTGAATTGCTTACACTTGGTCCTTGTCGAATGCTTACCTTGAATGGCATAGATTGATTCTTAAACTATTTTTTTATCTTATACTGTTGTTGGGTTCCGTGGTTATGGATAATAACCCGTTAACAGTATGAAATGTAAATATAGATTCATATTCGTTTTAATCTGAACGACTCTGTGGAGTCGATTGAATGATTTATATGTTTGAATCACTTGTTATGGTTGAATATAGTTGAATATTGGAAATTGTTGTTCCAGCGACTAAAGGGAATAATATGTATTTCGATCTCTGTTATTTCGTAAGAATACCATCGTGCCGCAAGGATTTTGTGGTACAGATTCTTTTGGTATATTTTTACGTTCTTCAGTCTGTGCAAGTTTGTGTAAAAGATTGGCAAGGGTTCAGTCGGATTCCTTGTTTTGAAATCAGTAATTAAATTTGCTTTGCCTGATTTTTAATATGCTCCGATGATGGGCTCAGATGGAATCGTATGCAATTATTTGTCTTGTTACTACTGTTCGGATTCATTTGAATTCTTGGAAGTTAACCTGTATTTCTGTCTCTTATTGAACCTGATATTTGGACACTGTCGTTTGTCACTGTTTGAGTTCCTTGAGTATGGATAATTATCTCGTGTTCTGGCTCTGTTGAAGTGAGTCGCGAATACCATACTTTAGACTTGCATGCGCCAAGGTGAGAATAGATTTGCTATTTTCCTTTCCGTTTACTCCAGTCCGATTGAGACTGAACATGTTCGGAAATTTTGTGTGATTGTCTTGGCATAGACTTAGGGAAACATCCAATTGTCTAATGCAATGGAGTCTGTTGTTGACCGCAATACTAGAGGTTCTTTGATTTCAAACTTGGGTCGAAAAGCCTTGCTGTGTTTGATTTTTATTAAGACAGTGATTCTTCTTGTGGTTTGACGGACTTGTTCACACATATACTGGATTAATGCATTCCATATGTGGAGACGGTACAGTAGTGAACTTGTGTGAAGGGAAGTGTGAATGATTTGTTCCTTTCTCTTTTATTATTATAATACATGTTGATATCTGTAACAGTAGGAGCTGTTTTTAACATATTGATATACTCAAGAGTTGTTATGATATTTCCTTTTTGGATGAATGGAACGATCTGTCCAATGTTGCTGATATTGGCTTCAATTGGTTGTTTTTAATACTTTCGTTCTTGATTCTTAATATTTGATGAAATATTTGAGAAGTGTTTAGGACTATTCTGTAACGTTGATAGAGTTACACGTTTGTAGTCAATTTTGTATTATAAAGGCATATTTTGAATATGTTTACTTGTTTGGATAATTGATCTCATTTAAACAGGGTGTTTAATGAAAACAATTGACGGATTGCAATTGTTTTAAAAGTTAGTGCTTATCATGCTCAGTTCATCGAACTGACTCATGTTGACTATTTTTGCAGATGGTTGCCGTAAGAGGTAAAAGCAATGCAGATCTGACAGGCTGATCAGATTGTTTAATTTGTTTTATAATGAATTACAGCTTGATTTCCTAAATGTATTATATGTGGAAAGATGTACTTTTCCGTTAAGCATTGTATCAAGTATGTTGTTTGCATAAAATGTAATTATATAGTTCTGACAGGAATGGGAATAAGTATTTGATACTTGTGTTGTATTCTTATTCTGATAGTTGACCTTCTTCGGTTTATATACCAGAGTGGCAATGTTATCTTGTGTAATTTGGATGCTTTTGTGATTGACTATGAAAGCTTACAAGAAAATGTGATTGAATTCATATGAGTGTTTAGCAGATCTTATTGTTCTAGTGAAAGCAATATTGAATTTAAACAATTGTCTTTCTAAAAGATAGGTTAAAAATGAACCTAAGCAGAACGCTAAACAAGCCGAATTAAATTACTAATCCCTAGTCCTGAGTATGACAGGACAATATTAAATTGGATTCTTAATCATTTATATCTTATACTAATAAGTATGATATAAATTCAGTTAGGAGAACTGATGTAAATCTAATGGGGTTCAGATGGCAATCTCAAGTAAAGGTTATGAGATATTGTCCAATTCTGTTGTTTTAGAATCATGAGTATTCTAATGACTCCTTGATGAGAGCTTGACCTTAATACCTCTACCATGTAATGGGTTTTATAGAGGAAGGTCATCTTAAGACGAAGAATCCAGGGATCGGGATAGGCTAACCTTAGGGAAAAGTCTTTAAAGTAATTTAAACTCAAGTGCGTAACGCATGTTACTAAGTAGATCTTTTCGAGGTGGATTTAAAGGTTGACGACACAAGTCAACTGCAGGGTTGTGCCTCCGAGAAGATTAGGATCTTCTCGAAGTTACAACAATGCAGGTGACTTATGGCGACACCCTTTGCATTGATCGCTAAGATTTACACTTTGATCTCGCACGAGTTACTCAGGGTCCGATTAAGAACGTGGTCATGTTATAAGGCTACCTAGGAGATTCGGGGTATCATGACACACTGGTTGAACTGCAAGGTTGAACCAGTATGTCACCATATCCCTAATCCTCGTGGGCATCCATATAACATTATCACCTTGTTAATCTGTCTCCGAGTGATTAAGTTGAGAAAGGAAGGACTGACAGTAGTCAGTATAAGACATTCTATATAACATAAGAATGGGGTGAAGGACGTATTCCAGATTGACGAGTATGCCGTTAAGGAATACGAGACATAAACAGTATGTTTCAAATCTTTGGCCAAAGTATCGCAAGCTGCTGATTGCGTTGTCCTAATTCACCTAGTCTAAGGGATGAGATGCCGATGAATAATGGTAACAATTATTCAGTTAGGTTCCTTGGACAGAGCATTCTGAATCCCAGAGTAGGGAAGAGAACCGCAAGAGTAAAGTGTTAAATAAAAACACCAACTCTTATTACTCATGAATAGATCGGTAGATTACCGAGTCATGGAATGAATAGATCAGAAGTACTCCGAGTCATTACAGCTGCATATGGTTGTCTGTTATATGAATGGTTATTTGATTTGTGAGTTCTAAATTATGTATTTAGAACCAGGATGCAATTATCAAAAAAAAAAAAATTTCACTTGTTCTAAGGTATAAAATGAGGATGTTACAGCACCAGACTCCCTCGTCCCCTCTAGGTGCCCATGTCTCCTTTGTATTTTACTCACACTTTTTTGCTCCTTTCTATCCGTTTGAGCATCTTATATTTTTGGTAGTCAGCATTTTTTGGGTTAATGATGAAAATCAAGAAAAGGATTCATATAAATATAAAGTTATGTGATCATAATAAGGGACCAAGTACTAAGTACTATCTATCACCACCTAAGGTTGCATCCATCAAGGAATATATATCCCCATTTGCATCCATCTAGCTCCATCACGAGGGACAAAGGTTGGTTCTTCTGCATCACACTTCATAGGAGGGGAGTCTATTATTTCCATGCATACATTATTTACATTCTACATCTGCCTACTTTCTCGCTACTCACAAAGTGCAACACGCACAAGAGAAACCTAGGGTATAAGTCCACACACACACACACACACACACACACACACACACACACACACACACACACACACACAAAGAGAACTACATTGGGTCTAATATGTAGTGCAATGATCAGTACTAAGTCCATCATTTTGGAAACTCAAGACAATCTGACCCCTCATTTTGTATCTTTCATTTTTAGGATTTAATGTCTATTTGAGGTTCTTACATGTGCTTTCTTCATTGCATGTTTATAGCAACCTCAGTGATCTTACAGCGACATACAAGAGATCAAATTTTTAAAATTGTGAACCTCTTATGACACCTTAGAGGAGGTTTTCTTAAAAACTATGAAGACCAAGGTGCCCATGCCATCCCTCTCCAAGCACCCTAGTCTAGTCAAATATGTCAGATCTATATTTTTTCAAGATTATGTACATCATTATTCCACTCCTATTCAATCAGTCATCACTACGACACAGTCTAGAAACTTCTATGAATCAACAAAGGCTCTTCTAACCCTCTGGTTTCATACTTTTATTACTTAGTTACTTGGGTTAATTTTTGTATTGCATTATTTATTTATTTATTGTTGTCATAGTATTTATATTTGGCTATAATATTACATTTATAGCATAATCAAAACCTTATGGGATGGAGTTAATAATTGGCTGAGTGAGCTGGAAAAGTATTTTAAAATAAGGGACTTTTTGAAAGAAACCAAAGTAATTCATGGTGGTTTCCAACTCTCCAATGAAGCATCCTCTAGGTGGGATAGCCACAAGATGGTGTTAGAAGTTAAAAATGCTAACTTCACATGGGAATAATTCAAATTTTAATTTCATCGACGTTATTTTCCTTAGCTATACTTTGACAAGAAAATGTCTAAGTTTCATAACCTAATAAAAGGTAAACTGTGTGTGATAAAATATTGGGAACGTTTCACCAAGCTACTAAAATATGTACCACAGTACCAAAAAGATGAAAATTTCATAATTTGTAAGTTTATCATGGGGTTGAACCCAAATATAGGAGGATAAGTAGATGTGCATGGATCATCTACTATGGAAGCAGTGTTTGAAAAAACCATTAGGAAAGAATAGAAACTACAATAAATTTCAAATCATAGAGAGGAAAAGTGTAAGAAGAGCATCAACTCACCTGTACCATTACATCCTACAAAAATATGGTGGGAAAAAAAGACATTAAAATGAAGACTACCAAAAATAATACAACAGCTAAACTTGTTGTAAATACAAGGAGAAATGGGTATAACAGTGTTGTAGTGAATGAAAACAAATTTGAAAGGAAAGGGTCTATAACTAGATGTTTTAAATGTGGTGGTGACCACTATGATAATAACTTCCCCCAAAAGAATCAGGGGAACAATCAACAATAAATAATACATGTTGTAGTGGCTAACTGCCAAGATGAGAAGCAGACTACTCCTATTGAAGTGTCATGTAAGATATACAGACTTCATGTTACTATTTTGTTTGACACTGGTGTAACCGAGCACTTTATTTCTATTTAGTTCAAAAATTATCTAAGAAATCTAGATATATGGAAAATACATGGATTGTACAATATGGGAATGATGTTAGTCATATAGTAGACCAATTTATGTTGGATGCAATATTTGAATTACTAATTTTTAACACTTAACTTAACCTGTAGATGAATCCTTTAGGGTCATATGACATCATTATAGGAGTGAATTGAATGTGCAAATACAAGGCAATAATAGGTTGTTTTGAAAATAGAATGTTTATATGACATGTAGAAAACAAGTAGCATTCAAGGAAATAAAAATAGGTTTCGAAGTAAGGAAAATGTAATATAGCTTAAGAAAGCTAAAAATAAGGGTTACATGTTGTACGCAGTAAAAAAATCTTATTTTAGTGAGGTAGGTAAGACTTACTTAGAGGATTTTTCACTGTTACAAGAATACAAAGATGTCTTTCAGAAAGAATTACCTGGACATCGTCTTAAACATGAGTTTGAATTTACATTGAAATCAAACCTAGAACTGAAATGATATCAAAAACACCATACAGAATGACAACAACACAATTAGTTTAACTGAAGGAAAAACTTCACGAAATTTTGTCTAAAGGACTTATTTGATCGAGTGTGTTTCCTTGGGGAGCATCGATAATTTTTGTTAAGAAGAAAGATGGAATGTTAAGGCTATGCATCAATTATCGCATGTTTAATAAATCTATAATAAGAAATAGGTAGCATTTGTCGAGGATTGATGACCTCTTCAATCAAATGAGGGATGTATTTATTTAGCCAAAGATCAATTTACGATCTGGTTACAATCAGTTAAGGATAAAGGATGAAGACATTCATAACACAACTTTCAGAGCAAGATATGGGCATTATGATTTTATTATTTTACCTTTTGGACTCACTAATGTACCTACTGCATTTATTAATCTTATGAATAATATTTTTTAGGAATACTTACATAAATTTGTGTTAGTTTTTCTTGATGATATTCTGATTGTTTGAAAAAGATAGAGGAACACAATGAACACTTGAGAAAAGTGCTAGATGTACTGAGAAAAAAGAAATTTTATGGTAATATTTTGAAATATTTTATTATTAGAATGAGGTGCAGTACCTTGGACACATCATAAACAAATATGGTATCTCATTAGAACCATAAAAAATCAAAACCATTACTGAGTGGACAACACCCAAAAATGTACATGAATTAAGATGTTTTATGGGGTTGGGTGGTTACTACAAACAAATTGTAAATTATTTCTCAAGAGTGGGTGGACCAATAACTTCACTATAGAAAAAAAAATACAAATTTTTTATGGACTCATAAATGTGAAAATACATTTAATTTGTTGAAGGAAAAACTTACAATAGCACGTGTTTTGAAGGTTTCAAATCCCAATGGAAGCTTCATTTTGGTAACCAATGCCTCAGGTGAATGGTTGGGTGGAATACTTCCTCAAAATGATAATGTAATTACTTATGAAAGTAGAAAACTAAATGTGCATGAACAGAACTATGCTCCCCATGACTTAAAAATTGTTTCCATAGTTCATGCCTTAAAAATTTAGAGACATTACTTGTTAAGAAAGTCATTTGACTGAAAAACAAACCATTTGGGGCTGAAATACATCTTTACGCAACCAAATTTGAACGTAATACAACATAGGTGGCTAGAGTTTTTTCCCAATATGACTTCAACATTTGTTACATCAAAGGAAAAGAAAACTAAGTGGCTAATGACATGAGTCGTAGGAAGCATATTTCCACAATTGTAATTATACGCACCCAAATTTGCACGGTGCTACATTGTCAAAACAGTTCAAATCCCCAATAATGATAAATATTGATTCCAATGGTATCCATGTCTAATTTATCTCTTGTAACATGTTCTTGTAGCTTATTGTAACTTGCTTATCTAATTTCCATATTTTCTCACTTTTCTGAGTTGTTTTACAACCCTTTCCTTAACCTTTTAGCCTTAATTTATGTAACTTTCGCAATGGTTGTGTAACCTCAAAAATTCTTACGTAACTGTCATTCTTCCTAGAAGGGAGGTTTCACAACCTCCACTCTGTGTATACCAACAATTCTATGCACTTTTATCTAAGACTTAGATAACATGTTTTGTACATGTGTTTCCTTCTTACAATTCACTTTTCTCACACATTTCTTGATTGAATCAGTTGTTTCTGAGCTTGATAGATGTGTATGAAATTATCCTCCTGAACTTACTATTTTTAGTAGGTTGACTAGCCCACCCATTATTTATGTGGCACTTCTCAGCTGCCAAGTGGAGTGGACCACTTCTTTGCCAGCTTTCTATAAGACAAATCTTTTTCCCATAGCATTGGTTGGAATCTTTTGATTTGGAATTGCAATGTTATACTATCAGAATCTTGTCAAGAAGCACACAAGTAAACACATATCTTTTTCCTTATTACTCTCTTGCCTGCATTTCTACAAGACTGCCTACGAACTATCTAGCTCTAGCACTTCTACATATTATTCTTGCATACCAACCAACACAACTCCTTGGATAATATTGGATTCACCATTAGAAAAGAAGCTGAAGGGATCATTAGAATTACAACTAGTATTGGAAATTTTCTCTGTTCTACATTTCCAAGTTGGAGGTGTACTTGAATTCCTATAAGATTTTTGTAATTAATTACATTTCATTTCTTAGTTACACAAATATTGTTTTAAGAAATGTATAATTTCAATTTAGTTTTATTACCTGTAAGTAGCTTCCATTGAGAATTTATTTTCAGTTCATCCCTATGGATTTTTCTGGGAAGGAATCAGAAGTTCTTGTGCACATAGTCTTTTAATTCTTCACTATCAAATTACCAATATATTTCATTGCGTTCATTAGCACACAAGAAAAACTTGTATTAACAACTTCCTCCCTGCCTAACCCTATGGATTTGCAAGGGAGGTGGATTTGAATAAGCTTCTTTGTCCGTGCATTTGTTTGATTTTCTTCACATTTAAAAAGCTTTAGTAGATTTAGCATTTTACCTGGGAAGTCTCACGGAAGAAATTAATTCTGAGAAGATTTCAAATCTTCCCGTGATCCTAAGGTAGAACCAAAGGAAATCATATCCACAATTACAAATTAGAAAAATCTTCTATTTTAATTAGATTAGATTAAATTCATTCTGCAACAGGGAAATATCCACATCCGGTTATTTCACAGTTTAGTTTTTTTTTTTTAGAGTAGAATTTGTTCCTATTTAATTAGAAGAAATTGTATTATCTATGTAGCTCTCTTTATTTAATTCTAGAAAAACAAGAAAATATTCAATAATATATATTAGATTAGTTATGTTTGTTTATTTGTCTTATTCCCTTTCATTTAAAATCTTTGAAAATACAAAAACAAGTAGATCATATTTAATTCGATTGCTTTAATTACATTAGTTTCTTTTCATTGATTAACTAGTTACACGTAGATTTAATAAAATTAAAGGAGAGTAATCAAATTTGTTTGATTTATATATGTTTACATTATTTAATTAAATTAGAAATATAGATTTAATTAGATAGTATTTAACACAGGCTCCCCACGTTACCTTAGAGGCTTTAGGTTACCTAAACTTGACCTTAGTTTCTTGCAGTTTCTTTGTGTGCTTTGTTTGTTCCCTTAGATTTTTTTTGCATGTCCACATAACCATCCAAGGCCTAAGAAAACCTAGAAAAAGAGTGTGTGACCCAAGAATATTGTAACCAAACATTGTTACACAATTGAATGACATTGATCAAGGCCTTACGTAACTCATATTCCAAACCACCCCTATTCTTTTAAACATTATCTCATTGTGTACAAGTATTTCTAAAATTTAGCTAAATTTAAATAAAAAAACTACCACCTAGAAATAGCTTCCCAACCTAGCTAGAAATGAGAAATGTGCACCATCATGATGAAGAAATAAGCAAGTCCTACCCTCAACATTATAACTTTGAAATGATCAAAACATAATGTAAATTAATGAACTCTATTCTCCTTAATTGCCTAATTTAACATTAAAATGAACCTAAGTAGTTCAATGGCAATAAAATTATATTTGCTTTCTTTGATCCTTCAATGGACGCTTGGGTGTGAGGCTTAGCTCTTCAAGAATGGAGGATGGAGGGCTCAAGAATGACAAAAGGCTATTAGTATGAAACTATGTGCTTTCTTTTGTCTCTTGAGAGATTTAGGTGTAGATATAAAGGTATGAGGAGGTTTCCTTATATAGACCAATGAATAGAGGAAGAACTTCATCCCTTTGCATCTGGGATAAAGGTAAAACATGATTAGGAATGGATAAGTTATTAAAGGTAACCTTACTTTAGAAGGGTTTACTTTGTCCCTTGGTGGCTCATGTGGATAAAGGGGGTGTATTAATTAATCAAGATGATTAATTAATACATTTGCAAGCTTTTATAATCTTTTAGATGGATTTTAGTGTGATTTGGACCATTAGGAGGGAATTAAACCAATTAAATAGTGATTTATTGATTTAATGAGAAGGGAGGCTAATTAATTAATAGTAATTAATTAGATTAGATAGAAGGTGTTGATTAATGAAGGGTCATTAATTAGGGTACGTGTTGGATAGGTGACTTAATTAATTAGCACAAAGTAATCAATTAACGACAATGGAAGAGAAGAAGAACGCTATTGACAATATGTCGTCAATTTATAGGAAAGGAGATAATTAACACAATTTAAAGTATTTAAATTGCTTGGGCATAATTATAGGTGTCTACACTCATAGTTGATAGCTTTGGAAAAAAACCAGATAACGCTAACGAGTTCTAACACAATCAGCCCGGTCGATACTAGATCCCGTAATCCATAGATTCATCCTTCACACATGTCTCTTCTCACACCTCCATGACCTTGTTCGGAGATTTTTATGTGAGAGACGCAGGACAGTTCCCATGTATTCCATATACCATTTGAGGTATATTTTGTGATTCTGACATTAATAAAAACATCCATGCATCCATCATCCTTGATCACTCCATTTCACCTAAACAAGTTAGACATGCATTCATTTACTTAAACGAGAAGATTCCCTTAGTGCATGTAGAAGAAATTTGTTTACCTTGATCTACATTTTAGCCATTTTCACCCATTTTCACATACTCTACCTATTCACCATATTTTCCCATTCATATCCATTTTCCATCTCATTTCGGTTGTCCCAGAATGACATTGGGAGGTCGAGTGCACCTTAGAGTCACATGTTGACTCTTGGACGTACAAAATTGGTGAACCTAATGTGAAGGAATAGTTCCTTTTCATTTCCTCCTTTCTTTCATTTCTTTCATCCATCCTTCTCCTCTCACATTATTCTGTGGGTGTTTTTACACCCCCTTATATGTTGGTTCATCAATATGATAGGCCCATTCTGGGTCTCAAATCTTATTACAATTAGATAGTATGAAGCAATCATTTTCTTTGTCAGTGTGGGATAATAATTACTCACAAAATCTCTAATATCCTCACATGCCCCTCCTTAATTATTTAATACTGATTCATCAGTTATATTTGAGGAGATAAATCAACCCAACTACAATGCATAGCTAGATTTCTCCAGCTCAAATAACATGACATTTATCAGAGAAAAAGGGTTTTATCCTCGGGTCTTTTCTAGGTCTCAAATCAGTATGCAAACTGATTTATTCCCTTCCTATTTATTACCAAATGATGAGTTCCTAACACGCCTCTCCTAAAGTGACGAGCGTCTCAACACTATATATCAATCCTTTGATAGGATGCAAGGGTGTATTGATGTTCTTATCCAAAAAAACGTTGCTACCCCTCTTCCTATAACCAAAAATACATCTAAAGATGGGTGGCCTACTAAGGATCAATTCATAACAAGACATCATGTGCCTTTACCCCCTAACAAGGTTCAACACATGGCTAAGAAAAATACAACACCCTCATCGGGTGATGTGATTTCAATGTTAGTGGATAGAATTAGGGAATTAGATATTTCTCAACCTTCACATTCTATATCATTCACATGGCAAGGCAAGGTTCCCCACCACATTCAGAATCATAATTATGTTCCCTCTACATCATCAACTTCTCAAGTCCACATGGGTGTTCCTAGCCCTAGAGAACCTCTTACTGGATCAATCACATTAGGTATGACCCCTTATTCTTCATACAAATACCCACCACAGGGGCCAACCAGAAGTGCATTCTCAAATGTCTTTCCAACCGGCAATGTGATGTTCCCTAGTTTCACGATGACAAATCCATATCAGAACAATTTTCCCCCATATCTTCACATGTATTCAAAATCACCACAAGGGGATATGCTTTCTTATCCTGGTTTATATGCTCAACAACAAGGAGGTCCTTATGCCCTAGCCAATGCCTCTAGTGCATCTTACCAAGCTCCTATTCCATCTCCACCTCCTTGTCAAGGATTGTCAATGGTTAAGTCCTATACAGTAGGCACATATTCTGAGTATCTCAAGGAGCCCCTTAACTTCACCATACGGAGTGTAATGCTCCCATGACCATTTCTGGATCTTCAAAAATTCAAAGGGGGGGGGATTTGAATGCTCACATCAAAGTGTATGTGATTGTCATTAGAGATATATTCTCATGGGATGCGGTTATAGTGAAAATATTTCCCAAGCCCCTTGAGGGGATTACTCTCAACTGGTACTATAGAATACAAGAAGCCTCAATTAAATCTTTCAATCAACTCGTATACAAGTTCATAAAGGATTTAGACATGAACAAGATCTTAAGAATGAAAATCAAAGAGTTCCTACACATCAAACAAGAACATAACGAATCTGCTACCCATTTCATCTAGAGGTGGCAACAAGTCCTCTACTCCTTTGTCAGTGCTCCAAACATGGATCAAATGGAGATTTTTGATTTATTCCTCCACTCCCTCAATTGAGAAACTAAGGAGGAGGTAAAAAAATTTCCTCTTAGGAGATATGAGGAGGTCTTAGAGGGTGATGTTTACATTAACCAAGCGGTGATCGATAGTAGATGAAAGAATTATGGTCCAAACGGGAAATTGGTCACTCCCTCTCAAGGTAATTCAAATTACCCAAACTTTTCAAACAATAACAATCAAGGACCCAAGTTCCTCAACAAGAACCGTGGGGCTACAACAGATGGTGTAACTAATTAACCTAAGAAGTCAAATGTTGTTAGCACTAGCAACACAAATAATGGAAATAACAATACAAATACAAATAACCAAAGGAGTAACAACTTCACTATTTCTATTAATGCTTTTGATTTTAGTTTCCCTCCCCTTCCTCCTCAACAGGTTTAGGCCCACATCCCGGTTCAATACCCAAACCAATATCCGAACCAATTCCCAAATCAGTATCAGAACCAAGGCCAGAGGGCCTCTAAACTTCAGCTACAATAACCAACATTAGAATAACAAAAAAAATTGTGGACCACAAAAAATAGAACCTAAGACCTCATGACTATGATCTCAACTTATATTGTGACTTCTATAGGGTTATAGGACATGATGATTGTATGTACCATGATTGCATTAAATTTATAAAACAGCTTCTAAAATGCAAGAGACATCTCTTCATTGAGATTTTCTTGGCTAATCCTATGGTACCTAGGAAAAATACTCACATGGGGCATGTTTCTCCATAGAACTATACTCTTGGGATCTATAAATACCCCTTCCCAGCATGTTCTGAAAATAGGAAGCTTAATCCTCATGGTACTAATAAGGTGGCTCCTATGGGAAACAATGATCACGAAGCCTCTACATTTGTGGATACTTGAGTATCTCCTCCTTTAGAAAACTTAAATCATTCTAAGATTGTAGGCCTAGTTGAGTTAGAAACCAAAAAAAAAATCATTACCGCAACATGCACACATGATTATTCTTCACAACATCTTCCCATTTATCCCTTAATGTCAGATGATATGCCAGAAGCTCCTAAGCCAGTAGGAGTCTATGATTTGATCACATATATGACTAAGACATTTTCCCACATTTCCTTTTTAGATTTGTGAAATAATTCCCCTGCACATCGATATGTTTTATTAGAAGCACTAGGTCTTGGTCATCTAATCCACATCACCCCTCCTCTAGAGGCCCAAATAAATCACATATACTTTGATGTCTATCCCCCTCGGAAGCCTAAGAGATATGTTGGATTTGTGTTTGATATCAGTAATATACCTACTTACGTTGAGCTAGCACATAGAGGTGATCCCATGTTATATCTGTAAGTTTGGATTTACATAAATTATGTTAAGAAAACTATGATAGATGGTGGGGTTGTTAATATGGTCCATTTTTCATTCTTACAAAATTTAGGCTATGAAGAAACAAATTTTTCCTCCATCCGAAACATGCTAAGAGGCTAGGATAGCCTCAAAGAAACCTCTATTGGAACCATAGTACTTCCAGTCACTCTTGGACCTAAGACTGTATTGAATGAATTTTATATTATAGATCAGAAAGCTAACTATAATATGATTCTTGGTCAACCCTGGATTTAAATAATGAAGGAAATTCCTTCTATGCTATTCCAAGAAGTCAAATTCTTTGCCTATAGGGAAGGTCTTCATGGCTTAAGGTGACCCAAAGCCATTTGATATTCGATTTGGCCAACCTTAAAGAAGAAACCAGGGGTTCATCACTGAATTTTAGCTCCTGAGCCAATCTAGTTAAACATTCCAAATTCTTCTCAAGGATCAATGCTTACATCTAAGCTTGTTCCTAATGACTGAGTTGGAAAGCCACTTAAGGCAAATCAAAGGGGTGGATGTTAATGAAAACAAGGACCGCTGTAGTAAGAAACTACATCAACGAAAATCTACAACTAAAATTGTTAAGATTTTGGAGAATGGATTTTTTGATTATTCTCCCATTTGATTCCTTGGGCATAGGTCATGCTCTTGGAATCACCTCTCTTCTAGTCGATGGCTATTGAAAAGGTTTGTCATGGTTGAAGTCTCAAAAGTAAAGGAAGAAGACTCCAAGGACATGATCAAAACATCTTTCTTCCCCTACGACTGCTGGACTCTCAAGTACGATGGTGTAAAGTGTCCATGTTATGGCATTGGGGCAGGGGTGATCCTCACTTCCCTTGAAAGGTTAGGGTCATGCCTTTTTCCTTCAAACTTAAAATTTGAATGTACAAACACTGGAGCTGAATATGAAGCTCCACTTCTTGATTCTTACTAGTGGCCAAGAGGATGGGTGTAAACAACGTCAGAGTCTTTGGATGACTCATCAACTTATTGTCTAATCAAGTCTTAGAAGTTATATGAGACAATAGAAGAGCACCTACAACTCTACAAGTCCTTCCGTTCTTCAAGACCTTTGCAAGGGTTTTGAATTTATCTCCATAGAAGCTACTCCATGAGAAAAAACACCTATTGGATGATTCTATGGCTACTTCCTCTTCATGTTTTTGTCTGAGTGAAGAATTAAATGGAACCAAATTTACCATTTTATTTTGAGCCGAACCTTTAGTTCGAAGGATGCCAACCAATGTAATTTTGGCATACCTCAAGGATGAGAACGGGCCCGTCACATTGGATTTCACATGGAAGATGACAAGTCCATTCTTAGGGTACTTTAATGCCTACACCGACCTCCATCCCATGCACACCATAAGAAGGGAACTTTTCCTTTACACCTAACACCATTCCTCCCTACTTTGTGAGATCAAACGATGGAACTATTCCTCTTTGGAAGATTTTGAGATCTATGAAGTCGAGGAAGAAGAGATGGAATTACGTCCAACCCCACCTGAGTTTGAAGAGGGTAATTCATCTTTAATCGAAGGAATGATAGACATAAACATAGGGACAGATGAGGAACCCAAAATCCTAAAACTTGTTTCTTCGCTGTCTATCCAGAGGAAATAGAAGTGCACACACGAAGGTGCTTAAAGAGCATTTTAAAAGCCTTCACATTTAGCTATAAGGAAATGAAGGGTAATAATTCCTAATGCTCGTAGTGTAAAATATAGTTATGAAGCTTGATGCTAAACCCATGAAGAAAAAATTGAGACCCATGAAGCCAAAAGTGATTTTAATGGTTAAATAAGAGGTAATGAAACCCCTACAAGTAGGGTTTATACATCACGTAGATTATTCCATGTGGGTTTCAAACATCATCCTAGTTATCAAAAATAATGGGAAGATACACATCTGTATTGATTTTAGGAATATTAACAAGGCTTATCCCAAAGACAATTTACCAATGCCTTCAATTGATGTCATCGTTGACGCAACAGCTAAGTATGATTTGTTGTCTCTTATAGAAGACTTTTCTGGTTACAACTAGATAAGGATTTCCAAGGAAGACCAAAAGAAAACTACCTTAATAACTCCTTGGGGAACCTTCTATTATGTAGTAATGCCTTTTGGCATGAAGAATTCTAGAGCCATTTACCAATGGGAAATGACTTAAATTTTTCATGATATTATTTGTAAGATCATTGAGGTATATGTTGATGACTTGCTAGAAAAAGAAAAGAAACATGGACATCACCCTGAGGTGTTGTGTGTCATTCTCTCTTTCCTGATTGAATATGGTGTAACGCTAAGTCTTGAAAAGTGTGTGTTTGGAGTAACAGGAGGTAAGTTGTTAGGATATGTCATTTCATCCTGAGGCATTGATATTGATCCAGTGAAAATTTGATCAGTTTTGGAAATTTCCCCACCCACTGATGAGTCGGCATTATATATTTCCTAGGTAAGCTTGCAGCGATTCACAATTTTATCCCTAACTTGACTTATGTCATTCGCCCCATTAACGGATTATTGAAGGAATATTGTAGTAAATATTGGACCAATGATTTTCATGAAGAGTTTGATTCAGTGAAGTGCTTCCTTATTTCGCCACCTATGTTCATGCCATTGAAAGTAAACTGTCCTTTGATTTTATACTCTCAAGCCACTGATGTCTCAATTACATGCATGTTGGCACAAGAGGATAATGATGTTCATGAGCGATCCATTTATTTCATTAGTCATACTCTTGTAGATTATGAGACGTGATACACACAAGCAGAGAAGGAGTGCTTGGATATTGTTTTTGCGACAAAGAGGTTAAGGTACTGCATGTTTAACCAAGAGACATGATTGATTATCAAATCCAGATAGTTACAAACATTCTTAACTCAAGTTGTCTTATCCAAGAAGTTTGGTTATTTCATTACATTGATGGGTGAGTTTGAACTCATATTTGCTAACCAAAATTCAGTAAAGGGACAAATTATCATTGATTGGTTAGCATAAAATCCTATAGACTATGGGGAACTAGTAGATCTAGATTTTCTTGATGAATGTGTGTTCCTCATAGAATTAAATCCCTATATCACTTCGATTCCAAAGTACATTGATATTTTTAAACACATTGTGGACTGAAGGTATCTCAAGGGAAGAACCTTGTAGCAAATACAACGGCTACATGTCATAGATGTTAAGTACGTAATTATGGAAGAAGTTTTTAATCGCAGAGCCTTCGATAGTATGTTGTTAAGATGCATTGATGAAGAAGAGTTGGAGAAAATCCTATTTGAATCCCACAGTTGGATCTATGGTGGCCACTTTGGAGGGCATGCAACTACTCATAAGATTCATCACATGGTCTATTTTTGGCCCACTTTAGAACATGACACTGTAGAGTATGTACGCAAGTGTCAAAAATTCGAAGAGTTTTCACACAATATATATATTCCTACTTAGGCTCTAAAACCCATTCTGACACCTTGGCCCTTCTGTACTTGAGGTATTAACTTGATAGGAAAATTCTCTCCCTCATCATCGGATGGCCACAATGTCATTATCATGACCACTAAGTATTTTACAAAGTGGATTGATGCCATGCCTCATGCTACTATACCTAGATCTATAATTTCCAATTTTATTTTAAATTGGATCATCCGTAGGTACAGAGTCCCGCAAGTCATTATTTTAGATAATGGCACACCTTTCAAAAATGAATAGGTGGGATAATTGTGTGTGCAATTGAAAATGTCCCATCACACAAATTCTTTGTACTATCCTTAGGCTAATGGGCAGGCTAAGGCTACAAACAAAACCCTAAATTCCATTCTCATTAAGACAATTAGGAAAAACAAAAGAGATTGGCATATAAAGTTATTTCTAGCCTTATGGACCTATAAGACATCAGTAATAATACCCATGGGGGAAACCCCTTATTATGTAGTCTTCGGATTTGGAGCGGTCTTACCGTTAGAAGTAGAGTTACCTAGTGATTAACTAAAATTGGAACTAAGTGAAAGGAAATAATAACCCTAGTTAATCTAATTAGGGGGACTAAAATGGTGTATAAATGTAGTAATTAACATAAAGTAGATGCAAATAAATATGATAAGTAAAATAAAACCCTAGATGTGTAAGAGAGTAGAGAGAAATGACTTAGCTAATTGTTGTAGATGCTCACACAGTGTCACATATCTAAGAATAAAATATAGAAGTGTAGATGAACACTCAGGGACCCTACAAGAGGCATATCTAGAAGATCTGAAGTGACTAGGGCACCTAGGAGTGTACTAGGGAACCCTGGTCTACTATCTGGGCACTCTAAATATTATAAATGTTCAAAACCTACAAGTGGTATGGTCGCATGTTGGTTTTAAAACTTCCTTGTTTGTTACGTTGGATATTTCAGGTGAGCTAGAAAATGACCTACAATGTAAAGAGAAGTATCAAACCCTAGAAAAATAAAATATGCATATGAATGGGTCAGAATGACCTTAGTCACCAAACTTGTGGTCTTATCACTGAGCACTGCACTATATTTCAGACCTAGATGTATTTTTGGTGTGTGTGTGTGTGTGCATGTCATGCCCTACATGCTCTCATGTCAGTCACACTTTGTGAAGTAGCAAGCAATAGTAACTATAGAAAATATAAATGGCATGTGTGTATGGAATATAATGAAATCCCTCCCCCTATGAAGTGTGTGTGATGTAGATCTCCTAGCCTTGATGCATGGTACTATGTGGATGCAAGTGATGCAATAGATGTAGCTCTAGATGGAGTTATTGTAATGTGTAATGCTATGACCTAGGTCCCTCATTATGGTCTTATAGCTTTATATTTATAGGGCTCTCAAGTTTAATTTCATAATTAATCCCGACAAGGCCAACTGAGAAAAAGATAAAGATGAGTTGATATCCTGTAAAATTGATGAGGGAAATTTTATACGTAACCATACCAAATTTTGTCCTGGTCCCTCATTAGGGACCCCTCTGCATTCGGAATGTTGCAAAATCCCTTTCCGAGAAATCTAGTTCTCTGAACTTAGCCATTTTTTATGCCTTTTGGCTGGGTGCACCTTTTATCTGTGTTACATAGAGTAAATCTGCGCCCCCTTCATTTCCTTTGGCACACCGTTTGACGTGTCGACACATGTTTTGGTGCACCTTTCCATGATGTGCCACTCTTGCGTGCGCCAAGGTGCATGTGCCTTAATGTTAACACATCTATTGTTGTGCCATGTTTTGGTGCACCAAAGGGCGCAAGGAATGAAGTGTTGACAGTCTTAAAATTGCGCCAAAGGTGCAAGTATTTCCATGTTGACACGCGTTTATCCATGCCAAAGGGCACACCGTTTGACATGTCAACACATGTTTGGGTGTGCCTCTTGAAAAAGTGGTTGGCACATTTATTGCACCTTTGCCTGTATATAGGCGCACCCGCCCTGTCACTTTCACAACTGAAAACACGTGATTATTTTATTCCTCTACACCTGTCAGCACGCCTGTCATCCTCGTGTCACGTTCGTGGACCCCGTTTTGCCTCTCACATACTATATATATTCTAGGAAGGTGGTTCTTACTCCTCCTATGTTTTGTTTTGATTATTTGTATGGTAGGAGGTAATGGATTTGTAACCCCCCCCCCCTTTTTTGTTGTTCTTGTTGTCTTTCTCCAAGCTCTTCCTCCTTTTTCCAGATCTGCTGGTAAGGCTCTGCCTCAAAAATCACCTAGACCTCCTTGTTTTGTCCCCTTCACCATCCAAAAAACCCTGTAAAAGAGGCCTGAAAGATCACGAGCCTGTCAGGAAAGAGAAAACCTGAAATATTAGTTTAAAATTGTGCTTTTTCCTCTTGGCACATTTGCCATGCCTGTTACATAGAATATAGTAACAGCCAAGAAGGTGCACTGATCCCGCTTGCAACATGAAAATTACCCGCGCCATGTGAAACTAAGTAAATCCTAAAACAATAGTGTAGGTGCATCCCCTCTTACAGCAGGACAATGTTATGCAAGCCTTCCCTGCGCCGCGCCAAGTTCCCCTTTTGCACACATAAATCTTATGTTACACATATCAACCTTGCACCCTTCGGCACACCAAAGTTCCATGTAACATGAAAAATATATGCACCATTGGTGCGTCCTGTCCCCGTGTAACATGAAAATTATCTGCACCCAGCATAAAACACATATGAATGGTACAGGCGCACTTTTGCTTACAATAACAAAATGTCATGTGTAGTGTTCATGTGCCCTGCACCCTTTGGCGCTAATTTGTTCCTTGTAACACCCTCCTTATGTGCGCCATACTATTAACCCTGCAGCCTGTAGTGTTCATGCGCCCTGCGCCCTGAGGCCTTTAAATTGTTAACTCCTCATTCTATAATACTCTAATGGAAGATCTAACAGCTAACATGGCTCTTCTGCGTTGGGTTTCACTTCTTCTTCTTGCAGATCAGCAACAAAACTCAGATCCACATATGTCTACATCAAGCAATAGACTGACCAAATCAAAGGGCAAAGCTAAGCTTATAGAGGAAGAGATGAAGTACAAGTATCAGAGGGTCAGAATGCCTGAGTTCCAGGTAGAATGTGACCTGGATATAAGAGACTTTGAGCTCGGTCACATTGACATGGAAGATTTCTGGGCCAGAACCAACAGAGTCATGAGGAGTCCTTGGATGGACAAACTAGTAGGTAGTGGCCTGCATTTTGCTAGGGGGATCCCCGTCAGTGCAGTGAACAATGAATTCATGATGGTGGTGGCCCGTTGTTACAACAAAGACACAAGATGTGTCGAGAATGAAAAGGGTGAAGTCATAATCAACCTGACTGCACCTGACACTTTGAAATCATGCTTGGCATCACCTCACCACCGGCATTTCGTGGCCGTAAGCCAAGAGGACTGCATTAAGGCATGGGAGGACAATGAAGACTAGTGCATGCAGCTGATGAATGAAGTGTATTTAAAGAACAAGAAGGTGGTAACCAAATGGCCACAGGTTATTCACCGTAGTGATTTCTCTAAGGAACTAAGTGATACCATCACGTTCCTAAGCAGAGTGTTTGGGCTTTCTGACGCCCATTACTTTCATAAATGGATGCTCAGGTACTTTGAAACTATGAACAAGAACGTACCAGATCAACGCTTCGAGTGGGCGGAGATCATAAGCAACACCATATCCAAGCAGCTCCAACAACTCACCACAACGGGGAGGTTCTACATGAACTCCTACATAGTTTATGTTGCAGCCTCAGAAAGGGATTATCCAGCATTGAGCCGATGCAGGGTTTGGCCCCAAGTAAAGATATATGAGTACTACCTAGAGCTGAAACTGGAGAATGGCATCGTCTGCCTATTGAGGCCAAACATGACTCACGGTCGAATGACCAAGAGCATCGTCGCAGCAACAAAGAAGTGGGGGGCCTTATTCACACAATTCCCCACCTTCACCTATCTCAGGGCAGCTAACTTCCTGGGTGAGCCCACCAAATTGCCAAGATATGCCGGTCCCAAGCTGATCCTGTTGGAGCTATCCAGACAGCTCATAACATACCACGAGAAGTGCCTGAAGAGAAAGAAGGGTGGAACTCCTTTCCCCCTTACAGTGGGCAGATACACATACATCTCTCACCACAAAGCCCAAGAAATGGTTGCTGAGCTAGAACTGCTCAATCTGAATCACAATTTCCCGATGAGGCCCACTTTCGATCCAAGGAGCTACCTTCCCAAAGCAAAACTTGATCCAATTCAAATTCCATAGATCAAGGACATTTATATTGACCTGTATCATGAGGTCGAGCTCAAAAGAAAGGACCATTCTTGCCTGGCCCTGGCAGAGATCATTCAGTACAACATGGTCATTGTCCCAAAAGGTTATCAAACTACCGATCAAGAAGTTAATCAGGTGTATCTTGACATGGATGGGGACAACTGGCCATTTACTGCAATTGACAGAACAAAAGCACCCCAGACCATTGAAGATAGGGTCAAATAAACTCTGTGGCAGACAAAACACTGGTGCAGGATGAATGGCCTCATCTACCTCAGGGTAGATTTCACTACGTCCCCATTGGGTAATGCACCTGTCAGGCCAAAGCATCTACCAAAGGGTAGAGGCAAAGACAAAGAGGGAGAACCAAGCTCTACTCAAGAAGGAGCTCCTAAGAGTCCCCCTTCCGCCGCACAAGAATAGGTTGTGAGTCTTTTATCACCAGAGAAAGAAGCGGCCGAAGATGTTCCAATGGGCACATCCACTTAGGATGTTGCCACTGCTGTAGACACCAAATTCGTGTCTTACGACCCCTTGTGACCCGCATCTCATCTCGCAATATAACCTCATCACCTAAACCTTACACAATTATTTATTAATTGCCTTCTAATTGATAAATGGACAACCCTATACCACATCACCCTACCTACCACCTCACTTTGCCACTTCATCATGACCTAGTTTTTAACCCTAAAACTAACCTATTTAAGACCACATAACTTGGTCCACACCTACACCCATAACTAATGACCCCTTTCTCGCACCCAATTTTTCTGACCTTCTAGTCACTTAGACCGAGCCTGCAACTCATCTCTCGGGAGAAAAGCAGCGAAGGTGGGCTATTTTACTAAAAATAGCCTACTTTTTCCTTACCGATGCCGGTTCCTACTCGACCGCCGTCAGTTACGCAACCGCCATCGGTTCCCTGTAAATGGGCTCCCCAAACCAAAAAAACGGATCGGGATTTCATTTTTGGAGATCAGTCACAAGGATTTCTGGATCAACAGAGAGCATTGCGAGCGAGGAACAGAGTCCTGATCTTCATTTAATCAAGCAGATAACGAGTAAAGAAACCAGAAGTGCTTGCGAGTAGAGGAGATCAACTTGCATCTTCGTCAAAACTCAGTAAGTCATATCTTGCATGTCCTCAGATTGATAACATTTCTTATGCTCTTTGAATCACAGTCCTCCTAAATCCGTTTCTGAATCCACTACCCAACCTGCCATTGTAAAAAATCTAACTGATCATTCTTTTACCCCCTCATCATCTCATTTCCTAATATCATCCATAAACCAGCCTTACAAACACCATAGCTACTAAGAAGATCTTAGAACCCACCGGTATCGGTTATCAGTAACCGGCATCGGCTATCATAACCGGCATGTGGGCTATCAGTAACCGCCATGGTGTCCTCTGATCAAAACCAGAAAACCAGCCTTTCCCCTACCCAGTTGAACGAAACAATTTAATTGATACTCTTACAGTCTTTTGTGTTAATTCATATTAGCAGGGGAACTGACCATCCAGTCGAAAGGAAGTTTTATATTTCCTACGGCCCAAGGTAGTTTCCTCATTTATTGTTTAATCAAATCTTGTGGTCTTGTGTTCTTATTTGCAGGTAGTCCTTCTAAGACAAGAAGGATTTCTTCGCAGTCAGCTTCCCCCTTCTCTACGGTACAAGCACACCATCTCAGTACATTCCACAGGTATTCCTCCTAGAGAAAGAAGCGGCCGAAGATGTTTCTATAGGAACGATTCATTCCGAGGGAAACAACTGCTACAACTGCTGAGGTACCTTCTGTCCCTTCTCCCTCTCCTCCTTCTCCTCCTCGTGTGACCCAAGCAACCATTCCTTTGGTCGTATCCTCTCCCCCATCTTCTACTGTTCCCGCCTCCTCGTCATCCATCTTCTCTTCTCTCGTGGAGCTGTCCCCCACCATTTTTTCTCTCATCTCTCAGCTCCCTTCCTTTCCCATCGTCTTCCTCCCCTGCAGTGTCCCTTCCCCCTGTGAGTACTTCGCTCGGCCTCTCTTTCAATACCACCACCAAGTGTCTCTACGTACTTCCCTTCCACTACTACAGCTGCCCCCTCTTCCACTTCTGGTCCCACTCCCATAAGTCCAGCATGGATCTCCCAGCATTTGAGCCAGCAAAAGAGGAAAGTTCCTATCACACCGATGGGACTTCTCTGTCATCCCAACAAAGGGGGCTAAGAAGCAAAAGCCTATAACCCGCTTCTCTCAGAGTGCATCGGGAGAAAGAGTAATGGAGATTGCATATCCCAATCCTTTAAAGGATAAAAAGGATCTATCTCTGATAGATTATACAGTTACCCAAGTCAAAATGGGAATGTCTTCTGAAATCCTTCAGGGAGAGGCCCTATCTACATTCGATTCCCTTTGTAAGAAGATCCAAGAAGCGAAGGAAGAAAAGAGGCTATTAAAGGAGAAAAATAAACATCTTCTCCATGCCTTCCAGAAAATGGGCAGTGCACCTCCTACAACTACCACCAAAACTCCTGAGCCCCTAAGCCAGGATAAGATAAATGAATACACCAAAATCAATGGCAATATCTACCTGGAGAGACCAAATCCTCAAGGAAAGTGAGGGAGTAATTGTCAAGTTCACTAATTTGTATCAGAACATCAATCAAGCAAACAAGGCACTCCAGGTGATTGTGGGACCCATCTCTGAAGAGTTGGACCATGCTAGGATGCAGCATGAGACCTTCCAGAAAATGTTTGACTACTTAGTCGAAGATCTTGTCAAGATTGGCGTCTTCAATCACCCCAGAGCACCCAAAAAAATCCTTTCTACTTTGGACTACCAGGTCAATCAGTTGGAGTTTGTCCTCGAAAAGATAGATAAAGTCAAAGAGGAAGCCTTGGAGGCTATGCACCAGATGGAGCAAATCATCCTGAGAATGTCCCCAGGCCTGCTCACTCCTTCTTTTTCCCTGAGGAAGGTAGACCAAACTATTCGGATCTTTAAGGAGATCGTCTCGCAAGGGTTAGGGCCAGAAGCCACTTTCGACACCGAATGCATCAACAACCTTCTGGCCTGTCGTGACTTTATAGGGTTCCTGATAGAGGCGGGAAATGAATATGCCAAGCTCCTAGAAAGGCTCGTGGATGAATGTGAAACTTGCGAAGTTATCAGTGATCGCCACAAGGATCCTGCTCAAGATCAACTTCAGCCCATGATCAGCAAGTTCATGGAATATCGGGCCCAGTTTAACATCACTTCTCCCGAGCAACAGCAGAAGCAAGACACTCCCTTTTGGCCGCGAGACGACAATGAATAGTCTCCTTCCTCTCGATCTTCTTTTTGTAAATGTCTAAGAGTATGTTGGCACAAATGATGACATCATCCATGTTGCATCATGGGATGATGTCATCCACCAAGTTGCCAAAAGTCAACAGTTGACTTTTAGATATTTTGTAGATACTTTGTAATTAGGTTGTTGGTTGCTTTTTGGCCTTCTCTCTTTTCCTTCTTCTATATATACTTGAATACTTGTTGTATTCAAGGGATGAGTACTTTTCAGATGAAAAATAGAAGTAAGAAAAAAAGACTTTGAGCTTTTTGTAACATAAGGAAATATTAATACAATATTTAGACTTTGTGCTGAATACATATGTTATACATCAGAGCTTTCTTATGTTAGATCTGTATGTTTGTCCTGTTGAATCTACTTCTACTTTATTGTCATTTATTCATCAGTATTGCTTTGTTCATCTATGTGAGTAAGTTCAGCTCTGTTTACTACCAGCCCAAAACATAGACCCTCCGACCTTTCTGCTTTAGAATTCTTTTCTCTTCTCCCTTCAGATCTTTCCTATCTCCCCCCTCACTTCTTCCCCTTCTTCTTACAATTGGAAGTACCTCTACTGGGATGAGATCCCAGCCCCCGAAGGCAGAATATTGTGAGACTTGCACAGATTCCTGCTGGTAGAATAGCAATAAACCAGTTTCACTTTGCTGACTCAAAGAGGGGCTATGCCCTGCACACTGTTGGCTCGTCTATCCATAGATCTGTCCACCCGACAGATTTTTGGACCAAAAATTTTTGGTGACTCTACTGGGGATCGAATAGATCTAACAGATCTATGATAGTGGTATGTCTAAAAATCAGTGAAAATCAAAAAAATCACTACCTGTTTGCAAATTTTTAACTTTTGTTCAAAATCCAAAAATTTTACAAAAGTGACCCAAACTAAAAATTTTCTTCAAAGGTCCTGTCATCACCAATCCGGCACTATGATAATTCTTCACCAGGAACTCCTCGTGCTATGATTATTTACTAATGCACAGCCTTTAGTTTGGTAGATGTAATCTGGAAACAAAACAACAAACATAACACAAGAATACCATCGACTATGATAAGACGGAATGATGACAAATCTGAAATATCAAAGTAAATTATAATATTAACATGAAATTGTTACAATCTCACCCATGAGGTACTTCAAGTGTTATTGACTTCACTTGCCTTCCACCAATACTATGGGAGAAACTTTACAATTACACCTCTTAATGACTTCTTCAACACACATTTAAACTGATGGCTTCCTTTACACACTTCATACAATATTTCTCACTACTTCCTTCTATGCTAAATGAGGGGGGTGGCCTCTCTATTTATAGAACTTCCAGGCTTATCCATCTTATCTCTAAGATAGGATAAGAAATCCACTCTGACGAATCATATTCCATACCTTAACTCTTATCTGTACATGTAAGCTTATCTTTTAAGATAAGATAAACCTTATCATTTTACATGGGTTCCACATTTTTAGAATTTTTACAAATAAAATACACAAAATATTTATGACCTCACTCCTTGTCCTTATTACCAATATAATATTTCTAATTCCTAATCATGTAGACCCTACTTCTCTACTTACCCAAACTTTGACATTTTAACATTATCGGACCACTTACGACAAATATTTACTTTTTACCACAACATTCCTATTGTACTTTGACTGTTACCATACTATACATTATTGGCGGCATCGTACTGGTAGCGCCGTTATCTTCTATCAGACGCTACTACTAATTATACTTAACAACATCCTATTCCTAATACATACATTAATGAAATAGAAATTACGGAGGAAAATTTTAGTGTCGACATCTTCCCCCTTCCTAGCTTCTACTCCGTCCTCGGAGTAGACTATTCTGGTGCTTGGAAAATCTTCAACTTGTCGTGGTTGACCCATTTCGTAATGGGAGTGCCATCCAATTCCTCCAGTCGGTACGTACCATTTTCATGCACAGCTGCTATTTTGTAGGGCCCCATCCATTTTGGAAGAAATTTTCTCTGTCTTCTTTTTTTGTATCTAGAATCATATACTAGAACCAAGTCATTCACATGAAATGGAGACCACCGGATCTTTTGATCAAAGTATTCCTTCTGCTTCATTTTCTTCTTATAGCTTGTATCCTTAGCTATTTCCCTCATTTCCTCTAACAAATGAAGATGTACCAACCTTTCTTTTACTGAATCACTTTCATCCATTCTTTCATTTTTCATTACTCTGACCGTGGGAATATCAAACTCAATAGGAAGAACTGGATCAATGCCATAAGCCAACTGAAATGGGGAGTATCCTGTTGCTGACTTTGATGTTGCCCTATATGCCCACAATGCTGCATGAATCCTTTTATCCCATTTATGTACCTGCAAGGCTGCATCTTTTGCTAGAATTTGACACAACACAAAATTTGTTCGTTCCACCTGTCCATTTGTGCTTGGCTTGTATGTTGTTGCCTTCCTGTGCTTAATAGAAAACTTATTGACTAGGGCTTCTACCACCTCATTAATGAAGTGGCTTCCTTGATCTGTTACAATTTCTAATGGACAACCAAATCTGGTGACAATGCGTTCATATATGAACCTTGCCACTTCATCCATGGAAGTTGTTTTCAATGGCCTAGCTTCAACCCACTTGGTTAAATAATCTGTGGCAACTACAATATACTTATTTTGGCGTGAGGTAGTTGGAAGTGGACCTACAATGTCTATTCCCCACTTTTCAAAGGGACCAAGTGGAAGAATAGGGCATAATGGAGCTGATGAAGTCTTACGGTTACCATGTGTTTGACAAATATCACATGTCTTACAATAATTATAACAATCTTTAAAAAGAGTGGGCCAGTGATAACCTGCATCCAAGATCCTTCTTGCTGTAAGTTGTCCAGAGAAGTGCCCTCCACATGTACCATTGTGGAATTCTTCTAGCAGTTCCTTCCCTTGATCACGTCCAACTGCCCTCTTGTACTGTCCATCAGGTCCTATTCGAAATAATACTCCATGCAGAATAGAATATGGACGACTGGCTTGAGTAATCTTTCTCTTAGTCTTTGCATTGGCACCATCAGGAAACTTGAATTCATTCAGATAATTCCAAATATCTATGTATTCACTAGGGATTGTGTCAAGGGATAACAATGCTGCATCGGGGAAATCATCATCATCACAAGATGATCCTAAACCATCATAGGCTCGAGAGAGTGCATCTGCATTGACATGCTTCTTTCCTGGCCTATCTATAATATCAAATTCAAATTCTTGTAGCAAAATTATCCATCTTGCTATCCTCCCTGATGGGTTAGGCTTATTTACAATATATTTTAGAGCCTGATGATCTGTTACAACTAGAAATTTTTGCCCTAGCAAGTAATTTCTAAACTTCTTTACAGCAAAAATGATAGCCAGAGCCTCTTTTTCAGTTACAGTATAATTTACCTCAGCACTGCTCATTTGTCTGCTCCCAAAGTAAATTGGATGTTCATTCCCATTTTCATCCTTTTGGCTCAAAGTACTTCCTAGTGCTGCATCTGAGGCATCAGTGTACACAATGAATGGCTTGCTCCAATCTGGATTCTTCAAAACAGGTGAAGACACCAGGGCTTCCTTCAGTTGTCCAAAAGCTTCATGCGCCTTATTTCCTGGTTCATAAGTAACATCCTTCTTCAAGAACTGGGTTAGTGGCTGTGTAATCTTTGAGAAATTCTTGATGAACCTTCTATAGTAACCCACATGGCCTAAAAATGATCTCAACTTACTTCTATTCATAGGAAATGGTAAATCTTTGATTTTTGAAACTTTATCAAGATCAGTACCAATACCATCTCTGGATACAACATGCCCTAACAAAACACCTTTAGAACATCCAAAGACACACTTTGTAGGGTTTAGTGAGGCTTGTGCTTCATCTAACCTTTGAAATGTTGTCTCCATTTGGTGCAGGTGGTCCAACTTGCTCCCATAGATGCAAAAATCATCCAGAAATACTCTGATGAAGGTCCCAATGTAGGGTTCGAACACCCTATTCATCAAACGCTGGAATGTTGCTGGAGCATTACACAACCCAAAAGGCATAACTCTATAAGCAAACATTCCCCAAGGAGTGGTGAACGTGGTCTTCAGCTGATCTTTCTCTGCTATACGAACTTGGTTGTAGCCGCTATATCCATCAGCAAAACTATAGCACTCCTGGCCAGCTACTTCGTCCAAGATCTGATCTGAAAATGGAAGAGGGTAATGATCCTTCTTTGTTGCCTTATTGAGCTTCCTGTAATCAACACAAATGCGTAGCTTCCCATTCTTTTTTATTGAGATCACAATGGGAGAAACCCATTCTGAATTCTCCACAGCAAATATGAATCTTGCATCAAGCAACTTATCTATTTCTTCTTTTACAGTCTTGGAAAAATTAGGATTCATTCTATATGGCATTTGCTTTATGGGCTTAGCACCATCTACCAGCTCAATAGAATGTTCTACCCAACTTACTTGACGGAGTTCCTTGTAATCAAAAGTGAATAGGTGTATGTACCTTCGAAAGAGCTGGAGGTAGGATTCCTTCTCACTCTCCATCACAGCATCACCAATCTTTATTTGTTGGAGACGATCATCAACTTCTTCTTCAGATAATTTTATGGGGTCATGAGTTGGTGTGACTGGAAGGATATCCATGACTGAAACATCAACCTCACTTTCTTCATCTTCAGTGTCCACTTCACTGGTACTAGAGTAATCAGAGGATGTCCAATCATCAGTTTCATCACTTGAATCCACAGGTTCTGCCTTATGATGTCGAGGGATCACGTTTATCTTCACCCTCTCTCTACCACGTCCAAGTGTCATGAAACCTTCATTCCAGTAGTTTCTTGCATGAACTCTCCTTAGCCATGGTCTTCCCAGCAGCATTGGGTACGCAACAGTACCATTTTTCATCACCTGAAAGTCTACCACACATACAACACCCATAACAGATATTGCCACATTTGAAACTACACCTTCTGGTTTAGTTTTTCCTTTATTTAATGACCTTAACATAAGTGTTGAAGGGCGATCAATTTTTAAACCCAACATATTCATTACAGACTCGGTCATTACATTAACTGCAGCACCTCCATCAACTAAGACATCATGAATTGAAATACCATTACATAATACCTCAGCTTGTGGAGCATAGGGATCCGCCTCTGCCTCCAAAACAGGGACCTCAACCTCCTTCCTTCATCGAGCATTGAGTCCACTTCGCAACTCCCGCCTCTTCTCAGAAGACATAGCCAAGAGTTGACCATATGTAATATTTGCAGGCCTTTTGGACAGATCTTCCAAGATGGAGTATGGTCCTTGCCCCTGTGAAATCAGAAAATCCTGCACACCCAACTTTCTTCTCCTATGTTTCTTACTAGTTTCTCCTTTCATCTTCTTAGGATCATTTCCATCTTGATTATCTTTTTCTTTCTTTCTTTTTGTTACAAACACATCTACTTCATTATTTCTGCTCTTATCTACTACATCAAAAGAATTCACAGGTGCTTTTCCTTTATCATTATCTCCTTTACCAGATGTAGAAGCTCTATCTGGACAATTATACTTATAATGACCCTTTTTATAACAACCATAACATACAACTTCAAAAATATTTCTTTTTGGACCTCTATCTCCTCCCTGAGAACTAAATTCTTTTCCTTGAAGAAGATTAATAGTTAACTGACCCATCTTTTTGAGCAGATCTTCATACTCAGTAGATGTACTAGGAGAAATATTTGTGCTCACCGGGAGTGGTTGTGGATTCTGGACCAAAGGTGCTGGTGTAGGCTCTACTTTAGCAACAATTTCTTTGGGCTCCTCTTCCATGCTTTCTTCTTGCCTTCTTGCAATCTCCTTTGCTTGTTCAATGGTAGCTGGGCGGTCATACTTCACTCGTTGTCTGATCTCTGGCTTCATCCCAAGAATGAAGTGCTTACATAGGAGATTATCCACGCCATTCATCAACCCATCCGCTAATCCTTCCTTCCGGATCTGGGCATCGAGCTTCCTCCTTAGCTCTAGAACACGAGCATGATAATCCCTTATCTTCTCCTTCTCTCCTTGGGATAGCTTTGTGATCTCGATCATGAGATCTGCATATTTCTGTTGTTCACCAAATTCTTCAAGAAAACTTTCAGTTAATAAATCCCATGAATTTTTCACATTATCACCTAGTGTTTCAAACCACCTAAGTGTTGAACCATCCAAAAAGGTAGGAAAAAATTCAGTCCATTGTTCCCTTCTTATGAGGCCATTACAAATACAAGATCGTTTAAACTCTTGAATGAAAGAAGAAGCATCTTCATTAGATTGAGCTGAAAAAATAGGAATCTTTCCCATTTTCAAAAGTAACCACCGTGAAATACCAACCCACAAGTACAATCAACAAGACTTATGTGCACAAATAATTGGAATCACTATACTAGAAAGTGACTTTACACCTTTCTACAGTAAAATAGAAATGACCACGGTAAACTATGGTAAAACTTGACTTACTGCGGTAAAAACTGACTTTACTGTGGTAAACACTATTCACAGTAAAAAGTGAAGTTACTGCGGTAAATACTATTCACGGTAAAAAGTGACTTTACTGTGATAAATACTATTCACAGCAAAAATGACTTTACCATGGTAACTACTATTCACGGCAAAAATGACTTTACCATGGTAACTACTATGCACAGTAAAAACAAGGTTACCCTCCAATTGATTTTTGACTAAGTGGGAATATCTCTCCAGAAAATCCACCAACGAGGAATGGTCCCGGCAACGGAACCAAAATGTCATCACCAATCCGGCACTATGATAATTCTTCACCGGGAACTCCTCGTGCTATGATTATTTACTAATGCACAGCCTTTAGTTTGGTGGATGTAATCTGGAAACAAAACAACAAACATAACACAAGAATACCATCGACTATGATAAGACGGAATGATGACAAATCTGAAATATCAAAGTAAATTATAATATTAACATGAAATTTTTACAATCTCACCCATGAGGTACTTCAAGTGTTATTGACTTCACTTGCCTTCCATCAATACTATGGGAGAAAATTTACAATTACACCTCTTAATGACTTCTTCAACACACCTTTAAACTAATGGCTTCCTTTACACACTTCCTACAATATTTCTCACTACTTCCTTCTATGCTAAATGAGGGGGGTGGCCTCTCTATTTATAGAACTTCCAGGCTTATCCATCTTATCTCTAAGATAGGATAAGAAATCCACTCTGACGAATCATATTCCATACCTTAACTCTTATCTGTACATGTAAGCTTATCTTTTAAGATAAGATAAACCTTATCATTTTACATGGGTTCCACATTTTTAGACTTTTTACAAATAAAATACACAAAATATTTATGACCTCACTCCTTGTCCTTATTACCAATATAATATTTCTAATTCCTAATCATGTAGACCCTACTTCTCTACTTACCCAAACTTTGACATTTTAACATTACCGGACCACTTACGACAAATATTTACTTTTTACCACAACATTCCTATTGTACTTTGACTGTTACTGTACTATACATTATTGGCGGCGTCGTACTGGCAGCACCGTTATCTTCTATCGGACGCTACTACTAATTATACTTAACAACATCCTATTCCTAATACATACATTAATGAAATAGAAATTACGAAGGAAAATTTTAGTGTCGACAGTCCATAGATCTGGGCTAGTTAGAGATCTTTAGTTCGCTGAGTTTTTACAAAAATCTATATTTTTCTGTAGATCTGAGTTTTGACAGTTAACCAAAACTTTCAAACTCTTTAAAAAGTCAACTCTAGATCTGAAAATCAGCTTACTAAGCTTTACCATCGTTTTATCCTCACTGATCTTTGTCATTAAAACCGCAATCGGTTGTTAAAAGAGGGATAAAATTAAATATTTAGAAAAGTACATGCTGCTGATTTTTGTTAGAAATTTCAGAAAATCAGCAAGTACAACCAAAAATATTTTTAAATCTACTCCAATATATTGCAGATCTAGAAGGTACACTGGCAGGTGAACCATTTACTCGTAGCAGGAGAGCCCATGGAGAAGTTGATCCTACTTTTGATCTGCTTCAATGGCACAACTTTATTGTTATACCAGCACGCTTCTCGTCACTAAGCTCAGCTGACCAGTCATCCAGGAGTGTCTCACCTCCATGAAGGAAGCACCTCTCACAAGGTGCATCCACATCACTTTGCAGTGCTTTGTTGCTTAGTGGGACCATCCTCCCAGCACGTGTTCTCTTTCCAACTGTTCAAATGGTAGTGCCATGGGGAAATGCTATGGGCCCTTTGGCTTTACCACATCCTGTTCACGCATTCCCACATGGAAACCCAAAGAATTTTCCTAAATTTGATGGGAGCAGGAACCAAAGCACAGATTCACACATATCCACATTCATCATGTCATGCAGTATCCTGGATGTGACCCATAAAGATGTGTCAGTTCGCCTCTTTCTAGAAACCTTGCAAGGACCAGCAGTGGAATGGTTTCAGAATTTGCTGGCCAGATCTATTACTAGTTGGGCCACCTTACGGACTGCATTTAAAGAAAGGTATAATCCTTCCGAGGACGCATTTGTGTTGCTATCAAAGATCACTCACCTGAAGAAGGAGGTCAATGAAACCATGCACGATTTCATCGCCCATTTCAAGTCACTAATCAATTGAGTTCCACCTACCATGCTCCCAACGCCAGAAAATTAGAAGTGTTTCTTCGTGAACGCCATGGGCTCAAAAGTAAGTTTCTTACTCTTGCAAGAACAAGTCACTACTCTATCTCTTGCCCAAGCTACTGCTATACGGATTGAAGATAATTTTCTTATATCTGGCGAATTGAAACGAGAGCCATCCAAGCTGAAAGTTTCAGCTCCTTCTCCCGCCACTTCATCTGATCCAGCATTCCAAAAGATGGCAAATGACTTGCTCACATTAAAAAAGAAGCTAGCTCAGTCTTCTCCTAGCACTTCGTACCGGGATATTCCACGGAGGGGCTTTACTTCTAACAACGTCTCACAAAGGCTCTGCCTAACCGCAGCCACTCCACGTACCCGCAACTGCTCCATAGTTGGCGCTCGAGGCACCTTTGATCAATGCTTTAGCCGAAATCAAAGACGAGGAGCAAAGTTATGAAGAACCTTCATCGCCACGTGAAGATGATCAAGATGTCGGTGAACCGACTGGCGACTCTACTATCGGGTATATGGAATTTGATGAGGAAGAATCTGACGAAGAGGATGGTACCCAAGGATATGCAAGCAGATAGTCATATGCTATTTTTACCCGCTCGTAAGGAAAATAAGCAGAAATGGCTGCCAATACACAGAAAGTGAAGGTCGTGTCACACGCACCTCCAACCATCGCTAAACGAGGTAGTCCCCTTCCTGCTCAACCTATTATTAAGTCTTTTTCGAAAAGATCTTTTTCCCCTATCTCCCCTTCGAATCAGCCCTCTCATGTTCCTATCAAGGCTGGTAATCCTACCCTACCATTGCGAAATGAGGGACTCATTCCTTCATCAATGCAACCCTTGGCCACATTTAATATAATCGATCATGTTAAAAAGAACAAAATCTAGATGTTTGAGGCTGAATATCTTCATTCAAATCCCAAGCAGCTTGTAAGGTTGACTGAATACATCCAAAGCCAAGTTGTCATAACTACTCAGGTTTCCCCACAAGGAATCCTTTCTACTCCTCCTCCATCTTGCATAAATGTTGCCTCAACATCTACATTAGGAAAGATAGAACCTTTCTATCTCTCCCTCCTAATCAATGGCCACAAACTAAGCAACTGCATAATTGATTCTGGGGCTTCCGATAACGTCATGCCAGCAAAATTTTCCCATGCCTTGGGACTCACCCTTACCAATCCTTTTGGTAGATGTTATTCCTTAGAAACCAAGTAGGTTCCGCTGATTGGTCAAATCAAGGACGCTCAGTTCGCATTTGTAGCATTCCCAGAGAAAAGAGTAAAGATGACTGTCCTCGTTGCTGATATTCTAGCAGCATACGGAATTCTACTAGGAAGGAGCTTTTGTAGTGAAGTTGGAGGGGAGCCTCATATGGACTGGTCTAAGGCTAGAATCCTCGTCAAAGGTATAATGCAAATGTTGGATCCAGAATCACAAAATAAGTACTTGGTTACTAACTCCGATGACCCCAAAGCCCAAATTCTCTTCCAATCATCAGGGATGGGAAACTATTTCTTATCTACCGAGTCTGAAAAAATGGATGTCCTCATCAAAGCAGAGGATCTTAACAAGATCTAGACTTTACAGTTTGATGGCAGCTATGTGGCTAGTGGGTGCGGTGTTAGAGCCATGCTAATATCTCCCGAAGAGGAGATTATTCCTCTCTCTTTCAAGTTACAATTTTTCAACATGAATAATACTGCTGAGTATGAATCTTTGCTACTTGGCATGCAAGCCGCAAAAGAAAGAGAAATCAAGAATCTGAAAGTATAGGGTGATGCAAATTTGGTCGTAAATCAAGTTAAAAGGATATACCAAGTGAAGAATGAAATGCTCAAATATTACCGCAACGTGGTATGGGACAGCATCGAGGATTTTGACACTTTTTCAATAAAATCCATCCCAAGAGCTCAGAATGACATGGCCGACTCATTATTCATCTCAGCATCCCTCATGATCCCTCACCCAGACTTGAAAATAGACACCTATACCATTGAGGTAGTTTTCCACCCAAGTGTGCCAGACAATTCTCAGCACTGGCAGGTATTCAATGACGACAATCAACTTATTGCCTTCCTAGAAAAGGTAGATAATTTCAGTGAGCTTCATTTTGAAGGATCCACTTCTACATGCCATGAATCTGTTACTAATCAAGATGGTGATTCAAAAGGAAGTGATGGTATATGTCAGCTCAAAGGAAATAAAATCCCAAAAGGTTTGGTTTCCCTAGAGTGGTTGTTCGACAGGCACGATCATTTTTTCAAGAAGAAAAGGTGAGATGATCCTAACTCCTCCCCAGAAACCGAACCGGTTAATTTAGGTTTGGTAGAACATCCGTAATTTGTGAACATTATAAAATTTTGTGCATCCGAAGAGAAACAGAAATTCGTCAAGTTGCTGAAGAAATACATGGATGTATTAGCGTGGTCCTATGCCGATCTAAAGTCTTTCAAGCCGAAGGACATCCAGCATGACATCTCGTTGAAAGAGGATGTCAAACCCTTTTTCCAGAAGTAGAGACATTACAATCCTAATATCTTAGGTACTATCCAATCCGAAATTCAAAAAATGTTGGACACACGGATCATTTTTCCTATCCATCACAGTACCTGGGTGGCGAACATTGTACCAGTACGTAAGAAGAATGGCGAGATATGCATATACGTAGATTGTCGTAACTTGAATCAAGCCTCCTTGAAGGACAACTACACCCTTCCCATAATGGATCAGGTTCTACAAGTAGTGACTAGATCGGAAATGTTGTCCATGCTTGATGGTTTTTCAAGATATAATTAGATTGAAGTCTTTCCCGAAGACCAATTCAAAATAGCATTCACTACCCCTTGGGGTACATTCACCTACAACATGATGCCTTTTGGTCTGACCAATGCCGGCACCACTTTTCAGTGGGCCATGGACTTTACATTCAAAGGAATGATGGGAAAATTCATCATAGTTTACTTGGATGACTTAACCATGTTCTCTAAATAGCAGAATGATCATTGCGATCATTTGGAGCAAGTATTGATTAGATTCCGAGAGTATGGGATCTCCCTGAATCTGAAAAAGTCTATTTTTGGAGTCACAAAGGGAAAGTTGTTGGGACACATTGTAAGCAAAGAAGGGACGAAGATAGATGCTGAAAGGGTTAAGGCTATTCAGAGCCTTACCTTACCCACAAGCAAAACCGACGTTCACTCTTTCTTCAGAAAAGTGAATTTTCTCAGGCGCTTTGTCCCCGACTTTGCTGAAAAGACTCACCACATATCAAACATGATGAAAGGATCACCAACTTTCTGATGGAGCGAAGAAGGAAAGAATTCGTTTGAAGATATAAAACCCTCTATCGCTCACGCACTAGTCCTGGTATGTCCCGATTTCTCCAAAGATTTTATCATGTATAGCTATGCATCCGAGCATACTGTATTGGCTATCTTAATGCAAAATAATTCTGAAGATGTTGAATCCCCGATTGCGTTCATGAGCTCTCCTCTCAAGCCTCATGAATTAAATATGTCCCAGTTGGAAAAGCATGTCTTCACCGTGGTCAAAACAGTCAAGAACTTCAGGTATTACATTCTAAATTCTCATACAATGGTACTGGTCCTTGACACGACAGTCAAGTCCATTCTAACTCAACAAGAGTTAGGGAGTTTGTGAGGAAATTGGATTGCAAAAGTCCAAGAGTATGATCTTGATATAAAACTAAGTTGGTAAGAGGCAAGGGCCTTTCTCATCTCATGGCTGAAAACCGAGGTTCAGAAGACCCTAATGGAAAAGATGATTGCGCTGATGGAGCGCAAAGCCAACTAGAGAAAGCTGATTCACTACCCATGGTTCTATTTGTCATAACCAGTGATGAATGGTATTCTAATATTTCTTTCTTTCTCACTTATGGTGAATGCCTAGCCCATCTAACTACAAAGGAGAAGTGTGCTATAAAGCTCAGAGTAGCCAGATATGTCATCTGGGATGACGGTCTATACAAACACAGAATAGATGGCATCTTCTTGCGATGTGTTTACAAGCCACAGCAGATAAAGCTACTAGAGAGTTTTCATGATTTGGCCTGTGGTGGTCACTTCTCCTCTTCCGTGATGGCACACAAGATCATCCGGGCTAGGTACTATTAGCCGACACTGTTCCAGGATATAGCCACTTGGGTAGCAAAGTGTGAGCCTTGCCAGTTATTTGTTGGTAACCCAAATTTGGTTACTTTTCCCCTTAGGCCAGTCGTCATTGATGAACCATTCAGGTAGTGGGGAATCAATTTTATCGGTACACTCAATCCCCAATCGATTGTTAGACATAGTTATGTCCTAACAGCAACAGATTACTTCACGAAATGGGTGGAATCCATACCTGTCAGACATGCCACTTCTGAGGTTGTTTGTAGTTTCATCAAAGAGAATATCATTGTCAGGTTTGGCGTTCCAAACAAGATTGTTGCTGACACCGCTTCCAACTTTTCCTCACGAGAAGTTGTTGGTTTTTGCTATGAATACAAGATAACCTTGGCTCACGCCTCAGATTATTACCCCCATGGAAATGGTCAGGCAGAATCCAGTAATAAAAACCTAGTGGCCATCATACGAAAGCTAGTCGATAAGAATCAGCGAACGTGGCACAAGTCATTATATGACGCTTTGTGGGCAGACCGCATTACTCCCAAGAGGTCTCTCGGTATGTCACATTTTCAAGTGTTATATGGGACTGATGTCGAGCTTCCCATTTCTACAAAACTCCCTACTCTACGATTGGCACGAGCAATCGAAGATGTGACTTTCCAAAATTCCCTTAAAAAGAGGATCATGTATCGATCAGAGCTTGAAGAGAAAAGAATAAGAGTGGTCGATAGGATCACCGAACATCAGAATCAGGTCAAGAGATTGTTTGATAAAAAATATAAGCAAAGAGGGTTCTAGGTGGGAGACCTCATCCTTTTGTGGGACAAATGGAAAGAGCCAAAGGGCATGCATGGGAAATTTTATTCTCTATAGAGAGGGCCTTTCAAGATCAAACAGCTCAACAGAGAAAATATCTTCTATCTCTCGTATCTAGACGGAACTGATCTACCGCTTCCCTATAGTAGGCAGCACCTCAAAATATTCAAGAAGTAGAGCTTGCTCTCTTCTTTGTACAGTTCACTTTTGTTGTGTGTTTGCTTTTGTCCTCACCCTTGTTTTTTACCCTGTTACCTAATGGATAGGCACACGTTGATCTGAGGTTCTCTACCCTTGAGTCTCACTCAAAGATAGTCCCCAAAAAGAGCCAGCTATTATCCTGTAAAATTTACGAGGGCAATTTTATAGGTAACCATACCAAATTTTGTCTTGGTCCCTCGTCAGTGACCCCTCTACGTTTGGAACGTTGCAAAATCCCTTTCCGAGAAATCTAGTTCTTTGAACTTAGCCATTTTTGATGCCTTTTGGCTGGGTGCACCTTTTATCTATGTTACACAGAGTAAATCTGTGCCCCCTTCATTTCCTTTAGCACACCGTTTGACGTGTCGACACATGTTTTGGTGCACCTTCCTGTGATGCACCACTCTTGCGTGTGCCAAGGTGCATGTGCCTTCATGTTAACACATAAATGGTTGCACCATGTTTTGGTGCGCCAAAGAATGCAAGGAATGAAGTGTTGACAGTCTTAAAATTGCACCAAAGGTGCAAGTATTCCCGTGTTGACACTTGTTTATCCATGCCAAAGGGCACACCGTTTGACATGTCGACACATGTTTTGGTGTGCCTCTTGAAAAAGTGGTTGGCACATTTATTGCACCTTTGCCTATATATAGGCGCATCCACCCTGTCACTTTCACAATTGAAAACACGTGATTATTTTATTCCTCTACACCTGTCAGCATGCCTGTCCTCCTCGTATCGCGTTCGTGGACCCCGTTTCACCTCTCACATACTATATATATTTCTGGGTAGGTGGTTCTTACTCCTATGTTTTGTTTTGATTATTTGTATGGTAGGAGGCAATGGATTTGTAACCCCCCCCCCTTTTTGTTGTTCTTGTTGTCTTTCTCCCCCAAGCTCTTCCTCCTCTTTCCAGATCTATTGGTAAGGAGGGCTCTGCCTCAAAAATCACCTGGAACTCCTTGTTGTGCCCCCTTCACCATCCAAAAAACCCTGTAAAAGAGGCCTGAAAGATCACGAGCCTGTCAGGAAAGAGAAAACCTGAAAGATTAGTTTAAAACTATGTTTTTTCCTCTTGGCGCATTCGCCACGCCTGTTACATAAAATACAGTCACGCCAAGAAGGTGCACTGATCCCGCTTGCAACATGAAAATTACCCGCGCCATGTGAAACTGAGTAAATCCTAAACAATAGCGCAGGTGCATCCCCTCTTACAGCAGCACAATGTCATGCAAGCCTTCCCTGCGCCGCGCCAAGTTCCCCTTTTGCACACATAAAGCCTATGTTACACACATCAACCCTGCGCCCTTCGGCGCACCAAAGTTCCATGTAACATGAAAAATATATGCGCCATTGGCGCATCCTGTCCCCGTGCAACATGAAAATTATCTGCGCCCAGCATAAAACACATATGAATGGCGCAGGTGCACTTCTGCTTACAATAACAAAATGTCATGTGCAGCATCCTTGCACCCTGTGCCCTTTGGCGCTAATTTGTTCCTTGTAACACCCTTCTTCTGTGTGCCATACTATTAACCCTGCAGCCTACAGTGTTCATGCTGCGCCCTGTGCCCTGAGGCCTTTAAATTGTTAACTCCTCATTCTATAATACTCTAATGGAAGATCTAACAGCTAACATGGCTCTTCTGCATGTTGGGTTTCGCTTCTTCTTCTTGCAGATCAGCAACTGAACTCAGATCCACATATGTCTACATCAAGCAAGAGACCGACCAAATCAAAGGGCAAAGCTAAGCTTACAGAGGAAGAGATGAAGTACAAGTATCAGAGGGTCAGAATGCCCGAGTCCCAGGTAGAATGTGACCTGGATATAAGAGACTCTGAGCTCGGTCACATTGACATGGAAGATTTCTGGGCCAGAACCAGGAGAGTCACGGGGAGTCCTTGGATGGACAAACTAGTAGGTAGTGGCCTGCATTTTGCTAGGGGGATCACCGTCAGTGCAGTGAACAATGAATTCATGATGGTAGTGGCCCGCTGCTACAACAAAGACACGAGGTGTGTCCAAAATGAGAAGGGCGAAGTCGTGATCAACCTTACCACCCGACACTTCGAAATCATGCTTGGCATCCCTCACCACCGGCATTTCGTGGCCGTGAGCCAAGAGGACTGCATTAAGGCATGGGAGGATAATGAAGACCAGTGCATGTAGCTGATGAATGAAGTGTATTTAAAGAACAAGAAGGTGGTAACCAGATGGCCACAGGTTATTCACCGTAGCAATTTCTCTGAGGAATTAAGTGATACCATCACGTTCCTAAGTAGAGTGTTTGGGCTTTCGTACGCCCATTACTTTCACAAATGGATGCTCAGGTACTTTGAAACTATGAACAAGAACGTACCAGATCAACGCTTCGAGTGGGCGGAGATCATAAGCAGCACCATATCCGAGCAGCTCCAACAACTCACCACAACGGGGAGGTTCTACATGAACTCCTACGTAGTCTATGCTGCAGCCTCGGAAAGGGATTATCCAGCATTGAGCCGATGCGGGGTTTGGCCCCAGGTGAGAATATATGAGTACTACCCAGAGCTGAAGCTGGAGAATAGCATCCCACATTTTACCAAGATTAATGATGCTTTCTTCTACAACGTCTTCTACCTTTTGAGGCCTAACATGACTCATGGTCGAACGACCAAGAGCATTGTCGCAGCAATGGAGAAGTGGGGGGCCTTATTCACACAATTTCCCACCTTCACCTATCTCAGGGCAGCTAACTTCCTGGGTGAGCCCACCAAATTGCCAAGATATGCCGGTCCCAAGCTGATCCTGTTGGAGCTATCCAGACAGCTCGTAACATACCACGAGAAGTGCCTAAAGAGAAAGAAGGGTGGAACTCCTTTCCCCCTTACAGTGGGTAGATACACATGCATCTCTCACCACAAAGCCCAGGAAATGGTTGCCGAGCTAGAACTGCTCAATCTGAAGCACAATTTCCTGGCGAGGCCCACTTTCGATCCAAGGAGCTACCTTCCCAAAGCAAAACTCGATCCAATTCACATTCCACAGATCGAGGACATTTATATCGACCTATATCATGAGGTCGAGCTCAGAAGAAAGGACCATTCTCACCTGGCCCTGGCAGAGATCATTCAGTACGGCGTGGCCATTGTCCCAAAAGGTTATCAAACTACCGATCAAGAAGTTGATCAGGTGTATCTTGACACGGATGGGGACAACTGGCCGTTTACTGCAATCGACAGAACCAAAGCACCCCAGACCATTGAAGATAGGGTCAAAGAAACTCTGCGGCGGACAGAACACTGGTGCAGGATGAATGGCCTCATCTACCTCGGGGTAGATTTCACTACGTCCCCATTGGGCAACGCACCTGCCAGGCCAAAGCATCTGCCAAAGGGCAGAGGCAAAGACAAAGAGGGAGAACCAAGCTCTGCTCAAGAAGGAGCTCCTGAGAGTCCCCCTTCTGCCGCACAAGAACAGGTTGTGAGTCTGTTATCTCCAGAGAAAGAAGCGGCTGAAGATGTTCCGATGGGCACATCCACTCAGGATGTTGCCACTGCTACAACTACTGAGGTCCCTTCTGTCCCTTCTCCCTCTCCTCCTTCTCCTCCTCGTGTGACCCAAGCAACCATTCCTTTGGTCGTATCCTCTCCCCCATCTTCTACTATTCCCCCCTCCTCGTCATCCATCTTCTCTTCTCTCGTGGAGCTGTCCCCCACCATTTCTTCTCTCATCTCTCAGCTCCCTTCCTTTCCCACGTCTTCCTCCCCTGCAGTGTCCCTTCCCCCTGTGAGCACTTTCTCGGCCTCCCTCTCGATGCCGCCACCAAGTGTCTCTACGCACTTTCCCTCCACTACTGCAGCTGCCCCCTCTTCCACTTCTGGTCCCACTCCCATAAGTCCAGCGTGGATCTCCCAGCATCTGAGCCAACAAAAGAGGAAAGTTCCTATCGCACCGATGGACTTCTCCGTCATCCCAGCAAAGGGGGCTAAGAAGCAAAAGCCTATAACCCGCTTCTCTCAGAGTGCATCGGGAGAAAGAGTAATGGAGATTGCATATCCCAATCCTTTAAAGGATAAAAAGGATCTGTCTCTGACAGATTATACAGTGACCCAAGTCACAATGGGAATGTCTTCTGAAAGCCTTCAGGGAGAGGCCCTATCTGCAGTCGATGCCCTTTGCAAGAAGCTCCAGGAAGCAAAGGAAGAAAAGAGGCTATTAAAGGAGCAAAATAAACATCTTCTCCACGCCTTGCAGAAAATGGGCAGTGCACCTCCTACAACTACCACCGAAACTCCTGAGCCCCTGAGCCAGGATAAGATAAATGAATACGCCAAAATCGGCAAGCAAGGTATGGCAGTATCCACCTGGAGAGACCAAATCCTCAAGGAAAGTGAGGGAGTAATCGTCAAGTTCACCGAGTTGTATCAGAACATCAATCAGGCAAACAAGGCACTCCAGGTGATTGCGGGACCCATCTCTGAAGAGTTGGACCATGTTAGGATGCAGCATGAGACCTTCCTGAAAATGCTCGACTGCTCATTCGAAGATCTTGTCAAGATCGGTGTCTTCAATCACCCCAGAGCACCCAACAAAATCCTTTCTACTTTGGACTACCAGGTCGATCAGTTGGAGTTTGTCCTCGAAAAGATAGATAAAGTCAAAGAGGAAGCCTTGGAGGCTATGCACCAGATGGAGCAAATCATCCTGAGAATGTCCCCAGGCCTGCTCACTCCTTCTTTCACCCTGAGGAAGGTAGACCAAACTATTCGGATCTTTAAGGAGATCATCTCGCAAGGGTTAGGGCCAGAAGCCACTTTCGACATCGAATGCATCAATAACCTTCTGGCCTGTCGTGACTTTATAGGGTACCTGATAGAGGTGGGAAATGAATATTCCAAGCTCCAGAAAGGCTCGTGGATGAACGTGAAACTTGCGAAGTTATCAGTGATCGCCACAAGGATCCTGCTCAAGATCAACTTCAGCCCATGATCAGCAAGTTCATGGAATATCGGGCCCAGTTTAACATCACTTCTCCCGAGCAACAGTAGAAGCAAGACACTCCCTTTCGGCCGCGAGACGACGATGAATAGTCTCCTTCCTCTCGATCTTCTTTTTGTAAATATCTAAGAGTATGTTGGCACAAATGATGACATCATCCATGTTGCACCATGGGATGATGTCATCCACCAAGTTGCCGAAAGTCAACAGTTGACTTTTAGATATTTTGTAGATACTTTGTAATTAGGTTGTTGGTTGCTTTTTGGCCTTCTCTCTTTTCCTTCTTCTATATATACTTGAATACTTGTTGTATTCAAGGAATGAATACTTTTCAGATGAAAAATAGAAGTAAGAAGAAAAGACTTTGAGCTTTTTGTAACAGAAGGAAATATTAATACAATATTTAGACTTTGTGCTGAATACCTGTGTTATACATCAGAGCTTTCTTATGTTAGATCTGTATGTTTGTTCTGTTGAATCTACTTCTGCTTTATTGTCATTTATTCATCAGTATTGCTTTGTTCGTCTATGCGAGTAAGTTCGGCTCTGTTTACTACCAGCCCAAAACATAGACCCTCCGACCTTTCTGCTTTGGAATTCATTTCTTTTCTCCCTTCAGATCTTTCCTATCTCCCTGCCTCGCTTCTTCCCCTTCTTCTTACAGTTGGAAGTACCTCTACTGGGATGAGATCCCAGCCCCCGAAGGCAGAATATTGTGAGACTTGCACAGATTCCTGCTGGTAGAATAGCAATAAACCAGTTTCGCTTTGCTGACTCAAAGAGGGGCTATGCCCTACACACTGTTGGCTCATCTATCCATAGATCTGTCCACCCGACAGAGGGGCACCCCAGTACAGGTTACGGTACCCTAGTTTAGGGCTATAATGTTGGGGTAGTTGTAAAATGGAATGATAAGTGATGGAAAATACAGAGGAATGATGAAATAAAATGTAAAATAAAGATGGCCAAAAGGTGGGATTATATAGTACTTTCTGCACTTGAGAACCTTCTACATAGTAGTATAAGACCAGGCCAATTATGTGTAAAGTGCATAATTTTATGTCTACATTTTACCCCCACTATATGTTGGTGAGTGGAAAGCTCAATAACATAAAGTAGATAGAGATGCATACCTGATATCCATGTAGAGTATAAAAGAAGACATGTCAATGGGCTATTTTCATTAACGTGCAATCGATTTTTAGAAAAATGTGGAGGAGTATGTATTTTAAATATTTAGAGAATGTACATAAAAAGCTGCTGAGATTGAACCTATGGTCAGAAAAACCATGTGTAGTTGTTGCAACAAGTAGTGTACCAAAAATAAATGGTTAGTATGGCAAGCACCATCATGGTGTGTTGTCATTGTTATCTGTTGAAGGTGCGCTAGCAATTTGAGCCATTTTTTACGCGTACGGCAGGTGAGCTACATGGAGAAACAGTTCAAGTATCCTACTTTCGTATCGGTATGTCAAAGGCACATTTTTAGTGTAGCAATATGGCATGCTTTTCAGTCACATAAATGTAAAATATGCTAGAAAAATCGGTCAACCATGGAAGCATGCCTGCACCTGATCCATGTCGAGAAAAATGGTGTAGAAGGATATTAAGTATTTTCGTGAGTTTTTTAGGTGATCTCACATCACCCTTGCTGAAGAAGTGTAGGGAGCAAATTCTTTGTGTCCTCCAACTCTAACTATTTCTACTCCCAGTTTTTAAAGCGTTCTTTTTCCAGCTGTCCTGGTTTTTTGGCGTGATCCGAAACCATTGGATGGAGAAGCGTAGAGGGTAACACTCTCACATGTAACCACATCCTATTCATGTAACTCCCTCATGGAATTACCAAAGGACGACATTTTCCCAAATTCGACAGGAGCGGAAACCAATATGCATGGAGTTCACACACTGGTCTGAACTCATTCATCATGTCTGAACTGCAGTAAATACCTTGGATGTAACTCACGAACCCTCAATGATGTCGGTTCACCTTTTTCTGGAAACTCTACAAGGCACTGCAGCAGAATGGTTTCAACATTTGCCGGTCGGATCTATTACCAGTTGGGCCACCTTGCGGGATGTTTTCAAAGACAGGTACAAGCCTTCAGAAGATGCATTTTCATTATTATCATAGATCACTCACCTGAAGAAGGAGGCCAATGAGACCATGCGCGATTTTAATCGCCAAGTTCAATGCATTAATCAACCGTGTCCCTGTTGCCATGCTTCCAACATCTGGAAAATCAGAAGTGTTTCTTCGTGAACGCTATGAGTTCGAAATTTAGTTTCTTGCTCCTTCAAGAGTGAGTGGATGTGTCTTACGACATCCTGTACCACGCATCTCATTTCGCAACCTAACCTCATCACCTAAACCTTACACAATTATTTATTAATTACCTTATAATTAATAAATCCACATCGCCATACCTGCCACCTCATTTTGCCACCTCATCATGACCTAGTCTTAACCCTAAACTAACCTAATTAAGACCTATAACTTGGTCTACATCCACACTTATGACTAATGACTCCTCACCCGCACCTAAAACCAACCTCATAATGACTTGACCAAGCCCGCAACTAATCCCTCGGGAGAAAAGGAGGGAAAGTTGGCTATTTTACTAAAAATAGCCCACTTTGACCTGACCGATACCGGTTCCTACTCGACCGCCGTCGGTCACGTAACCGCCATCGGTTCCCTGTAAATGACCGCTCCCAACCAAAAACAGGAGGTTGGATTTTCATTTGATCAAAAGGGGAAGTCATTGGAAAGATCTGGAATTGACTTGGCTGAGCAGAGACAAGTGAAGGAAGGAGAGAAGTTCGCAGAGAAGGACATCAAGCCCAAGACTGCAACTGAATAACCAGAGTCCAGTGACACTCATCCGAGCATCAGGAGAGGAGATAGCTCATCTTGGATTGTCAGATCATCCTACATGAGCCCTGTCTTCGTCATCACAGTCCCAGAACCTGCATTTTCCATCAGGAACTAGTAAGTAAGTCTTATACGTTCTTTTAATAATATTTCTTGGATTTCTGAATCACAGTAATTACAAGTCTACCCTCAGATCCACTACCCGGTAACACTCTCCACCTAACTTACATTCCTCTACCCCTACTTTTCCCCAAGAACAGCCCCCCATACTCTCTCTGAGTCTTCTCCATCACCTCATTACCTATCCCCAGTCATTTTATCAGCCTTATAAACACCATAGCTATCATATAGCCATCTTATAGCCAACCTTCACCCAACCCCTTAAATCACTACCCCTACCGATATCGGTTATCATCAACCGGTACCGGTGACACTGACCGGCGTCGGTCACCGTGATTCAAAACCAAAACCAGCCTTTCCTCTACTTGTTTCAACGAGGCAATTAAATTGTGATTTTACAATCATTTGTGTTAATTCATATTAGCAGGGGAACTGACCACCTTCGAAAGGAAGTTTTATATTTCCCGGGCCTAAGGCAACTCCCTCATTTATTGTCTAATTAAAATCTGGTGGTCTTGTATTCTTACTTGCAGGTAGTCCTTCCAAGACAAAAAGGAGTTCTTCACAGTTGATCTGATCTTTCTCTACGGTACGCGCACACCCTCTCAACATTCAACAGGTATTCCTCCTAGCCCTAACCCTTATCTGTTTCTCAAAGGAATGAAAGGATAGAAGCAACTCTATTCCAAAAGCTGAAACATTCTGTGTGAAACATTTTGGCACGCCTGGTGGGACCCATTTCGGGTTTCTTTCTTTCTTGCTTGCTTTCATATAGGGAGCATACATGCTGTTTTCTTCTTCTAAAAATTTCACATGATATTTTGTTATATTTGGTAAAAGAATTTGTCTTGCTTTCCCAGCTTTGCATTAGTGAAAGTCATCTTCTTTGCTTCATCGAATAACATTTTCAATTTGGGTTTAAAACACGTGCATCCCATTTTTGCGTGCTGTTTTCAATTCTAGTGAACGTAGATTAAGTAACAGGTCATACACGTGGGGGTGATTTCCACGGTATTGACAAGAAATTAATCTTACTTTCACTGCACAACACATACCGAATCACTTCACAATTAACACAACAGCTCAAAACATCCCCCCTTTTTTCCGCGGTATTCCTCCGCCCGATTGAGGTAACCTTATAAGCCAAAACAAACTTGACATTTCCCCTAAGTCTTTTGTTTAGGATTCTGACATCATTCTGCGTCTAAGGGCATAAGCCCAAATTGATTAAAACTAATCCTAGGGTTAGTCTGTTAATTTGCTTGTGTATCTTGCTTGTTTTCAGTTCTGTTTCTCTGTCATACACTGTTTTCTGTGATCACTTCAGAACAGTTTGGTAGGCATACTAAGCACTGTTAACCCCAAATCAGCAGCTTCTTACAGTTTCTTATACCAGTCCTATTATACCGACATCGGTTAAGTGACCGACGCCGGCTACAGTATAACTGACATCGGTTAGCAGACCGATATCGGTTACAGTCTTTTACAGTCCCTGACAAACCAGAAACCTACCAATTTCAACATTCTGGGGTTGTTTCTGTTCCTAATAGATTGAAACCTTACTGTGTACTCTTGCTCATGGTTGTTATCACTCGGAAGCAAGCCGCCGCCATGGTTTCACATGCCTGCTCTGTGCCTTTTCCTGAATCACCTCCTGCCCATACTGTGGGGAATCCTACGGACACCAGCGAGGTTCCCAAAATCCCTGTAGGAGATAAGGAATTTGCAAAATTTTTGGACGCTAATCCTAGCGCTGTACAATATTATTTGTCTCATGCCCCTGACCGTACACCCGATGGTCAACTCCTTGTTGGCATGCCTATTAGTATAGCTACTCATTTAGCTCCTTCTCCGCCTGATAACTCTGCTTTGCCTTCTGCATCCTTAGCTCTGTCTCCCAATCCAGCAGCTTCAGGGGTTCATACGGCATAGATTGGCTTTCCTTTGGTTAATCTTGGGCCCCACATATCATTACCGCCGACTGCTCCTACCTCGTCTCTCTTGTAAAATTCTCCTTTCATGACTTGCTCTTTGCCACCTATCCACACGAACTTTCCTTCTCAAGCTCCGCCCACCTTTTCATTTCCACACACGTATCCGGTGACCTCAACATCTTATATAGGACATCCCTATTCGGTCGCCTCAACACATTCATCCTCCATACCTTATCAACATTTAACCCCACCATTGTCTAGTGGTGGCCCTTGGCCCAATCTGCCTCCGTTTACCGCAACCGCACCATCATCTCATCCAACTACTGATTTAATCAAACAAATGATGGACAAAATGCAAAATCTGGAGGCTTCTGTTTCAGGAAGTCGTAGCACCCTGACATACGAGCAAGTTTGTCGGGAGCCTATCCACCCTTCTGTCCCCCTTCATTCATATCCTCCTCAATGGGAATTACCAAAATTTACTCGTTTTAATAGTAAGGAGGATCCTCAACAACACTTGCGCTCATTTAGACATGCCTGCTATCTAATTGCTCATGACGATGCCTTACTACTCCGCACCTTTCCCATGTCCTTATCAGGACCCGCCTTGGAGTGGTACAGTGCTTTAACCCAACACTCAATCTTCTCTTTTAACCAACTAGCCCAATCTTTCTTGGATCATTTCTCCATTAACATTGCCAAGAAAGTATCTATCACCGACCTCTATGCCATCCGACAATTTGAAGACGAATCTATCGCAGATTTCGTTGGACGATGGCGGGGCCTTATCAACCAACTTACGTATGCCTTGCCTCAGGCCGAACTTATCGAACTTTTTACGCGGGCCTGCGCTAAGCACATCTCTCCTACCCTCCAAATTCAAACTTTCCACACATTTGACGAGGCCTTTACTATGGCTCGAAAACTAGAGATTCGAGCCTTAGAGGAAGAGAAATTGCGGTTGCGCAGCAAAAACCCCAATTTCCGAACCCATGATTCCACCAACAAACCTAACACCACCAATCCTCACCCATCGACTGCTTCGAAATCAAAAGGAGCTGTGCACGCGGTGATGGTCAAATCCCAACCACCGTCTAATACCCCGCCAAAAACCACCTATAAGTATAAAGTTGAGCCCATCAATTACACTCCCTTGGGAGAAACTTATGGTGTGATATTGGAAAAATTGCTTAAAGCAGGAGCCATTACCTTACCTCCTGTTAAACCTCACTCCGGGTTTGATTCCACCCGCGCCATACCTTCTTGGTACAAAGAAAATGACTTCTGTAACTTCCACCGCGTGAAGGGACACAGTCACGAAAACTGCAAGATGTTGAAAAACATAGTGCAGGAAATGGTTGATGCAGGGGATATAACCCTCGATAATCCTAATGCCCCTGCTAACAGAAATTTGAAAATATTCAACAAACCATTCCCAAATCATTCTCCTAACAGTAACATAAACCAAGATATCTTAGCCGAGGAGAGTGTTCATGAGATCCATGCAGTCTTCGACTCCCAGCCAAAAGCCTCTATCGAAAAAATTCTGAATCAAACTTCTTCACTAACGCAGGAACCCGAACCCCCTTCCTCACCATCAAGACAAGACGAAATCCTTGCCGTTCCTTTACCCTTCAAGGAATTAACCACCCAGAGTTCTCTTCTTACAGATGAACCTTCTTACACCACATCCTTGCAAGACTGTGAGCGGATGTTATCTAACTTATCTATTTCCCAAACGTCTCCTTCTACCATTCTTGCTATACAAGAGGAAGGCTCGCCACTTCTTTTGTCATCCTTAGACGAGAAACCTCTTGCACCGACATCACCACATTCTTTAAACATGACGGATCCTCTCAAACACGCCCTCCTACCTATTAGTTCTTCATCGCCTAAATCTTTTCAGCGACTGGTTGACCTCTTAACGCCCATTGATACAGTGCCTCATTTACCCCCTGTATCACACCCACAGTGGACCGGAATCACAACCCACCTTTCTTCCATACAAAAGTTCCTATTCACACGTGAGGATTGTCATCCCTCAGAAGATAGACGAGTCCTATGGGAACGTTTGAGTACCCCATATTCTACTCAAATGCAGATGACCGATCCAGACGCCTCTACCATATACCCGAAGTGTTTACAGAAGCTTAAAATGCCTATGTCCTCATCTTCACCCCCCTCATCTCTACCAAATACCTCATCCACCTCTATTAGCCTAACCAAATCTTCCCCTACGCTTGGGACCTCACCAATACCCAGTCTAACACACCCACCTAAGCGGCTAGATTTATCTAAAAATAAAGCCGTCCATCCACTTAGGAGACAGACTCAATCTCCTCAACCTATGTCTCTATCACAACTAAAACCATCGTCGTCACACCTACCTTCCATATTGGGACCTCATCCCTCCACCTTGCATCAATATATCATACCTCCTGCATTTTCTTTAAAACGACCTACATCTTCTGCACCCATACAGAGATCTAAGGGTATATCAACACCGTTACCCCACGTATCCTGTCCACCTATCAACCCTAAACAAAATCCATCATCAAAAGATTTGTTTGCGGTCATTCCTATTTCTCCGTGGTTGTTTTCTGATACCACATCATCTGTGGCCTCATCATCTAACCAGCTAAACATAGCTTCTGCGCCAAAGAAGCCACGTTCAGTTAAAACCCATTATCAAAACCCCTTGGCTAAACCACCACCCATACAAATCAACCATACCCTGTCATTACCAGAATCTACCCAGTCAATAGCCTCATCTTCCTCTGACTTTGACCCACTCAAAGGGTCTTACGCCAAAATCCTTGCTATGTTGGTGGAGAATGCGACCATTTCCCTACCCCCACTTAGACCTTATGATCCATCTAAACCTCGACCTATAGGTTATGATGAGTCTAAAATCTGCATTTACCACCGCACACCAGGACATGACGTAGAGGGATGCAAAGCGTTGAAAGCCATACTTCGTCAGTCACCTCTCTCAGATAGAAAAGTTAAGAAAGACAACTTACGAAGGGAGAGACCTTTAGCTTCAATTTCCTCTCCTATACCACCTGTCCCCACCTCACCAAAATCTATCATTATTACAACTCCACCTCTCGAAGACCATGACTTATCCATACCATCTTCCTCCTCTCGTATTCACGAGATCAATATGATTAGTGTTGCTACTCGAGGGCAGAAAAACAATGGAAAAGTGAAAGAAAGCACACCTGCGGCCTCTCTTTCTCCGTCCACCATCCCGATCGCACCACCACCTAAAGTGGTTATTCGTGGACCCGCCTACCCCGTCTCTAATGGAGTTGCCCACCAAACCATGATCAAACAGCTTCACCAATCACCTGTAAAAATGACACTGTATGATCTCATTCAGACTTCTGAATCTCATCGACAAGCTCTCGTTGAAATCCTTCAAGGGATAGAGGTCTTACCTAATGAAACCTTGCCTGTTACCTCCATTCTCACACCTAATCACGTTGCTTCGCTCACCAAACAACCTATCTCCCCAACCACTTCTGTCTCTATACAGCAAGCCGCGGATGTCAGTTTCTCTGAAGACGAAATTATCAACTTTGGTGCTGAAGATCCTGACCCTGCTCTTTTCATCTCAGCTTATGTCTAGGACATTCAGGTGCGTCGTGTTATGATTGACGGGGGCTAGTCTAAACATCATCTCTTCAAAAGCCTTCCAACAAATGAATATCCCTTCTAGTTGCATGTGTGCCAACCCCATCATGTTGCGGTCATTCAATGATGCTATTACTTCTACCTTAGGTACCGTGATCCTTAACATTCGTGTAGGACCACGTACTTTACCCGAACTCTTCTATGTCCTTGAGGGAGAGTTCCAATACAATATGTTGTTAGGCCGCCCTTGGATCCGGGCTATGGGATGTGTTCCCTCCACCTTACATAGATGCATAAAATTTGAGTACGAGGGGAAGTCCTACACCGTAAAAGTTGATCATCCCCCCTTCAAAACCTGCAATATGTTATATCGCCCTAATGATGTGCTTGTACCAGTCAAGACACCCATTCATCCAACCCAACCATCCACTTCAACCACACCTCTACCATCCACTTCAACCACCCCTACACCTTCAACCAATGAAACCGCCGTCGCAAATACCACTTCCTTTCCTACAGATAACATCCCAACCGCCGACCCCTTAATAGATGTTTTTCAACGCCTTACGCTGGGGGAGTACCGCCTATATAACGTTAGTTCTTTCCATACCCCACAGGAGTACAGACAGTTACATGCGCATCCTACCTATGACCGTCGCGTGGGGGAGGTAATCTCTTACGGACCACCTAATTGCCGCACCAACCTAACGTATGGGGGTGTCGATGCATCCTCCGTTACCCCTAAACCTCCTCTTGGGGTGGTTCCCTTCCAATCTGATTTTCAATACTTGACAAATCATCATTTCTCCCTCACCTTCTTGACTCGCTGTGCTTGGAAAGGCTTTGGTTTTGGTCTTTATGAACAAGGCCGACATACAATCATTCCCGTGACTACACGTAAACACAATGATCGTAGTGGTCTCAAATTTCATGAAACACTTACATCGGAGAAACCTCATGTCAGTTGTCTCCTGGAAGATGACGACATCACCCCTACCGAACCATCATCACCCATTTTGCCATCGTCACCCACAGAGTCGATAGATCCTGAATCTATCCCTCCTAACTTTTTTTTTTCATAAATGCTATCTTCCTAGGTCCTCTCACTTATCAACGCGATAATGAGGACCCATCTTCTCTTCCCCTTCTGTATCCAGACATGATCGAAGAGGATTCACCTTCAATTAATGTTGTTGAGTGCCAGGATGACGACTCCATCCTCACTTACCTTGGTGCGGACGACTCCTATATTCAACGCGCCTTACCGTCTGAAACTCAAACCATGTTGAATGAGTCGACTATAGAAATCAACATCCACACAGAGGAGGATCCTCACATTGTGAAGATCCAGACAATCCCTTAACACATCAGAACAAGCCGCCTTTACTACCTTTCTCCATACCCGCAACCAAGCTTTCGCTTGGTCCTACGCTGACATGCCAGGAATTGATCCTGACATTGCTGTCCATAACATTACCCTAAAACCCGATTCCAAACCAGTCAAACAGAAACTGAGAAAAATGCATCCACGCATTGCCCTCTTGGTCAAAGAAGAGCTTCAACGACTTCTTTTTGTTTCCTTCATCTTGCCTATTGACTATCCTCAATGGATTTCTAACATCGTACCTGTCACTAAAGTGACGGGGGGACTTCGGATATGCACGGATTTCTGAGACCTTAACCTCGCTTGCCCCAAGGATGACTTCCCCCTCCCAAGTATTGATCAACTTGTTGATCTCACTGCGGGCCATGAGATGCTTTCTCTCATGGATGGCTTTTCGGGATACAATCAAATTTTGGTAGCCCCGGCCGATCAACATAAAACTGCCTTCATCACTCCTTGGGGAACCTTCTGTTATCGTGTCATGTTGTTTGGCCTTAAAAATGCTGGTGCGACCTATCAGCGGGCTATGACTTACATTTTTCATGACATTATGCACACTATTCTTGAAGATTATGTCGATGATCTTCTTGGAAAATCTAAACATCGCAGTGAACATCTCGATGTTTTAACCATTATTTTTGATCGCCTGTTACAATATTATGTCCGGCTTCAACCAAAGAAATGTGTCTTTGGTGTCCTTTCGGGAAAACTTCTTGGTTTTATCGTCTCTTTGCGTGGCATTGAGGTCGATCCATCTAAAGTCAAAGCTATCCTAGAAATGCCCCCACCCAAAAACCTCAAACAATTGCGTAGTTTGCAAGGTAAACTTCAATCTATCCGGCGTTTCATTTCCCAACTCTCAGATCGATGTCAACCTTTCCATCACCTTCTTAAAAAGGACATTGCCTTTCAATGGAGTGAAGAGTGTCACCAAGCCTTTGAAGCTCTCAAAGCCTATCTCTTGCAGCCACCCGTGCTTATCCCACCTCAGGATGATCGCCCTTTCTACCTTTACCTTTCTGCCACTGACCATGCTATAGGAGCCATGCTCGCACATCGGGACTCGGCACATCGAGAACAAGCCGTTTATTATATAAGTCGTACTCTCGTGGATTACGAGACTAGGTATACACATGTAGAAAAATTGTGCCTAGCCCTATCATTCGTAGCCACCAAACTCCGACACTACCTCCTGAATCATAAAACTTTTGTCATCACCAACACGGACCCCATTCATTATATGTACGCCAAACCACATCTAAACCAACGCATCGCCCGATGGCTTATGCTCCTCACTGACCTCGACCTTGAATTTATACATCAGAAGTCAATCAAAGGACAAACTATTGCGGACCAACTCACGGAGGCCCCTTTACCTGGGGAACAATTTACCAATCTTTATTTCCCCGACGAACTCATCGCCACTCTTTCACTCAGGGAGGAGTCCTATCCAATGACCCTCTTCTTCGATGGATCCAAATGCCAGCGCGGCGGTGGAGCCGGCATTGTTCTCATTCCTCTTGATGCGGAGCCTATGCCTCTTTCATTCCGACTCGATTTCCCCTGCACTAATAATACAGCGGAATACGAGGCCCTTGTTTTGGGTCTCCAGGTTGCGTTACACTTAGGTGTCAAATCTATTAATATTTTCGGCGACTCTCAATTGGTAGTCAATCAAGTTATGGGCATCTACCAATGTAAAAATGAGGAACTTCAAAAGTACAAACATTACGTGGATTCACTTTTAACCTCATTTACTCGTTATTCTATCCAAACCATTCCCCGCTCCACTAACAAATTTGCGGATACTATGGCTTGCTTAGCCTCGCAAATTCCTGCCTCACCAACTGACTCTAACATATTCATCTTGGTCCAACAACTCTTTGCCCCATCTTACTCAGCCCCGGATGTTTGTATGATAAATAATGTGTCTGCTAATTTGTAGGATACCTGGTATCACCAATTTCACGACTACCTTACAACCTCTGTTCTCCCACCTGACCTTACTAGTAACGGAAAACGTGCTTTTCTTAAAAGTGTTTCTCGTTATGTCATCATGGGGGGACTCCTCTATAAACGTGGCTTTGATGGCATCCTCCTTCGATGTCTAACCGGCGCGGAGATCACCTATACCATCCAACAAGTTCATGACGGTATTTGTGGTGGACATTTTAGTGGCCTTGCCGTGGCTAAACGAATCCTTCACCTAGGTTATTATTGGCCTACTCTTAATAACGACTGCTATGAATATGTTAAGCGTTGTGTTATGTGTCAACAACATGCCAACCTTCAACATACTCCTAGCCATCTGCTACAGGTCGCACGAGATCTTTGGCCTTTCTCACAATGGGGTTTAGACCTTATTGGTGAGATTCATTTGCCCTCTTCGCAACGTCACCGTTGGATAATCACAGCAACAAAATATTACACTAAATGGGTGGAAGCCATTCCACTCATTTCAACCAAAAAAGAAAAAATCGTCGAATTCATTAACCATCACATTATCTACCGTTTTGGTGTTCCTCATCGCCTGATAACAGATAATGAAAAATCTTTCAAAAATAAGTTGTTACAAGACCTCTGTGACAAATTTGGTATCAAACTTAGTTTCTCATCACCTTATTATCCACAGGCCAATGGTCAACCTGAATCTTCTAATAAAACCCTAACCAAAATCCTCATGAAAGTTGTTAATGATTCTGGAAGAAATTGGCCTGAGCACATCCCTTTTGCTCTCTGGGCTTATCGGACTAGCATTCGTACCTCTACTAATGCCACCCCATTTTCTTTGGTATATGGTACCGAGGCTGTCTTGCCTCTCGAAATACAAATACCCTCCCTCAGAATATCTCTTCAGGATATTCTCACCAACGATGATTTCCGCCAAGAGCGGTTAGCCCAATTAGAGCTTCTTGATGAGCGTCGTCTTACGGCTCTTGACCACCTTCAAATCTATCAAAAATGCATCAAGCATGCTTATGATAAGCGACTTCATGAGCGTACCTTTAAGGTTGGTGATCTTGTCCTCAAAGAGAATCAACATGTAACCAAACTAGAAAAGAGCAAATGTGGAAAATTTGCTCCTAATTGGATTGGGCCTTACATTATCACTCACACTTATGGATCAGGCACTTATCGTTTAGCTTCGCTTAATGGTAAACCTGAGCCTGAGCCCCTTAATGCCTTGCATCTTCGACCATTCTACTGTTGAAATCAGTGTTATATCACTTCTTATCTACCTTGCGCTCGTCCCTTGAGCTCATTTACCACCGCATACACTTTGTTTCCTACATCTCAAAATCAAATCAAGCTCACATGGTTTGATTATCACCTCCCCTAAAAGATGCCTTCCCCTTTTTAGTCTAGTCCATGACTTCAAAGTATCAAAATGACACATTCTTAATTAAACACTTATGGGACTTTCTTGAGTCAAACTTCCTACAAAACTAGATGCTTTATGCCCAACGGACATCTAGACCTCTAAATTTTATATAGACTGCTCCCTCGAAGGACAGCTATATGCCAAACTATTACTGCTATTTTATATAGACTGCTCCCCCGAAGGACAACTATACACAAACGCCACATCTGCTACTATAAATAGACTGCTCCCTTGAAGGAAAGCTATACACAGTCAGCCTTTATCAGAAGCTTCTCGCATTGATCAGCTTCGTGAAGACCTCAAGAGTAACAAAATACATATCCCTTGTAGACTTCCCGCATCGATCAGTCTATATTCAGCAAAATAAAAGCCGCATTCAAAAGCACTTTTGAGTCATGGACTTGTCTATTTAGGTTTGGTTCTCTTTCGTCAGAATAATAACCTTGTAACAAGCTCTCAGCACCCCCGCCTATATCAACCACCTCACCTCACCATTTTTCAAACGCAACAAAACTCAAGGGACGTGACGTATATCTGATATATTGTGATTATACAACTCTTTTCACCTATCGACTTCTCGCCTATGCAAGGTACCTAGGGATTCAAGCTCATCCTATGTTAATATGTGGTTTGTTTAGCTCTTATCAACTACGGGACACTTTTGCCTCTTTTTCTCGACTCTAGGATTGTGTGTTGACCTTAATCAGGATACGGTTCCCTACCACTTGGGTGGGCTAACTTTCGCTTTACCGATACATACATCAACATCGCCAACACCAACAACATTACCCTACCAATATTAATATTCTTATCAAACAACACATTGCCTAACCATACCTAAATTATTTGAATTCACCTCTCCCTGGTTCTACGGGAGAACTACATCGGTCTGAGGCCCTTCCTTGCTTTGTGTAATGGGCTATGTAGGCAGCACTTAGGAGACATGGGGTCTCCCAAGGTTAGCTCGACCATCCCCTACCATACCCTATCATGTGTTGTAAATATAAATATTTTTGTGTATTTCTATTTTGACAACATTCATCTTTATCATTTTTCAAAACAAACCAAAACAACATTCAAAACACAACCATTCTTAGTATTATCATCCCTCAAAACAACATACATATTTCATTTTTAGATGTTAAACAAATACATCTTCTCTATCATCGACTCGTAGGTCGGCATCCTTATTTATTCTTATACTCCTATGAAATTCACTTAGACCCTTGCGCCTCCTCCTGAATCAGGTGGTGATCGTGATCATCGATGCCCTTCATGTGGCCTCTCCATCCTCAAAGGAGCCATCTACTATTGGTTTCCTCCCACCTGATCCGCCAACATCTACCCTGTAACATACATCACGTCCTCTCGTGTGGAGGACATCTTGCCTAGTCTCTCTACTCGTAACTGTGAAACCTCTAACAATCCCGTTGTCTCTCCACCTGTGTTTGAAGCTGGTGAACCAAATCCTGCAACCAACATTTGGCTCTGACCCAACCGTAATCACAGCTATGTCAGGGTGCCACGCGCAAGGCCGCAACCAACCCATTTGGCCATACCCAAGGCCGTCGTTCCCGCATCCATTTACCCTACGATTGGCCACAACCTCATTTGGCCCGACCCAAGGCCGTAACCAACCATTTGCCTCGGCATCAATCCTCGACCCAAGGCCGCAACCAACCAAATTGTTGCCCGACCCACGGCCACAACCAACCATTTCTCGTACTCACCTGGCAAGGCCTAACCACCTCATTTCGGCTCCACACCCAAGGCCAACCCTCAGCTATGGCCTGACCCAAGGCCTGCAACCAACCATTCCGGCCCGACCCCATGCTTGTTTAACCAACCATTTGGCCCGACCCAAGGCCTGTGAACCAACCATGTTCTGTCTGGACCCATCGCCTATATCCCCCTTCGCTGAACACCCTTTGTTGACTCCATTTGGCCCGACCCAAGGCCGTAACCAACCATTTGGCCCGACCCAAGGCCGTAACCGACCAATCTGGCCAGACCCAAGGCCACACCCAACCATTTAGCCCATCTCAAGGCCGTAACCAACCATTTGGCCCGACCCAAGGCCGTAACCAACCATTTGGCCTGACCCAAGGCCGTAACCAACCAATCTGGCCCAACCCCAAGGCCAACCAACCATTTGGCCCGACCCAAGGCCGCAAACAACCAATCAGGCCTGACCCATGGCCCTCACAATCAATCGGCCCGACCCAAGGCCACACCAATTCAAATACCTGCGCCTAAAACCAATAAATTACAATTCTATCCACCCATCATGTAGCTTTTTGTTCAATCGAGCTCCCCTATTCGTGTTTTAGCATGATTAGGGTCCTTGACTTGATCAGTCGACCAAATTTTCCTAGACCAAGACCGTGACGTTTATCTCAACCAAACCAACCATTTGGTACTGCCGAACATGCCTACACATTCCTGTACCTTACCCGTTATATCCCCTGGAGCTACTTCCTATGCCTTGGATACCAGGATTATATCACCCTTGTTTGGATAAACTATCGACCTTTGCCTATGAATTGCTTGTTTGCTCTTCAAATCATGTACCCTGGTCGCACTACTGCATTTCAACGTGCGTCTACTTCCTTGGACCTACCCCACCATCTTACCATCATCTAAACACCATTTACCCTTTATCAACCCTATCCCTGATTTCACGCTACCTCAATCTGTGATAGATTTGAGGGGGATTACCTATACCCTTAACAGGGGTAACCACTTCTTATTATTGTCAGTGCAGCTTTACAAGACAAGCTACACGACAACAAGGGGCTAATGTAGACACCAAATTTGTGTCTTACGACCTCCCGTACCACGCATCTCATTTCGCAACCTAACCTCATCACCTAAACCTTACACAATTATTTATTAATTACCTTATAATTAATAAATCCACATCGCCATACCTGCCACCTCATTTCGCCACCTCATCATGACCTAGTCTTAACCCTAAACTAACCTAATTAAGACCTATAACTTGGTCTACATCCACACCTATGACTAATGACTCCTCACCCGCACCTAAAACCAACCTCATAATGACTTGACCAAGCCCGCAACTAATCCCTCAGGAGAAAAGGAGGGAAAGTTGGCTATTTTACTAAAAATAGCCCACTTTGACCTGACCGATATCGGTTCCTACTCGACCGCCATCGGTCACGTAACCACCATCGGTTCCCTGTAAATGACCGCTCCCAACCAAAAACAGGAGGTTGGATTTTCATTTGATCAAAAGGGGAAGTCATTGGAAAGATCTGGAATTGACTTGGCTGAGCAGAGACAAGTGAAGGAAAGAGAGAAGTTTGCAGAGAAGGACATCAAGCCCAAGACTGCAACTGAATAACCAGAGTCCAGTGACACTCATCTGAGCATCAGGAGAGGAGATAGCTCATCTTGGATTGTCAGATCATCCTACATGAGCCCTATTTTCGTCATCACAGTCCCAGAACCTGCATTTTCCATCAGGAACTAGTAAGTAAGTCTTATACGTTCTTTTAATAATATTTCTTGGATTTCTGAATCACAATAATTACAAGTCTACCCTCAGATCCACTACCCGGTAACACTCTCCACCTAACTTACATTCCTCTACCCCTACTTTGCCCCAAGAACAGCCCCCCATACTCTCTCTGAGTCTTCTCCATCACCTCATTACCTATCCCCAGTCATTTTATCAGCCTTATAAACACCATAGCTATCATATAGCCATCTTATAGCCAATCTTCACCCAACCCCTTAAATCACTACCCCTACCGATATCGGTTATCATCAACCGGTACCGGTGACACTGACCGGCGTCGGTCACCGTGATTCAAAACCAAAACCAGCCTTTCCTCTACTTGTTTCAACGAGGTAATTAAATTGTGATTTTACAATCATTTGTGTTAATTCATATTAGCAGGGGAACTGACCACCTTCGAAAGGAAGTTTTATATTTCCTGGGCCTAAGGCAGCTCCCTCATTTATTGTCTAATTAAAATCTGGTGGTCTTGTATTCTTACTTGCAGGTAGTCCTTCCAAGACAAAAAGGAGTTCTTTGCAGTCGATCTGATCTTTCTCTACGGTACGCGCACACCCTCTCGACATTCAACAGGTATTCCTCCTAGCCCTAACCCTTATCTGTTTCTCAAAGGAATGAAAGGATAGAAGCAACTCTATTCCAAAAGCTGAAACATTCTATGCGAAACAGTGCATGTGTGTATGATAATGACATATAAGAAAGAAATTTAACATGTGTAATAAATTGATCATGTAAAACACTAGTAAGCAAGAGTAAATGCTACCAAGACAATGCGGTATGTTGTAGATGGATGGAATTGAATGCAAAATGGAATTATAGGAGCAATGTGCCCCCTGAGTGGATGGAATGTTTATGCAGTGAGGTTCATTTTATTTTCCCCCTCGGTTGTTAGGAATGAACCGTAAATGAGAGTGCTTCATCAGGAAATGGTTGAGTAGTGTAGGTTGTGTTTAGCATGTTATGATGAAGATGTATGTGTAGTGGTGATGAAATGTGACATATGAAAAGATGTGTGTGAACCCTATAGCCAAATCGTACATCATGATTTTTTTGAATAGAGGAGTGGTGATTTAGACCTAAGCATATATCACTATAGAATGAGTGTATGGGAAGGAGATATATGGAAATGTGTGAATATACCCTATAGCCTAAGCATATACCACAACTTTTTGAATGTATGAGTGATGATTTAGCCCTAAACGTATATCACTACGAGATGGGTGATGAGGACGTATGAAGCGTATATGAGTATGTGGTGGATAACGAAAGGTAGTGATTCATCACTAAGCATAGACCACTACGTGATGAATAAGAATGCAGTGGTGATTTAACCTAAAGCATGTACCACTAAGTGATGAGTAGGATAAATGATGATATAACAGAATGACTTAGAATAGGATAATAGAATATGTAATGATAAGATGTAAGAGGATAATCAAAAATTGATTAAAAGAGTGGTGATTTAACCTAAGGTGTATACCACTACATTATGTGATGATGAGTGTGGGTGACGTTATAGCCTAGAGCATTGGTCACTAGTCCAATGAATGTTGTATGATGACATGTCACATATAGGTAAGGTCCATTTGATTGGTAAACCCTGGGTAATCAAGTATGGACCAAGGAACTAAAGTGTTTCATAGGGTAGTGAGTACAGTGCGTAGAAAACAACATATTATAAATGACCAAGGTATATGAATGCAGGGTATAGGGAATGAAATGTAGGATGTTTCATGTATATAGGATATATGATGTGTGAGATGCAATAGTAATTGTATATAGAAATGGAATATGTAAATATGATAAGATAAAACGAGACCCATATGTAATGGAATCTAGTGTAGTATGTAGAATGTAGATAGTGGATAGATACACAATGTGAACAAGACCATGTAATGTAAGGTATAGATAGAGGTGTAGATAGAATATGTAGTGATGGGATGCAAAACTAGGCGCATGTGATATGACAACTAGTGTTGTATATGGATAATTAACACTATAAAGATATGTGATGTATAGGTGAAGGATGGTAGAATGTAAATATGTAGGTCCTATAGTGTTCTGTGTGGGGTTCATTGTAATGGTATTCCCTCAAAAATGTAGTGTGAATCAAAGCATAATAGTTTGTCATTGGTTAACGAGGGTTCTACAATGCACAAGATAGAAGTGATGATGATACTAATAAAGTATGTATTGTAAGATGATATAAGTATGCGAGGATAGAGAGAGATGGGGGTAAGTATGTGTTGTGATATGCCCCCTGATGGTAGTGTGTGTGGGACTAGGTGAACTCGTCAAGGAGATATTTATCCTCTGGATCAAAGTCAAATAGATATGAATTGGCAACTTGGTAGGCTGTAGTATGAGGTTGATCACGTAATGAGCTAGTGAGAGACAAATGGTACTTGCCCATAGCATATAATGGGGGATGTGAGAAACTGTGTATGTCCCATCGAGTGTAGTTAAGTGAATAGCCAATAAAGGAACTATTGTAAATAAAAACACGACCAAAAGGCATAGGGAATGAAATATTAGTGTGACTAGGGTCTAAGGTACCTCCGATGTAAGTAAGTCAAGAATCTCCTAGTGTGAGTAAATAAGCACAAGGGGTACATGGAAGATAGACTAAAATATCAAAGATACGTAAACCATAAGCGACAATGATGGTGAAAAAACCATAATATAGATGAGAAGCATGAGTAGACGGCTAAAGGTCCTAAAAAGTAAAGCCAAGATGAGTTAGACCAATGGGAGAACAGATGGTTTTGTCACATGTGGGGTCGAATAGAACATGTTCCCAATAAGAATCATGAATGAAAATCATACATGAAAAAGTGGTGTGAGCTAGTGGTGAAGGAAATGAGGGAAGGTTATTGTGTATGGATGGAACAGATGGTTGATGTGGAAGAATAGTAGTGGTAGGAGATAGTGTAGAGGGGATAGAATCTAGTAAATAAATAGTGCCCTCAAGTGATGGTGAATGAGGTTGATCATCCATAGGTTAAGGTTCATCTGTAGTATCAATGCGAGGAATATGAATGCTAGTATGAGGCTCATGGACACAATATTGGAATGGAGCATGATCTCGGAAGTTAGTATACTCAATACACTCATGAAATAATTTGACGCAACATTAGATGGTAAAAGCAACAGCTTACATGGCATGAAGCCAAGATCTACCTAACAAGCAATTATATAAGATAGGAAAATCAATTATGAAGAAAACAGTAAGGAGAGTCTTAGGACCTACAGTTAAAGGCAAGGTAACGTGGCCTCTACATGGATGAACAGAACCATCATAAGCACGAAGAAAAATGGAAGAAGGTATAATTTCATGAGTAGAAAAACATAATTCTTTGAGAAATGAAAGAGGGCACATATTAAGTTCATAGCCATTATTCATAAGAGCACGCTTGTTAGCAACATTGTAGATGTGAGACATGATGTAAAGTGGTGGGTCATTGTCATAGGGGTTAATTTCAGTGGGAGGATCACTCTAGAATGTTATATGTTGAGAAAAGGCCTCAGCAAATGTGTCATACAGGGAATCCAGATGCATGTCAGCAGAAACATTGGTAGTACTAAAGAGGGTTTGAACACGGTGAAGCAAATTAGGGTGGGTAAGTAGGTATTCAATGATATAGATACTCATGATGGTGGAATGAAAAATCCCTAGAAGGTGGTAGAAAGATACATTGGGTTCACCAACATGATTAACAAAAATTGAAACTAAGTGCAAGGAAATAGAAACCTTGGTTAATCTAATTAGGAGGACTAAAATGTTGTATAAATGTAGTAAATAACATAAAGTAGATGAAAATAAATATGCTAAGTAAAATAAAACCCTAGATGTGCAATAAAGTAAAGAGAAATGACTTAGTTGATTGTTGTGGATGGTCGCGCAGTGTCGCAGGTCTGAGAATAAAATATGGAAGTGCAGATGAACACTCAGGGACCCTATGAGAGGTAGATCTGTCAGATCTAAAGTGACTGGGGCACCTGCGAGTGTACTAGGGCACCCCAAGGGGCCCTGGTCTACTATCTGGGCACTCTAAATACTGTAAATACTCAAAACCTGCAACTGTAATGGTCACAAGTTGGGTTTAAACCTTCCATGTTTGTCGTGTTGGATTTATTAGGTGAGCTGGAAAATGACCTACAATGCAAGGAGAAGTATCAAACCCTAAAAAAATAAAAGATGCATATGAATGGGTTAGAATGACCTCAACCACCAAACTTATGGTCTTATCATTGAGTGTTACACTACATTTCGGACCTGGATGTAGTTTTGGTGTGTGTGTGTGCACATGTTGTGCCTTAGGTACTCTCATACCAATCACACTTTGTGAAGTAACAAGTAATAGTAACTATAGAAAATGTAAATAGCATGTGTGCATGGAATAGAATAGAATCCCTCCTCCTATAAAGTATGTGTGGTGATGCAGATCTCCTATCCTTAATGCATGGCACTATGTGGATGCAGCTCTAGATGGAGTGATAGTAATGTGTAATGTTATGAACTAGGACCCTCATATGGTCTTATAGTTTTATATTTATAGGGCTCTCAAGCTTAATTTTGTAATTAATCTTGACAAGGTGGACTAAGAAAAATATCAAGATGACCAACAACTAGAAATGACCCAAAAAGGAGTGAAAGGGGATTTGCATAGATCAAGGTGCCCTGATTTAGGGCTAGAATGTCGAGGTAGTTGAGAAATGGACATATAAGTGTTGGAAAATACACAGGAACTACAAAATAAAATGAAAAATAAAGATGGCCAAAAGGTGGGATTAATTAGTACTGTGTACACTTGAGAACCTTCTAAATGGTAGTATAAGACCTGGCCAAATTATGTGTAAAGTGCATAAATTTTTTTCTATACCTAGTCTTCATATATCTCTACAAGGCATTTTAGATGAAGACAAATACTGAGAAGCACAACTAGTTGAAGTGGAAACCCTTGATGAAGCTCAACTTAGAGCTGAATATCATCATCACATTTATGTTGATAGGATGTGTCATCAGTATAACAAGAAAGGGTATGAACATTAATTACACATAGGAGACCTAGTATTGAGACTTGATATCCAGATTTACAAAAAAATTGGCATAGGAAGGAATTTCAAACCCAAATGGTTAGGCCCATACCATATAATAACAAACTTTTAAAATGGTGCATACTACCTGTGTACTCTAGAAGGTGAAGAATTCAATGAATCAGTTAATTCACTTCACCTCGAACACTTCTATGCATAGTTCATTTTTGTCTCCACTTTTACATTACTACATATGTATTGTATACCATATACATCATCATGTTGTGAAATTATAAATCAAGAAACTTACCCTTCAAGAAAATTTTAAGAAACTTTCAAATATTGGCAGAAGCATTTAATCATACCTCTTCAAGTATCCATCATATCATCACCAAATTGTTCTAATCTCTTCATCATTTTAACAATTAAGATGAAATTTTGACATTGATCCTACCAAGACTTACACACTTATTTATATTCATGGTTTATTCTAGCTTATTTGTCTTTTCCCATAGTCTATTCTAGAAGCTTCTTGATGTCACATCATTCCCTAAAAATCTCTCTGATAACAGAAGCAATATAAACATTTCACCTAAAGATATTGTCTGTATATCTTAACCTTCGGTGGTGAGACCTCGCATCTTACTAGTTGTGTGGGGTTGAAGTTAGAGAAAATTATTCCTTCCCAAAAGCACAAGTCAAAATTCAAACAAATAAAAAAATATAAATCAACAATAAATATAAAAATGCTTTCAATTCAAAATAAAACTACACTCCCTTTCTCTACCAATCTTTGGTGATGAATCCACATTTCCTACTAGTTGCATGAGGTTAGGAAAGGAGGGAAGTGCCCTTACTCACCTATGTATTGTCCTCTGTGATGAGCCCATCCTCCTTACTTATAGCACGGGGCAAGATTTAGGGGTCCCATTAAATAAATCAATAAGTTGTAAATAATTCAATGAATAAAAACTTCTTTGAAATATTTAAAATCCCATGAAAATGAGTTAGATGTGTATGTTACAAGAGATTCAATCCCTAAAACCATATTTTCTTAATCAAAATTCCATCTACGGATCTAATTCTAGACAAAATTACAAGTAAATCACATTCTAAACTAGCTAGTTGATGTTTCTTAGGGTTAAGTTGTAGGTTCCTAATTGGATCTTTTTCAAAATCTAGTCTTCTTATCACCATTTCCATTCATCAAAAGCATACAACTTGCATCCTTCCTAGCTCACATTGATGAGCCCTCACATCTTACTGGTCATGTGGAGTTAGGAATGGAGCAATTTCATCTTTCTATTATGTCACATTCATCACATTTTGGCAATAAAACAAAAGTGCTAAATATTGCTTGAAAAACAAAGTATCTAACAATTTTATCTCATGTGCATCATATATATATGAAGAAATCATTTTTTTTACACATTTGTATCATCATCATCCATAGCATTCATCCATAAAAGCATATAAAAAGCTTTAGAAATTATAATGATCTAAGAGTACACAAATGGGATGAATCACAAATGATTCAACTCTAACATAGAATAGCCGAACCAAGAAGAAATATATATATGTGTATATCAATAAAATCATGTTTCATGTATAATGCCATCACACTCTAACAAGTGTGGTCAAAATGCTCATCTATGAGCCGAAACCCCAAAAAAATCGATATACAATCAAAAAATAGTTCCAAAGCCATAAAGTAATGTAGCTTATCCCTCTCTACAGGATCCTTGTGAAGCTACATGATGAGGAATCCTGTTGCAAATCCTATGGTGAGAGTGAGAACCTCCATACACTAATCGGTGGGAGTGTCCATGAGACTGCCCATAAGATGGGGTAGGTGATCTACCAGTGGTATTAGCTCTACTACAAGAAGGCTCTTGTCGTTATCTTCTCTCATCCAGCTTATGTTCAATAAGTTTTTCCCTCATCTGATTGATGTCCTCTATTGTGTGCCATGTTGGCGCAAACACATCGGTGTGGAATCCCCTCATTGCTAGGTGTCCAATGTTCACAAGCAGTTACTCTTGTGTCATCTTTGCAGGGAGTACAAACGTATCCATGAGAATCCAATGAATAAGGTCTCATCATCCATTTGCAGTAGCTACAAAGCGTAAGTAAATAGAGGCTAATTAGGAAACTTATAAAAAGAAAAAATAAAGAGAAACAGTGTATTTTACTAGCTGTCTAGTCTAAAATGTAAGGGAAAGAGTATTTTTTTTCTCAGATTTTCTGACATCTAGGATGGATCGACGAATGGTGCCGATGCAGGAGTTGTTGTAGGAACCTCCTCTACTCTAACCTCCTCTACTACAATCTCCCTTGTACCCATATATCATCTGTAGACTGCTCCTTATCCCCTCCTCCAATGGTCAAAGGCTCCTCTGAGTACATTGTCTTTGCCTCTACCTCTACCTCGGCTCTAGCAGCTGCAGTGGCCTATCTGGTGACCTCCCACTCTATGTTGATCTCCTCCTTTATCTCTAACTCCACATTTTTCTTTGCATCCAACTTTGTCTTTACATCCTCCTCCTCCTCTCCATTATGTGTTAGGACGGCCTCTATCTAAAGAATATGTCATGGCCTAACCACTTCCCTAGCCACTGGATTGGGAGCAACTACTAGTGTACCAATCGAAAATCCTGGGGTGATAATATTCCACTCTATTTTGTCCCTCGAGCTAGCTCTCACCTCTCAAATTCCCCTGTACCCCATAGAAATTGTTGGGAGGGCATCTATGTAAGGGATCTCAAACTGATGAGGCACCCTAATGATGGAATGGGTCTTTATTCTCCCAATCCTGTCCACTAACTGCATCATAGAGTTACATGTAGTCAAGATGATGGTCTTCTTGCCCCAAATGAAAACCATGTCCTAATATACGTGTGTTATCATGGCATGTATAGTAAGTGTAGAAAATGACTAATGTGTCCCTCTAAGCAGAGCTATATCAACCCATCTCCCCACTCTAGCCACCCCAGGATTTGTTATCTCAATGCCCCTTTGATAAGGAATCATGCACTCATAGACCTAATTCATGACCAAGGTAAGATGAATGAGGTATTTCCCATTCAATCAAATAACTCTGTACAAATCAAAGTACGTAGAACCTAGAATGTCAGCACCACATGAAAAAAGTTGGCCATGTTACTCAATACTCTATATAATAGGTGCCCAACAGTGATTAATCTAAAATGTAAATGAGAGCCTAATCTAAATTCTATAATAGCAGTAAATGAATAAAAATTAAGTACATAAATGATACATGAGAGAACTAAGTAATAAATTATGAAACCCTAAGTACAAAGAGAGGGTATGAAGTGTTAGTTGATTTGGTGAGTTATAGAGAATGTACAGAGTTGGAATGAAGCACTAACCGTTGCACTGGAGCACGAAAAAATGTAGATCTTGAGAGATAGCCTGGACTAGGATGCCTGGAGAGGGACAAGGGCACCTGTGGGCACCCTGGACCTGTTTCTGGGTGCCTAAATCTGCAGAAATGCTTAGAATACCTCATTGAGGTGTTGCAAGGTGTTTGACTTTGATCACTCCGAGGTCACACCAAGATTGTTAAGGTCACTAGAAACCTACAATGGAATATGCACCTGTTAAACCCTCACATAGACATAAAATCCTAAAAATGAAAAAATGGAAAATGAGGGGTCAGACTATCCTCAGCTATCACAATGGTGAAATTATGAGTGATTGTTACACTACATCTCAGACTCAACGTAGTTCTGTGTGTGTGTGGAATTGTGCCCTAGGTTGCTCTTGTGCGTGTTGCACTTGGATAGTGAGAAAGTAGATAGATGTAGAATGTAATAAATGTGTGCGTGGAATAGAATGAACTTCCCTTCTATAAAGTGTGATACAAAAAACTAGACCTTATGTTCCTTTTGATGGTGTTAGATGGATACAATAGAGCTCTTATATACCTTGTTAGATGCAACCTTAGGTGGTAATAGCTAATGCTTATTGCTTTGTCCTTTATTATGATCACATAACTTTATATTTATATGACTCCCTTGCTTGAACTTTGTAATTAACCCTAAAAATACCTACTACCAAAAAGATAAGATGCTCAAACAGTTAGAAAGGACCCATAAAGTGTGAGTAAAGTGCAAAGAGAACAAGGGCGCCCAAAGGGGAAGAGGGCACCTAGCATTGGCATCCTAGCTAGGCATTGGTGCCCAGAATGACAAATGCCTAAGAGTAAAAAGGAAGACTAAGCAAGTAAGGATGCAAGACTGAAATTCGCAACAAAAAGAAAAGAAAGGTGGCCAAAGACATGGGTTAATTATTACTTTTCTTAACTATGAATCATATGAATAGTAGTATGTAATTAGGACTAAATACTTACACAAAGTGCATGATTTTGTGTCTACATTTTCCCCCACTTTATGTTGGTGAGCGTATTGCTCGGTAACATAAAGTAAATAGAGATGCGTACCTCATAACCATGTAAATATATGATGAAATCATGCCAAGGGACTAGACAAACTGTGGAATGATAAAAATATGAATTGTGGATCCAAAGGAGGAGAAAGTGCAATAATTGGTTATGAAAATGAACCTAGGGTGGAAATGCATGTGTCGATGTCATGATGTACCTATTGTCAATTTAGACATCGATGTTGATGTGTGTGATATTTTCATTGTTGATGTTGACTATTGCTTCCCATACAAATGGACATGTAAAAGAAAATATGAATAAGTAGTCAAACACGCATGTATATGATCAAAATATGTAAAAAGTGTGTAAGGAAGGTATGTAAAAATGTTGAAAGTGTGAAAAAGGAACATGTGCACCTGATCTATGATGAGGAAAGAGTGTAGAGAAGGATCTTGTAGATGATGTCGACACACGAGTTTTTCAGGGTATCTCACACCAATGAAATGGAATAAGTGTAGGGATAATAGTCTAGTGTCATCCTCCAACCTTTAACAGCTTCCTACAATGTAGAACACCACTATAGATGGTGTGTATAAACGTGTGTGTTAAGGACTATATGCTCTATAAAATCCATTGTGTGGAGTTCTGTAAACTATGTTGAACTACCAATCATTGTGTAATTCCCCCCTGGTTTCAGGCATGTAAGAAAGGTCATTGTTTTAAAAACCCAAGTTTAATTCTAAGACATGTTTGAAACTGACAACTGTGTTGTACCAATACTATGTTGTTCTGTGTATAACATTGTATGGGGTGAATGATTCACCCAAATGATGCCCCCCCCTCATTTGGGGTGCATTTGATGTCACTAAAGAAGTATGTGGCCCAAAGGAGGACAGACCGTTGTGCTGAAATTGTGCCCTGTAGGGGGAAAGGAATGTGTTTGGTAAAAACAAAGGCACATGCAAACAAAGTGGCCAGGAAAAAACGTTTAGTATAAGTAGAGACAAACATCTATGTATAAGATGAAATGTAAGCTAAATAGATAATGTGTAAGCTAAGATACAAGTAGAAGACAATGTAGACCACAAAAAGAGGGTTGCAAACATGGGACATCACTCATGATGTCGCAAGAAAAACAAGGTCATAGTGGTTATAAGTAGATAAGTATGCATACAATACAAAGGGCAAAGCCCGTAAACAAGAGCATACAAAGAACAAACAATGGTAGACAATGTAACAGACAACCATGGAATCAAATAGCCCTGTATAAAAAATGTTGCACATGAAGCACCCGTTAGCACGTTAGAAAGATAACAAGTATGTCAAAGTGTGTATAATCTGATAAAGTAGTGTGTTATGAAACAAAATGAATCAATAGCACCTATACTGTATGAATGTGGATGCCCCTATGAGCCGCTATGGGACCAGTAATAGGTATTGCACCAAGCATCCATGTTGCGTGTATGGATCTGTAAAATCAGCAATTGTAACTAGAAAGGAAAGTGAACGCACGTGTGTATGATAAAGATAATGACATACAAATGATCTATCTAGCATGTGTGATAAGATGTGCATGTACCAAGTAAATGTAAGTAAGACTAAGTGTAACCATGATATGTAGTATGTTGTGAATGAAGCGGAATGGACTGTAGACTGAATGATGGGAGAATCATGCCCCTCGAGTGGATGTGTATGTATGAGATGAGGTTCATTTATTTATGCCCCCTTGGCAATCAAGAATGAACCATAAATGAGAGTACATCATCGATAAATAGTCTGAACGATGTTTTTTCATGTGTTAGAAAGAGTTGTTGAATAGAGTGTGGAGTGTTGATTATAGATTGATGATGTGTAGATGATATTGAATGTGATATAGGGATGATTGATCATAAAGTTGTTGAATGAGGTGATGATTTATCCTAAAGTGTATATCACAAGGTATGTGAGTGGGATGTCAAAAATCATGATGATGTAGCATAAAGTGTATATCACAAGATGAATAAACAAGAAGCTAGAAAGGAGTGATGATTTAGCATAAAGCATATATCACGATAGGTGTGAATAAGGTAATAGCTAGGAATGTCACATGATAATAATATTGAATGATTTGAGTGTGATGAGGTCCATTTGATATGTACACCCTCAGCAGTCAAGTATGGACAGCAGAATGAGAGTGTGTTGCAGGATAGTAAGTGTAATACATAGAGGATGATGATTAAAATGTCCAATATGTGTAGTAGATGTGGTAATGATAAAATTCCATAGGTGTGTGACATGTAAAGGATGTAATGTGTAATGTAGAATGTGCAGTATGAAATGCAAGATGTGTAGATTATATAAGTGTAGTAGTGCAAAGCATGTGTGATGTAAAATGTATAATAGTGTAATGTGTAGAATATGTACAATATATGGGTGTATAAAGCATAGAGTGTGGACTATGCATAGTATATTGAAGAGGAGGATGGTGTATATGTACAAAAGTGCATGATGTGTGAAGGTGTGTAATTTTTAGTGTCTACTATGTAGTGTACGAGGTTCATGTGTAGAATATACCCTCAACATTCGATTGTGAACCAAAGCACAAGAGTGAGTCATAGTGTTGTCACAAAATCATGCACTTTAGACATTTATTTATCCCAGTCTCATACTACTTGTTGTCACCAAATCACTGCACCCTCCGAATGGCCAAAATTTGAACAGGACATTTAGTGTGATTGGGACATATGGGATCACCTCTCAAGCTGTGGGACTTGGGCTCGAGGTGAACCTCCAGAGAATGTCAGCTTCCTCTTCCTAAACTAAGTGGTGTACTACTCCTAGTGTAATAAAATGGTTATCTAGACCTATGCTAACATTTCATGGGTTTTAGGGAAAGAGATTTGTAGAAATGAAACTATACTAGGGATGGTGATGCACCAAATAAAGGGTGTTTTCCAGACTCGGGAAGGGTTAATTTGAAAAGGTTTTGTGTACCACAATTCAAATTCCAACTACTGCGACTTAGAGAGGGTATAGAATACCACAGACTAGGAAGCACACATTCCCCTTTTTAAAATCAATCAGAAAAAAAAGTTATCAGTCTTCCTGAGTGAAGAAGGATGAACTTGAGAAGGGTGAACAAGCCCCACAACTCAACTACATGCAACGTTCCACCACTTGATAAGCACATAATTCCAAGAACCTGCAATAGAAACTGTGAACTTGCACAGTGTACCTGCAAGCATGAGAAAAGCCACAAAGAAGTATAAAAGGATGAAAGGACCGATATTAGTCACAAAACAAACACTTTTAATGCTTTAATAACATGCACAATGCATCATAATTCAAAAGAGGCAATGGTTGTCATTACAATCTTGGAAAAAGGATTGAAATTTCCCTCAACATACAAGAACAACTTACAAAAGAAGGAGGATTCTTGAAAAAATATGCACTTGTCTCAGAAGTCTAACTATCCAACCTGTCTGACCTATTGGAACCCCTTGGAATGAGCTTCCAACTTACATTTATAGAAGAATTTGAGAGAGACAAGAGGAGTCATAGATTCCCTTCCTAAATTGAAGGTACATGATGGTTCATTTATCACAGTTGGTTGAACCACTTGAGAAGGTTCCATCATGTGTCATTAATTGCATGTTGACCTAATCTTCTCAATTAATTAAAAGAATATTTAAATAAAATATTTAAATAATAATAATAAATATTATTAATAAAATATTAAATAAAAAAATTAATTTAATTATAATTAATGGTGGGCCCCCTATTGGCTGGTTTGCACTGAAGGGGGGGTCATGAGGAAAAAGCCAAAAAATAGCCCAACTTGGTGATTGGTTCACCGAGCCAACTCACTGAGTTGGTGTCGAGCTCCTCAAGTCTTCACTACAAGTGAGTTGAGTTCCTACTGCTGTGACCATGATTCTTCAATGAGCTCACTGCCAAGTTGAAATCCTACCGCCGCAATCGATCCGAGTTCCTGTATCCAACTCCTTTTGTTGGACCACATCTTAATTTTTTTCCAAAATGCAACTCAACTCATGTCATCCTTGAGCTTGATGTCGAGTCATTTGGGAGCTCATCCTGGCAATTTAATTCAAATGGCTCCCTTTCCTGTGAACCTGTCGACTGAGTCATACAATGCCTAACGCGTTCGGTTCAAGCTACTCATCAACTCGATTCTTTCTCATGAGTTTTTTGTCTCATTCTCCATTCAAGCTCTTCTTGATCTCTTCTCAACAAATGAAAAATGGCTCAACTCGGTTAGTTGAATCTTTCGTGTGAGCTCTAGGAAACGAGCTCTTCTCGACTCATGTTCAACTCCTAGCTTGGTGTTGAGTCCACTAAGTCTTTGTTTATCAATTCCTCCATGAGCTCTATCTCAAACTTTATCTCGTGACGTGAACCCTATAAATGGTGAGCTATCAAACCCGACTCTTCTTGTGAAATATCTCAACTTTTGTGTCATTGTGGCCAACTCATGACCCAACTTTATGAGACTAAAATGATTCGATTGTCAAGCTCTATGAGCTTACACATGTGAAGTCATTTTGTATTATGGACCATGTCTCGAGCTTATGCATAGCTCACGTAACTCATCTCATGTTTTTCCAAGAGCTCCTCGCCATCAGCTTTTCGTCACTAACATCCCATTACTAATCCCATCATGCTTTGAAAAAAATCACGTAGTCCCAATTCAGTCCACTAAGATTCATGTTGACCCGGTTTTATGGCATTCTACTTTTGCAAGTCATCACCATCTAATAAATTTTCTAACATTATTTTCACTCAATCATTTGATGGATTGACTCAAATTTACCTCCAAATGAATTTTCTTCACACATGAAATCGATGTCACCACCTTGGTGTGAGATCGTCCTATGATGATTGCTCTTGTCAAACCAAGCTCGAGCCATACTTCATCAAATGACTCGTCAACCAACTCGACTCGAGCTTCATTCAATTCAGTTAGTTTTCTAAATTTTCAAATCTAGATGACCACACTAATTCATGTTATCTCTGACTCGCTCACCACGCGAGCTGGAGCTCATGATAAGGCTAAACAAAATTTTGACCATCCCCTTCTGGTTGGTTTGCATCTATCTCTGTTAAGCCGAAACTTCACCATTACATATGCCAAAATGCCTCCCCAAACCATGTTTTGAATCTTCCACCACGATTCATCTCTCAACCCATCAATCCACCTCCATTTGACTTGTTATGACCCTTTCATTTGAAGAGCTCGCATCAATGTTACAACTTTGAGTGTGATCTCAATCTTCATTAATCGACTCGGCTCTACCTGGCATGTCATCCTTTGAGCTCCTGGTGCAACAAATTTAACTTAAGCCACCTCATACCAGTGTGGTGAGCCATAAATTTAGATCACTCGACTCTCTAAGTGAGTTAGATTCCTACTTAGTTAACTAAGCTCGGTATTATTTTTCCATTCTTTACGTGACTAAGCCTAAGATTATGAATTTTTCCTATTATCTCCCTTGATCCACCTTTCAACCCTTTATGGCGATCTCAAATTCATTGGTTGATGAGCTCAGCTCTCCAAGTTTATATCATTGATGAATGGCTTGCCTATAGATGTCTAGGTCAATTTTAAGCTATGCATTAACCATTCATCTCACAAACTTAAGCCTTATGAGCATTAGCTTGGCTCTAAATTTTCCTGAGCATCTGACCTATTGTTATGCATGTCCTGTAATGTCTTTCTCCTAGCTCAACACAATCAATCTAATCTTGAAAATCTTGTCTTCTCTATTCGACCACCAAGTTGTGAACTCATTCTGGAAAAACAACTCGTTATTCACAAAACTATTGGCACATCAATGCACTAATATCATCAACCTTATTCATAGCTTGGCGAATGACTTGCCATCTTGTCTACAACCACTCAATGATTCAAATGTGCTTTAACTCCCCTGATAACTCACCTAATAACTCAGCAATGGACTTGGACTTCTTACCAGCATGTTTGGTTTTTGGAATTTTTTCCTTGGCCTGCCACCATTAATATTCCACTTGACCATATTTTCCTAAACCTCTCCTACATAGAGTTTATGCTTTGGCTTGCCATTAATGAAAACCCCCTTGGAAATCATCATGAACTTTTCCCATGCATGGAAATCTCATATTGGTTTTCCATGGCATTATCTCCATCATGGCCTCAAAGGCTTGAAACTCCCCCTCATCAACTTTTGTCATCTTGAATTGTAGATTTACAGAGCTCTTACACTGACCCAACTCGGCTCCACATCTAATTGTAACATAGTCAAATTCGATGGTGCAACTCAATAGCATGATTTGGATCCTATATTACGAACCAAGTGAACTTCTAGACTATCTCAGACTCGATATCTCTCTCGACCAATGACTAAGATTCAATTTGTCTTATTATGGCTCTCCACCCTTTCACTATGACTCACTTGTTCTACTTCTAATTTCATGAGCTCTTCCTTCTCAAAATACATTAGCTATAGCCTAAATGCCTTGAGTTCTTTGTTGCATCATTTTATTGATAGCTTGAATCCTCTAAGTCCCCTTATCAAGTTCTAAACAAAACCTGACCGTCCCTTCTCCTTAACATTGAACTCACTCCTCAACAGAAACCTTATCTTCCTTCAAGCTCTCGTGAGAAACTTTTTGAGCTTCATTTTACACTTCCTGAGTTTGGGCTTGATGTATTTTATATTGACTTTCTTTATTTATCCTGAGCTCTCCCTTCACTATCGAGCCTCCATTTTTCATATGTTGAGCACAATCTCTTGATGCATTTTCCATTCGCTGAACCATGGAAAAATCTTGGTCAAGACTGCTCAATTTTTATACTTCTTAACTTACACAAGCTATAATTGAGCTCGATCCCTTTTACACAATTTCATCTCACCAAGTAGCTTGATAAGCTACTCGGTGAGTTGTTTTAAGCTCAATGCCTCCTTAGCTCACTGAATTGGTTTTTTCTCTGAGATGTAACTCATTATGTTTTGTTGAAATTGAAGAGATAATGGGAGCATCATAGGACATTTTAAACATGATTTCTCAATTTTAATTGATTTCTCGCAATCCTTGGTAGAAAATGGGCCCATAGAGGTCAACTTTGGCACTACAAGCAAACTCATTAACCTCTAAGACCCAAAATGGGGAAAATACTCCAAAACAATCTCAAAATTTCCCATAACACCAAGATGTGCCTTCAACACAAGATTTTTCCTATAATGCCCCCAAAATGTTTCATGAAGGAAGTTTTTGATTCTAGGGTCTGATTGACCAATTGACCCATGTTGTCCAATTTTTCCATGAGTATAGAATTAGATAACACTGCTATTTAGGAGGTTCTCAAGGGAAGAAAGTATTAATTAATCCCTATTTTTTTGTCCATCTTATTTCTTTTATTTCATATTTTTCAACCTATTACACCTATTTACCTAGTCATTTCTGAAGATCCTGCTTCATCTTAACCCTAACTGGGGTGCCCAGATTTAATACCAAGGCACCCATGGGAGCCTTGGTCTATTTTCCACTTTCTTACCATTTTCTGGGTCTTTTCTAGCCATTTTTTATTCTTATCTTTTATGTGGTTATCATTTTTGGGGTTAATTATGAAATTAGACCAAGAGAAACCTATAAATATAAAGTTATGAGACCATAATGAGGGACCTAGCATCACTATCTACTATCACTCCATCTAGATTTGTATCCATCTATTGCATTTACATCCACATAACTCCATCATCAAGGCAGAAGCTAGGACATCTACATCACACTTCATGGGGAGAGGGGATTATATTCTATTACATGCACACATTCTACTACATTTTCTACATTTAGTTATTACTTGCTACTTCACAAAGTGTGACTGACAGGAGACCACTTTAGGCACGAAATGCACACACACACACCAGAACTACATCTGGGTCTAAAATGTAGTGTAGTGCTCAATTTGTAAGCCCATTGTTGTAGCAGCTAAGGTTAGTCTCACCCATTCATTCTACATCTTTATATTTTTAAGGTTTTGATACTTCTTTTTGGTCCTTTGCAGGTTGCTTCTTCCTCTTGGAATATTTGGAGCATTCGACGCAATATAGAGGAATTAATGCAACAAGTAGTGAATGTTACAACCCATCTTCTGACCCTATAAGAACCAATTCCATGGCTTTTTCACATACTAGGGTACCTAGATTGCAAACCAGAGTACATGTGGGCACCCCAATCAACTCAAATATTTTAGATCCATCCTTTTTTGGGACCTATGTGTATTCATTCTTACTCCCATATTTTCCAACCAGACCTGCAACACTCTATGACAACCATTTATTATCAACTAATTCATTTACCTTTCTCTTTTACACATTAGGGTTTAGTATTTCCTTTCATACATTGTTTTAGGTCATTTACATATTTATTTACTACATTTACCTATTTATTTATAGCATTATATGTCCTCCTAGATTAGATTAACTATCTTGCACTACCTTAGTCTAGTTAAATTTTAGTTAATCATTTTGGTGAACCTGGTCCTTCTTCCTTTCATGCTTCTAGGTTATTCCTTCTTACGTTATCATTCTAGGGTCTACTCTCCTTTTGATATGGCTCATGAGGAATTCAATGAAGCTCATCTTAAGGCCATCAATGATCATCTTGCTAAGCATCCCCAAGATCTAGACTTGCTTTTACATGTTTATCATGAGGAAGCTACTAGCTTTGTGGAACTCACTGCTTCTATAGCCATAACCACTTTTTTTTCCACTCAACAACCTTCCTTTACTCTTCCTTCTATTTCTACCATCCCCATTTCTATCCCTACACCTACCAACCACTTCACACCACCTCTAGTTTCTCATGTTCAACAGGTCTCATATGCCGGTAACCAAGATTAAATTCTCTTTATCATGACGTGTAAGCTCAAATTCGTAAGCTACAACAAGCCACTTACCATGAATTTCTATCCTTATATTCTACTTTGTTGCTACATACTCCATTTTCTCTTGTCATTTCCACTTATCCACTTCCATTTAACTTCGTCACTCCTAAGCTTCCCATCTTCAATGGGCATGGGGACCCATAGGAGTATCTTAGAGCATTTCATGTTGTTTATCTTGACTTCACTAATGATCATCTCCTTTTAGATAAGATTTTTCCTTGTAGTATCTATGATTATGTGATGCATTGGTTTTGCAAGTTACCTATTCACTCAATAACATCATTTACACATCTTGCTGATGCATTCCTTTCTCATTTTTCTATCAACATCGACTCTAACATTTCTTATGCCTAGCTAGCACAACTTAAACAGAGCTCAAATGAACACCTTGATAACTATGTTTTATGGTATAAGAATAATTTGGCTAAGATGAAAAATTTCCTTGCTAACTTTGAACTTTAGGATTTATTTATACAAAGTCTACTACCACTTCTACAGGAAAGTTTTCTCTTTGAATCCTCTCCTTTGTTTGATCAACTTTGTCACACTCTCAAGCTCTGTGAGACTAAACTCATATCTATTGAAAAACTTAAGTATCAGGATCATACCTCCTCTTCCACTCATTTTCCTAGCAAAACTCCATTGAAACACTCTACTGAAAAACCAACAGATGTTAAAGTTATTGTAAACACTTTTGCTCCTTCGAAATAGGATCACCCTTCCCATGGCTCTGCATCTTATATTGAGACAGCTTCTTGACATCAATATTATTACACTTCCCCCTCCCCTCAAGTTAGACCCATCATGGCCAAAAGGTAGGAATTACAATGAAAACTTCCATTGTGATTATCATTGTTGCCTTGGAAATTCTACAAACATATGCCTTAAACTTTGTACCATCATCCAATATTTACTTGACAATAAAAAAAATCAAGTTCCTAGAAGTCACTTTCCCTACCCCAAACAATGACAAGGGTAAGCTCAAGATTTTTAACAATGACTCTCAACAATGTGACAAGAAGAAATCAGACTCTTCTATTAATCATGTGTATCACGCGGTATCGCCTTATGAATCTAGAGAGTTTCACCACCTGTCATCTCCTTCTCCAATTTCGATTATCACACCAATTTTACATCTAATCATTTACACATCTTTGCATCTATTAGCTTTACCCCCATCAACAACACAAAGGTTGACCTATCATGGACCATTATTGTGTGTTTTGTGTCACTCCTTAGGGTCATCCACTATCCTCTGTCTCAGGTTGAGTACCCTTTTGAAAAACCTTTTAGATTTGTTAAGCTACATGTTACAGTTGGCCCGCTTATTATAATTGTACCTTTCCTCATTGGAAATACAATTGAGGGATGCAACATGCTTCTAGGTCACAATTGGATTCTTTTCTCATAATCTATTATTTATATGAATCATCTATGCCTCAAATTTATCTATAATAATCAAGTCATCTCTATCGATGGTGTTCCTCCTTCCACTCCATGGCCATCATCTCATTGCACAGTACCTAGTACATCTCGTCCTTCATCTACCGCACCACATTTTATGTTACTCAAAGCATGACCTACTCCTACTTCACCTACTTGTGTGCCATCTACAAGAGCGCATCATTTCACTAGCCCTACACATAAGTATAGGCCTATTCCTCACACAATTACTCCATCTCGGTATAGAACCCCACCTCATTTTATACCACATGGGTCTTCTTCACCTTTATCACATAGACCTCTATCACCAACGCATTTTTTAATGCCAAGAAATTCTTCCTACATTCACCCCTCACATACGTATAGGCTTTATTCCCCATTATAATGTTTGTCTACTATCCCTCCTTTATTAGAGCATGATCATAAGTTATCGCCTCTTATGTCAGATGAAGGACCTCCAGCCTTCACCATCATTAGATAGTTCACTTATTCATATACACTTGGGGGCATAGCACTTAATTCCCCCCTGGCTTATTTTAACATATCTACATAGTTCTACACCACACTCACCACATTTAGGCATACTTCATCTTAGCAATAGTCATCGTAATCATCTTTTTATACACTCATATCCTCGCATTTGGCATACTCATCATATATTATAGCGCCATTACCTAATGACACACTCTTGTGCTTTGGTTCACACTTAACTGTTGAGGGATTGTCATTACATTGAACCACATATATTACATTGTAGGCATTATATATTACATTTCATCACACATACTTGCACATCATACATTACATATCTTATATTTTAACACTTGCACATTCCTCCATCATACATTTTTACTAATTTCCCAATATTTCCATCATCTACTCGTTTAGGATCATACGCCACATACAATCATTACACTATCTACGCATAGTCACATCATACATTGTGCATCTATAAATCACATTATTCTACATACTACACTAGGTTACATTAACTATGGGCCTAGATTTACACCTCCATCCCTACATTCTACATCATCACACATGTACATCACATATTATACATCACATGTTGTTTACATTTAGCATGACATTTTACACACCGTGTATTTACAAACCTTCCTCACCACATGGTCATTTCATTATTACACATGCTACATTTTTTTCTATGCATTGTGCCAACCACCCTATGATGCACCTTAGTTCCTCGGTCCATACTCGACTACCAACGGTTTACAAATCAAATTGACCGTACATCCACAATGCGACATTTTAGTTTCCAACATTCCTAGTCTAGTGACATATGCTTTAGGCTAACTTGTCACACACCTTTTCCATCTAATTATGGTATACGATTCAGGCTAGATCACCACCTTCATTATATCATCTTATAGTGGTATACACCTTAGGTTTCATCACCACTCTTTACCAGTTATCATATAGTGATATATGCTTAGTGTTAAATCATCACTCATCCTAATCTTTTCATCTTATAGTGATATACGCTTAGGGCTAAATCATCACTCCATCTTTCTCATCTTATAGTGGTATATGCTTTAGGCTAAGTCACCACCCCTTATGATTCATCTTATAGTGACATATGCTTAGAGCTAAATCATCACTCATCCATTCATCAAGTCATGATATACACTTTGGCTATAGGGTTTGTGCACATCCTTTCTATATGTCACATTCCATCTCTACACATACGCATTCACCATAGTGCGCTAGACAAACAACTCACACCACACGACCATTTCTTGATGATGCACTCTCGTTTATGGTTCATTCTTGACTGAGGGGGTAAACAAAATGAACCTCATTGCATAGAATTCCATCCACTCAAGGGGCACGTGGCTCCTATCATTCCATCTTGCATTCCATTTCATTCATTGACCACATATTATATTGTCTTGGGGGCATTTACTCTTGTTTGTTGGTGTTTTGCATGATCACTTTACTACACATGTTAGATTGATTTCTTATATGTCATTATCTATAGCATCCACACATGTGTGTTCACACCTTTTTTTAGTGTGATTACAGATACAGGACTCCTGCACGCGGCATGGATGCTCGCCTTCTACCTTTCCTATACTAGTCATTGGGGGCATCCACATTCATCTCATTCAGGTGCTATTGTTTCATTTTGTACTTAGCATCTCACATTACTTGATCATACACACTTTGACATATTGGTTATTACTCTAACATGCTAATGGGTGTTCAATTTTGAGCACTTGTTTTACAAGATTACGTGTTTCCATGACTACTTATTTGTTTGTTTCTACTTGTCTGCTATTATTTTCCATTGTATGTAGGTTTTGCCCTATGTTCAGTGTGCACACTTGTTTACTTGTTTACGGCCATGAAATCCTTACATTTCTTGTGACATCATGAGTGATGTCCCATGTTTGCAGCCCACTTTGTATGGCCTACTTGTCTTCTTACATGTTTACTACGTTGTTTGGTAACTTTTACACTATTTGTGTACTTTATACATTGTTTTCTACATACATGCGTATTTACACTTGTCTTTGGCTAGCCTTCTTGTTTGTTTGTGCCTTGGTTTTTACCAAGCACTTTCTAGTGTACATGTGATTGGTCCTCTTTTGGGGCCACATGTCTCCTATCAGTGATGTTGCATGCACCCCCAAAAATGGGGGCATCATTTGGGGATTTACATACTAACACATCGCAGCTACACCAGTTCAGTACAGTGCACTTTCCGCCCTTGTCATTATGGGTTTACATACAGTGAGTGGGTTCAAACCAGTCTACGAACCCCATACACAACAGATTTTACATGATATGGTGTCATTAGCATTTCTGGGAAGCAGTTACAGGCTTATGGGTTACAATGGGTGTGCATCTCTACACTGCTTCCACCGATGGTGTCAGATCACTCAAAAAATGAGGATGTTACAGAGATATCTTCACACATTTTAGAAAAAGTGGTTAGAGCTTAGAGAACACAGAGCATTTCCTACCTACATTTCTTCAACCAGGGTGGCGTCAGATCGCCCAAAAAACTCACAGTAGAACATATCCTTCTACACTCTTTCTCGACACGGACCAAGTCAACATGTTCCATTTACATCTACATTTCCATTTACACTTTGTGTATTTTACACTTACATGTGTATTTTATATAGCATTTTTACACTTACATACATACATATTTGACTACTTGATCATTTTCTCCTTCAACGTCCATATGTATGAGAAATAAGCAGTCAAATTAGGGCAACAACAATAATGAGAACAATGACATTCCATGACAACACACATGCTTTACTAACCATGTAGGTACACTACACATTACAGCTGTTACACACACACGTTTCACCCTAGGTTCACTCTCATCACTTTTTTATTTGCACATTTTTATCTATAGTTTCCATGCTCCTCCATCTTTTTGTCATTCCAGGATTTTTCTAGTCCTTCAACACACCTCCTTCATCACTCTACAGTGGCATCAAGTACACATATCTATCTACTTTATATTACCAAGCTTTTTACTCACCAACATAAAGTGGAGGCTAAATGTAGTCAAAAAATCAAGCACTTTAGACATTTATTTATCTCGGTCTCATACTACTATTTTGAAGGTTCTCAAGGGAAGAAAGTATTAATTAACCCCCGTCCTTTTGGTCATCTTATTTATTTTATTTTATATTTTGTGACCTATTGCACCTATTTACCTAGTCATTTCTGAAGATTCCACATCATCTTAACCCTAACTGGGGCACCCATATTTAATATTGGGGCACACATGGGTACCCTAGTCCCACCTGGGGGTGCCCTAGTTTCTTTTCCTCTTTCCCACCATTTTTTGGGTCTTTTCTAGCCATTTTTCATTTTTATCTTTTATGTGGTCAGCCTTTTCGGGGTTAATTATGAAATTAGACCAAGAGAAACCTATAAGTATAAAGTTACGAGACCATAATGAGGGACCTAGCATCATACACTATTATCACTCCATATAGATTTGCATCCACATAGCTCCATCATCAAGGCACGAGCTAGGACATCTGCATCACACTTCATAGGGGGAGGGGATTCTATTATATTCCATGCACACATTCTACTACATTTTCTACATTTGGTTATTACTCGCTACTTCACAAAGTGCGATTAGAACAAGAAAACATAGGGCACAATATGCACACACACACCATAGCTACATCTAGGTCTCAAATGTAGTGTTGTGCTCAGTTAGTGAGCCCACTGTTGTGGCAGCTAAGGTCAGTCTAACCCATTAATTCTGTATATTTATTTTTTCAAGGTTGTTATACTTCCTTTCGGCCTTTTGCAGGTTACTTCTTCCTCTTGGAATACTTGGAGCATTCAACACAATACAGATAAATAAATGCGAAAAGCAGTGAATGTTACATCCCATCTTCTGACCCTATAAGAACCAGTTCTAGGGATTTTTCACATACCAGGGCACCTAGATTACATACCAGAACACCCGTGAGTGCCTCAGTCTTGTTTCAAGCACCCCAGTCCACTCATATCTTTCAGATCCAGCCTTTTCGAGACCTCTGTGTATTTGTTCTAGCTCCTAAATTTTCCAACCATATCTATGACACTCTGTGAAAACCATATGTTATCAACTAATTCATTTACCTTTTTCTTTTACACATCAGGGTTTAGTATTTCCTTTCATACATTGTTCTAGGTCATTTGTATCTTTTTTACCGCATTTACCTAGTTATTTATAGCGTTATATGTCCTCCTAGATTATATTAACTATCTTGCACTACCTTAGTATAGTTCAATTTTAGTTAATCACATAGGGAAATGAAGACACAATTATGTGTGAAAGTATGAGTAGTGCAAGTGAATGACTAATTGTGATGTGATGAATATGTAATATGTGTGGTAATTTTAGAGGTGGGGGGATATAATCATGATTCCCCCCATTGTATAAAGGATGAGAATGATCAAGTAATTTATTTGAAAATATCATCATTATCATATTAAAACCAATAGGTGTTGGATCAGAAACTTGATAATAAATAGTGTCAGGTTGGTCGCGTAAAGCATCGTCTAAGTGTAATGTGTACCTGCCTTTAGCATACTCCTCATCAGTGAATCGAGGTAGTGGACAACCATGTGTGTACTAACAAGTGAGGTTTTATTAATAAACAAGGAATGATTCATTGCAAATGAATACACGACCAAATGGCATGGGAAATGATACATCAATATGATTAGGATCTAACATGCCCCTAATGTAATCAAGCCAAGATTGTCCCAAAGTGAGTGGAGAAGTATGGGGAGCACGTGTAAGAAAGAATGTGAGATAAAAGACTTAAATTCCATAAGCAGTAGTGATGCACAAAAACCCATGGTAGAGATTATTATCATAAGGCAGAGGAAATATGTCATCAATTGTAATGCCTAGATGATTCAACCAATCATGTGTGCATACAAATTTAGATAAATTAGGATTGAATGGAATATGTTCCCAATAAGAGTCATTCATGAAAAGTGTACATGTAAATGGTGGGTGTGTTAATGGAGATTACCCATTTTAAGGTGCAGAGGATGGATCGATGTCTATAGACTAGATAGGTCATCGATAAAGAATCATAGTAGTAGTAGTAGCAGGTGGAGGCAATGGCATAGATGAGACAATATCTATCATGCAAATAACACCTTTAAGTGGTAGAAAATGAGGCAAAGTATCCATAGGTTGGGGTTCATCAGTAGTATTAGTTCTCGGAGTAGGAAGTGTAGTATTTGGATCATGGTCACAATATTTGTGTGTATGACGGTCATGAAAAATAGTATATTCAATACCCTCATGTAGGAATTTAACACAGTGATGTATGGTAGAGGGAACCGATTGCATGACATGAAGCCATGGCCTACTGAGTAAATAGTTATATGAAACGGGGAAGTAGATGACAAAGAAAATTGTTTTATGTGATGAAATTACTTGTATAATTCAGATTATGAGCAACAATAGAACACCAAATAACATAATATTTCGTAATAATGATCTCAATATGCAATTAGAATAGCTTCACCACTTCGAGGGGGCAACCTCCAAACCATAAAATAAGACTCAAATGATCCAATGATCATGAAATACTACCTACAATCCCCTATATATATTATTCATATGTTATGGCCATCACCAAGGCCTACCTACTAAGCATGAGAAAGTATAAATGATATAATAAAATGATATGGTAAGCCACAAATCAGCTACTCATATCCTAATACAAGTAATAGGTTAAAGTCATAACATGCCCTTCCCCTTAAAACCAATGTTGTCCTCAAGGTTGAATAATCTTAGATGTTTCTTAAAAAAACCTTCACTCTCCCAAGTCGCATCTTCTATGCTCATATTCTTCCACTTGATCAGATATTCCTTAATGTCTCTGGTTCTCAGCCTCTTAGTACATGTTTACATAATCTTCTCTAGCTCCAAAATGATTCTTCCTTCATCATCAAGTTTTGGTAACTTTTTTTGGGCTTCAAATTTTTGTCCAATAACCTTCTTCAAGAAGGAAACATGGAATATTGGGTGTATGCGCAAAGATTGATGCAACTCTAGTTTATAAGCAACACTGCCAATTTTATGTAGAACTTGATAAGGGCCATAATATTTAGGAGAAAGTTTGTTGTCCTTTTTATGTTGCTTTAGGGACATCTTTTTGTAAGGATAGAGACATACAAAAACCCAGTCACCAATTTCAAAATGTCTTTCACTATGGTGTTGATTTGCTTTTTGTTTTATCTTATTTTCTGCAAATACCAAATTCTCCTTCAAACTAGCCAAAACATGTTGTTGATGTTGAATGTGTTCCTCAACATCTCTGACCTTAGTTTGCACCCTCAAGGAATAAGTGATAGAAGGTGGATGGTAACCATATAATGCTAAAAATTGGGTCATTTGAGAAGAAGTATGAAAAGATCTGGTGTGCCACTATTCTGTAAGTGGTAGCCATTTAATCCACCTTTCCTTCTTATCTGATACAAAACAATGTATATATCCCTCTAAGCATTTATTGACCACTTTCATTTTCCCATCAGTTTGAGGATGATAAGATGGAATTTGAGCTAGGTGAGTACCCAAACATGAAAATAATTCCATCCAAAAATTACTTGTGAAAATAGGATCATGATCACTTACAATTATCTTTAGGGTTCCATGTAGCCTTTGAATTGTCTCCAAAAAATAGTTACAATTGTACTGGCTGCAAATGGATGTGATAGGGAAAAAAAATGGGCATATTTTGTGAGCCTATCCACAATCACCAAAATAGCATTCTTACCTTCTAAACAAGGAAATCCGATGATGAAATCCATGGATACCTCCTCCCATCTCTGGCTAGGAATTGGTAAGGGTTGCAACAGACCTAGTGTCTTAATTGTTTTCCCTTTGTTCTTTTGGCACACTTAACACTCTGATACAAAATTTTTTACATCCCCCTTGAGTCCTTCCCAAAATAATTCTCTTTTTATTCTATGATATGCCTTAAAAAACCTATAGTGTCCTCCAATAGGTGAGGCATGTAGCTCTGCAAGAATCTTATGCTTCAACTCAAAATCTTTACTCAAGTATAACCTATCCTTGTACCATAGCGCATTACCTTTCCACTCAAATTTTTTAGATGTTATAGAGCCTTGCTTGATATGTTGTATTAGAGATTGTGTATCCTTGTCCTAAACTCATTCCAATCTTGCTTCATCCACCCAATCGGCCTTCAACATGGACATTCCACATAGTACAACATCTGCGGATGTATCCCTTCTAGACAACACATCAAGTACTACTTTTTCTTTACCCTTTTTGTATATGATTTCAAAATCATAACCCAACATTTTTGTTACCCACTTTTTTTGTTTCTCAAATAATAACATTTTCTCCAAAAAGTATTTGAGACTATCATGATCAGTTTTTACCTTGAAGTGTCTACCCATTAAATGGGGCATCCATTACTTGATTACATGAAGAATAACCATCATTTCTTTCTCATAGATAGGTTTGAGTAGATCATTTCCTGTGAATTGGTGAATCTCAAATGTAATTAGTCTTCCTTCCTACATTAGAAGTACTCCCAATCCTGATCTTGAAGCATCACATTCAACAATGAAGGTTTTTGAGAAGTTGGGAGTAGCCAAAACTAGGGTGCTACACATGGCTTCCTTTAGCTATTCAAAGGATTTAATAGCTACGTCTGTCTAATGGAAGGCATCCTTCTTTACCAATTCAGTGAGTGGGGTTGTTATTCTACCATATCCCATCACAAATCTTCTATAGTACCTTGTTATTCCTAGGAACCCATGAATATTTTTGAGATTTTTGGGCCTTGGCCATTCCACCATATCTTTGATCTTCTGAGGATTAGTTTTGACACCTTAATGGGATACAATGTGACCTAATTACTATACCTCTTATACACCAAAAGAACATTTGGATGGCTTTGCATAGCGAGTATGTTTCTCTAAAACTTCCAACACTTTATTTACATGTTGCAAGTGTTCTTCCCATGTCTTACTGTAAATTAATATGTCATCAAAGAAAACTAATACAAATTCCCATTAAAATGGCCAAAAAATAGTGTTCATCAAGCTTTAAAAGGTTGAGGGAGCATTTTTAAGAGAAAAAGGCATTACCAAAAACTCATAATGGCCCTCATGACACCTAAAAGCCATTTTATGAACATCTTCCTCTCTTATTCTAATTTGATGGTACCCCGAACAAAGATTTAATTTTGTGAAGTAAATATCACCATGTAATTCATCAAGTAAATCATCAATTACTGGAATAGGAAACTTATCTTTGATGGTGTATTGGTTGAGTTCTCAGTAATCTAGACACATCCTCCATGTTTCATTCTTCTTATGTACCATGACCACTGGTGAAGAATATGCACATTGGCTATGCCTAATGATACATGTCTTCAACATTTCTTATACCATTTTCTCAATTTCACTTTTCTGGGAATATGGGTATCTGTATGGTCTGATGTTAGATGTTTTTCTCCCTGGAATCAATTGAATGGCATGATCATGATCCCTAACTGGTGGTATTCCCTTTGGAATTGCATCAAAAACATATGAGTGAGTATCAACAATCTTCTGAAGATCAGGGGGCATTGAAGACTTTTTATTTTCTACTTCTATGGAAAATAAATTTGTTATAAATCCATCTACTCCTTTTCTAAGAACCTTATGCATCTGATGAGAGATAACAATCTGTGGAGACTTAGCTACCATCCCTTTCAATTGTATTGTCCTTCCATCTGAATGAAATTTCATGAACAATTCTTAAAAATTCATCTCTATAGTACCTAAGGTTGTGAGCCATTGGACACCCAAAACAATATCTACCCCACCCATAGAAATAACAAACATAGGTGATTCTAACATGTAGTCTCCCATGGAAATCTTGATACTATGGAACTTTCCTATGCACTTGACTATCCCACCATCCACAATCATAACTTGCATTTCTGGAGCTAGATAAATAAAACAATTAAGGCGGGTAGCTAACTTACTATTGATGAAGTTATGAGTACTCCCCAAGTCAATCAACATTGTGACCTTATGTTTTTTTATATAGACAATAACCTTGAGTGTTTGAGGAGTACTAATACCTAACAATGCATGGCAAGAAATTGTAGTTTGGTGATCCTCTACTTCATCTTCTATAAGTTCAGCTTCCTCGTTATCCTCATTACATCCTTCAATATAGAACAAATTCTTCCCAGCACATTTGTGTCCCATTCCATATTTGGTGTCACATTTAAAACATAATCCTTTTTCTCTCTTTTCTTCCATTTGTTGAGGAGTCAGTCTAATTGACCTAGCGAATGAAGGGGAAGAGATACCATGGTCTCTGGTGTTAATGACAAGTGTCCTCCTACTACAAAGAACTTTTTCCTCTACTCAACATGCCATGATAATAGAATCAGAAAGCTTGAGTGGATTAAACATATGTACCTCATTCTTGATGTGGTCCTTAAGACCCCCAAGAAATAGGTCATTCAAATTCCCTTATGGAATATTCTCCACCCTTAAGGATAGGTTCTGGAATTGATGCACATAATCTTTGACTGATAGATTTTTTTCCATAACTTTTCTAATTGAATAAATTAGTTCTCTGAAACACTGGAACTATAGTGCAATTGCAACTCCTTGGTAAAAACTGTCCAAGTGACACTGAGACCATTCTTCTACCTCTGAGCACATAACCATCGATACCAAATGAAATGGTATGGTTCAATATACAGGGATGCTAATGTCACCTTTTTTCCTAATGGTGTTTAATGTAACTCAAAGAAGTTCTCCATTTGATTTATCCAATTCAGGGGATCCTTACCATAAAATTTGCACATATCCACTTTCGGCATCATGTTCCATGGTTGCGAATGAGTTGGATTCTGATTGGGTTGAAAAAGTGATCCAACATGGTTATTTTGTCTATTATTTTTAATTGAAGATCCTCCGTGGTTGATATGGGGTGGATTTAGGCCATATTGTTTACCCTTTACATGTTGCATGATATCATCCAACCACTGATTGATTTGTTCTATGTCTACTCTAGAGGTCATCTCAGATTGTACATTTTGCAGCTCATACTCAATTTGGCTCACCTTATGATCAACTAAGGTAAACCCTAGTGCTGAGGAATTTGTATTACCCCTTCTGACTCCAACTCTTCAATCACTTCCCCATCTCTATCTGGGGTTTTACTCGAAGTGACCAGATGGTTTTTTCTCTTGTGGAAGGCTCCACCATGATGTCAAACCTTAGGGTTTATGGTTTTGATACAAATTTTTTTGAACACGAAAAACATAGATAAGATACTAATACTATTTTTTAGAGCTTTCCGAAAATGTAAAGAACTCCAAAAAATTCCACAAATTTTGGTCTAGGGAGAGTTTTTATCAAAAAACCTAAATTTGTAATAACGTTTGCAAAAGACATCAAAAATGTCTGAAATTTTCAAAGATTTTTACTTGAAATGATTTGCAACTCTGGTAAAACATTCTCCCACAAGTTCGATGTGGTTCGTAAAATAGAGTGGAAATAAAAAATTAGGGTTTTGCCCTAATTTTGGCCCAAATCGTAGCTCTGATACCATTTGTAATGAAATTACTTGTATAATTCAGATTATGAGCAGCAATAGAACACCAAATAACACAATATTTTAGAATAATGATCTCAATATGCAATTAGAATAGCTTCGCCACTTCGAGGGGGAAACCTCCAAACCATAAAATAAGAATCAAATGCTCCAATGATCATGAACTACTACCTACCATCCCCTATATGTATTATTCATATGTTATGGCCATCACCAAGTCTGACCTACTAAGCATGAGAAAGTATAAATGATATAATAAAATGATATGGTAAGCCACAAGTCAGCCACTCATATCCTAATACAAGCAATAGGTTAAGGGCATAGCATGTTAAGAGTTTTTGGTCCAACCATAATAGGTAGAGTAATGTGACCTAATCATGGACGAACAGATCCATCCTATGCATGAAGAGAAAGAGACGATGGACTAACATTAGCAACGGAAAGACCAATATTTTCAAGGAATTACATGAAAAAAATATTGATTTCAGATCCATTATCAATTAAAGTATGTTTGACACCCACATTGTAAATGTGAATCATGATGTGCAAGGTTGGGTCATTGTTAACAATAGTAAGATCAATGATTAACTAAAATTTGGGAAAATGGTAGTTAATATAAATTGGAACAACAGTAAATAAAATTAGTAAATAAATGTACAAAGTGACCCAAGAAACTAGGCTAACGAAAATAGAAACCCTTAATATGCAAAGAAGGGTTAGAAGGTTAGATGATTAGGTGAGCTTGTTGGATTCTGTCACAAAGCTAACTAAAGAAACAAGAGGAGGAAATGATTGTGCCAAGGTACACTAAAGTTCATATCTGGGAAATCTAAGTGGACTGAGGTTCCTGGGAGAGTATAATCAACGATTGAGAGGAGACTTGTACAACCCCAAGATGAGCATCAAACCCCTAAAAATGAAATATGCATATGAAGGGGTCAGACTGTCCTTATCTGCCATAATGGTGGACTTACTAATTGAGCATTACACTACATCTGAGACCTGATGTAGTTCTATGTGCTTGTGTTTGTAATCATGCCCTAGGTGCTCTTGTGTCAGTCACACTTTGAGAAGTAGCGAGCTATAACTATGTGTATAAAATGTAATATAATGGTGGATGGAATAGAATAAACTCCCCTCCCATGCATGGCAGATGAACTAACCTTATGCTTTTTTTATGGAGCTAGATGGATTCAATTATATCCCTTGATGGATGTAACCTTAGGTGATGATAGTAGTGCTTAGTGCTTGGTCCCTCATTATGGTCACATAACTCTATATTTATATGGTTCTCTTGTTCTAATTTCGTAATTAACCTCAAAAAGGCTGACCACAAGAAATATAAATTTTCAAATGGCTAGAAAGTGCCCAAAAGGTGGTGAGAAAGTGGGAAAAGGATCATAGCACCCTTATTAGGACCAGGGCACCTACGGGCACCCCAATACAAGCATGGGTGCCCCAGTCAAGGCTAAAACAACATAAAACGATAAAAATAGACTGGGTAAGCATGTGCAGGAGGTCGGTAATGATGATAAAAAGCAAAGTAAAATGGCCAAAAGATGGTGATTAATTAGTATTTTCTTCACTCAAAAACCATATAAATAGTAGAATGAGACCGACACTAAAAAAATGTCTAAAGTGCATGATTTTGTGACTATATTTGCCCCCACTTTATGTTGGTGAACGAAAATCTCGGTAATATAAAGTAGATAGAGATGCATACTTGATAATCTAGTGTAGAGTGATGTGGAAACATGCTGAAGGACTAGACAAAGCGTGGAGTGACAAAAAGATGATGGAGCATGTAGTGCCCACATTTTACACACACAAATACAACAGTAAAATACCAGGATTAAAAAAAAAATTTACTTACATTGCTCACTACACAATACACAGTAAGGGCTCCAAGTACAGACTCAGTACACATGCGACAATCACATAAGTCATCGACTCACATAGACACATGCAGACGACAGCAACATGTCGACGCTACACTTTTCCCAATGGAAGGTTACTAGTAAAGACCCAACCACAAGAAACGTGACTTTAGGAATGATGAACCCACGACATATCATTACTTTAAATGTATTTTTGTTACGGAAAACTTTCCAAGGTCATTATGAGGTAAGCATGATTTTCTCTCTTTTTCCACCTACATGTTCTGAAAATTCGTTTCACAGTTCACTTACCGTTCAACCGTTTACTTTTCTCTTTACCCTTATGACAAATCTTCATATCTTACATAAGTATTTTCCATATTTCAAAATGCCTACTAGATTTTAAATCTCTCATTCTTATGTTAAGATTTTGCTTCTCAAACGTTTATTTAATGTTTAGAATTTAACTCTTGTTACACAAGTGAACCTAACGTGATGTCAGGATGAAATCTTGGGATTAAGAAAGACATAGATTGAAGATATATTTTTCCCCAAGAACATCCATCGATCACAGAAATAGTTATTTCGCTACCATTATTATTATAGTTCAGTAATTTGTTGAATTCCAAATTTGATCTTATATATCTATATCTATATATGTATATATCTATATATGTTATCCTTTGCTTTCTCAAATTTTGATCACACCAGACAATTTATATTCTTTGTAACACATGAAGATGTTTAAATTAAGTCACAAGGACTCCCAGTGACATTATTCCCAACCTCAAATTTTGGTTTTACTCTCATATGATTTACTTTCGCATCGCACTAGGATCTCATTATTACTATCGTTTTAAACACAAGAGTTACCAAAGTACTTATCTGTCATATAAAAAAAGCACATGGTTAAGCTTACTTCCAGTTTCACCCAGGGCTTCAATCTCTATTATAGGTGTGATTAAGGTTAAAATGTATTTACCCTATATTCCTTTCGTGAAAGATCAAGGCACTAAATTTTCACAAGCCCAAGACAAGACATTTATCTACAAGGGACAAAAGGGTTCACTAACGAGAATACAAGACATGGAAGAACTATATCACGACCTTCATTTAGGTCGTTTGGATCCAACAAGGATTCCATCCACTGATGAAGTTAATTTCTACATCTAATTTCATAAGGCCCGAAAATCCAATAGGATACAAGGGAGTAATATCTCTACCTACTCCACAGATGGGAAGGTTACTTTGCTTAGTCATTCCTTCTAACAAGGGCTCATAAGGTGACTTCCAAGGCGGTCTTCACCACTCAGCGTGGTGTCGGCCCTGAAGAGAGGACATTCTTCTCGCGATTACCAAAACTAGAAGGAAGCCGCATACTCTGGATAAAGTTGGACCATGTCATTTCTAAAGTATGGGTTCATGACAATGTCGCTAAACCTAATGACTATGACGATAAACTCCAACTAGGGGACTTTTATTTACCTAACCTGGGAGGTCTCATTGAGGGCAAAGCTTAAGTTCATCCTATAGTCTTAATTTTCTTATATGGTAAGAAGGATCACACAAGCAGGCGAGTTATGCATGAATATTTTATTTAGGGTTGAGTGTTCCCATTAAAACTCTTTATTAAGTTTGCAAGGTAAGAAGATAACCCAGTAATTAATTTAATCGTTTATGGAATACTTAGAAGGTACTACAATATCTTAACTTCAATTTAAAATTTACTTTATATAAATCAAACCTTTTTTGCCATACACAACTAAGAATCAAATTGAACCGATGATTAGATGCACGTTTCCTAAGTTATCCCTAAAACTAGCATATCATGCATATTAACAAATTTCAATTATAAATTTTCGGTAACAAGAGACTACATTAGACAATTATTCATTTTACAATGACCTATAAAAATTACAATAGTAATAAATAAATTACACATCGCCTTTTTTCGTCGTCATTCTTCCATCCTGCAAAACCCATGTGAGCAAGATATCAGCGATAAATCGCTGGCATGGCATCCAACCTAATCAATCATAATTATCATTTTCCAGTTTCCCATTTACATCTGACAATAATTACAATTTGAAATTGAAATAAAAAGGTCTAGAAACATGTATTCATTGCATTTCATTTTTCTTCATTTTGAAACCTAGAAGAGATAAAGAGAAGGGAAGAGAGAGAAAACACCACTTTGTCAAAAGTTCTATTTCACACAACAAATACACTAAAGGGTTTTAAACAGTTATTTGCATGTGTTAAAAGTTTTCAGGGTGATTTGGAAACCCTACGAGGGTCCGCAGTTTTCTATTTTTATATTTTCTTACTAACTACAAAAGACGCACAAAACGTGCTCGGAGGCTAAGAAACCACTCCCAAAAGTTACCTTCCAATGAGAATGCCATCCATGATCAAATTTCTATGTGTTCCCAGATATACCAAGAGTTCAAAGCAACTGACGGAATTAAAAAAGAGCGCACGGTTTGCGTTTGGCGGCTAGTTTTCCATGGCCACTTGTCGTAGTTCACCCAGTTGTAAAGAGACAAAAGTTAGCTCAAGTGGCCAAGAAACCGTGACCCAAATGATGTTTGATGGATGTGCACTACAACGAGACTCTTCCTACTAGTTCCCCTATGTAAGGAGAATTCGTCAGATTCGACGGAGAAGGAGAACTAGAAAACCATGTTCAAACGGCGACAAGTTTTCTGGAGCGACAAGACAAAATAGGACTGAGTTTGACCTCGTCAAACTGTGACCGGAGGCCTACAAAATGGCTTCGCCAAACTATCCCGAAAGGTGCTCTTTCCTATACTAAATGTTCTATGCATTTGTCTAGTATAAACGCTAGAGGTTTGCGAAGACGGGACGTGATTTCTCTTTCCGAGTTTCAAATGGTGGTCCAAAACGAAAGCCAACTTTCTAGTTTTACCAACTTTCTACTGTTGTAAATCAGTGTAACAGGGCTCCTACAAGAGCGTCAAAAGGATGTCATATGATTGTTTTGGGTCACACAAAAAATCAAGGCGACTCCTTGTATACCAAGGTACGCGAATGAAACTTCATATCTCGTTTCCAGAGTTGCGAAGGGTACTTAGCGAGTCTATGAAAATTACAAAATTTAACTATCTTAAGCAGGAGGAAGGTCAACTTTATTAATGGGGAGTCAAATTCGTCTTATCGATAGAACGATATTGGAGCGGTCAAGAAGGGTAAGATTTTTTCTAAATCATCTCGAAGTGAGGGTGATAGTTCATGGTTTCAAAGTAGGCGAGTTATAATGGATGTCGTGAGTTACAACACGACAATTTATTGTTTTGCAATGAGTTGAAGGGACATTTAACTGTATTAAAATTCCTAATGATTTAAAATTCTATCTAATTGCAAAAGAGAACTAAAACATGAGAATTATGAGAGGTAAGGGAAGAAGGACCATGCCTAGAAATGATGAGCGAAGAGGTACAAGGGGCTCCAAGCTTGGGTTTACACTCATGATCCGTCGAGACCACCATTGTTGCCACATGATGCCAAGTAGTCACGTGCAAACCAATCCATTCATTGTGCACCCATGTCTCATCCAAACAGAACCATTCCATGTTTTCAAGTAGTCATCCCGATCCAAGAGACTATATTTTCTATGTCAACAGGTCACACGCCTTTTCAACAAGTCCATTTTGCGCATATCCCAATTTAAAACGCTTATTTTAGCGAACAGCTGAGGGGGTGTTAAAAAAAATTGTTAAGTGTTGCTTTACCACTGCCAAATCCTTTCTCACTTCAAAGTTTCTAATGCCTTTACAACAAGCTCATCTACGAACATACCCTGAAACCATTGCATTCCAATGAGATTGAAATATCTGAGGCATTTTGTCGAACAAATCCACATGCTCTTTGAATACATTCTTCCACATTTTTCATACCTCTCAGTTGTGTCATTGCAAAAACAAAATCTTGCAAACACAACCAGATTCTATTGTTGCAATACTGCCTACTCATAAAGCTTCCCATTTTGGGCACATACGCGAAGGATGTTGCCTATGTTGTGAGTTTGGCATTTAAACCTTCTAGTTAGTATTTTCTTGAAAGTTTCTAAAAAAAATTTGACAAACTCATTTTTTTGGCACATCCTGAAATCATAGCATAGTATGTGAAATCACATTTCTTTGAGGAATTTTGTTAAACAGTTCAACACCTTGTTTATGCATACCCATTTTTTCGTATACCCCGCTATCATTGCAGTCCATTAAGGAAACCACACACCTCTTCCATCCATTAAATCGAACAATACACATGGTTCCACATTTTGGCATATGCATCTACCCATGTGCTTGCAACAGCCACATCTGACAAAAGAAAATTAACTTCCATGCGCTAAAAGGGGGTCAACATGTCTCGGCGCGCGTTTTTTTTTTACACAGGCTGAGCATTTGCTAGCAAAATAATTCAGTTGAACAAGCTAGAGACCTGTTTGTTGCATGGTGAAACGACATGTCTGCCTTATGACAAAAATCCCCCCACATTTTGTGTACATGGCCATTACCACATCCATGGGAAGTTGTCTCGTTTTTCATCATTGTTAAGCACTTCAAAAAATAGGTTGGGGTCATTTTTCTTGTGGCTACAGGCTAGGAGGATGCTGGTGCGGGCTAGGACCAAAGCAGTCCATGAGAAAGACATCTGGCAAATTATTCCTTTGCACAAACAACATTGATCTTCACCTTTAAGCATTGGTTTGTGTAAAAAACTGTGACCAAGCTCTACGTGAGATGCAAAAACGTTTCATTCAAGCATCTTCCAAACCGGGACGTCCCTTCTCAACACATCTCTTATCCATGGTGCGAGATAGAGGAGGATGAGGTAAACAAAGCCCCTGGTCCTTGTTCTCAGTCACTGCCCGTTCACCCAAAACTCTCCCACTCCAAAAAGCCAATAAGACAAAAAAAAACCCTAAGAGCAATTTTTTTAAATTTTGGAGCTTCTTGCCCTATATCCGACCCACCTCATAGTTTTATGTTATTTTATAGTTAAATTATATATGTTATTATTATTATTTTATCCGTATTTTTTAAAAAAAGTGTGGGGCACTACATCTCTCCTCCCCTTATAGAGAGCATCGTCCTCAATGCGACATACAATGACTGAAGCTCAAAGGGTAGGTAAGCAAGAAAGTTAATAAGTGCGAACCCACGTCGCTAAGGTTCACAAAATTTCAGACTTGTACGGTCACAATGTGACCCCAAGGAAGCAAACTAATTTTGGCAATATCTTAACTTATCATTGTTTTGTGAAGATTGGTATTTCCCTCTTATTCATTATTTCATTAGTCTCTTTCCATTGACATTATTCTTAAATTTAAGTCCTTTAAAAATTTCATTTTTGTAGAGTTTTAGTTCATTCATTCTTGTGGTTTCCCATCATGAACTACAATCACCACACCCTACTAGGGTCATACACAACACTAAAATTTCACAAGCATACTTTTACATACTTTCACGACCATATCGTATCATAAGGGTTTCACCAAACCATGGAATGACAACGAGTAGACCACGTAACAATTAATTTCCAACAATTACATCCTAGACATAGATCTAGTACACACATATAACTAACAAACAAAATCAACACTTTGATACATATACAACGGGTATCACATGATTCACAAAAATCCATGACTACACCAACATAGTGCCAAGACAATATCTAATAGTCCATACCAACCAAGAGGAGATCCAAGCCTCATACATAACAAGGTGTCAAAAAGAATCATACAGGTACACATAACTCACCATACCAATCTCCACACGTCATAAGGCATCACGAAACAACTCCAGATATCTCCAAAAGCAACAGAATACAAATCCATATACCTCCCAAAGCATCACCAGATAATCTCCATATAGCTCCCAAAGAGAAGGAAACATAGTGTGAAAACCAAGCCCGGTCACTCAACCATAGCTTCCCATCAAGAATATCAGGTCACTCAACCATAGAGCGCCATAAAGAATAACATGTCACTCAACCATAGAGGTCCGTCTCCTTTCTCCTTTTAAATGAGGCCGGATCACCGTATGGCCCTAGGCACATAGAGCCCTGTCACCCCCAACCCAAGTGACATAATAACTCATGGTTCAACAACATGCTAGTTATCTATAACTCCTTTAGGCGTTACCCCCATACAACAAAGCGGGTCCATAGGTTCAACCACTCCATGGTGAATCCCATGACCCTATTCCAACACAGTATGACATTAGAACCAACATATCAATCCATTCAAATGTCAAGTGGCAAAATCAAAAGCCTTGGGCTAAGCTACAAAACTCTCAAATATGAAAAGAAAGTTTTAAAACCAAGAAAAACAAGTGGCTAATTAGCCATGGTTAGTGTAAAATCCAACTGTTAATGCAACAATCAAATAAATGCCCAAAATATAAGAACATGTCAATCAAGAAAACGGCTGGTTCTAGCTAAAAGAGAAAGATTAATTTACGAATAAAATACGTAATGAGAAAATAGCACATCACAATCACTATGTGGCCTCATATCGCTACCAAAGGGGTACTCATCAAGTTGCTGACACTCGGACATTGAGCCTCAGCTCGTGAAAATATACATGTAACCAGAAATGAGTATGTCAAATAATGTAACTGTCATCATCTCTGCCTGAATCATCCCTCCATACTTCCACAAGGATCAACATAGTCAAAATCACATAGGATTATTCAATGAACAATCTATTAGGAAAGAGCAGGGGACACAAGGTTGTATATGTTGAGCCTAAGGTGGTGCACACCCATAATATACTGAGCAAGCTCAAATTATATTAAACAGATAGAAGTGGATTTTCAGTCTACATGAGACTCCACTCCCTCACTCGTAATCGGCTCAAGATTATGAAAACCTGGTCCACGCCTCCTCTCTCCACACACACTCTTGACAGTTTCTCCCCTTAGGGTCGTCTAGTGTAAGGTCCACAACATACACATAACTACATCACAAACACTATGATAATTCACACATAACAACCATAACATATTATGCATGGTACATATATAGGGTAGATCACAATCATACATTCACCGGTGTAATACATCACTTTACCATGTTCTGCACCCAAAGTGCAATCACTACACAATAGGGTTCATAGGCTCACTGTATGCCCCTATATCACAACATGCATCATTACATATTACATGAATTATACGTATGAGGAACACAATGTCTAACATTACGACATATAGTCAATTATAATACAACACGATGATGCAATAAACAAATCACAATACGGTGATGACATCACGATGAAATGTGATTCACTTTACATTAATCCAATCATACAACATATCGACACACCCACATAACACAATATCATTCCATTCACACAAAACAAGGCGGTACATCACAAACAGATTCCTCATTGGATCCATGAAAAGGAGAGTCAATACTTTCATCAAAAGAAGTAATTCACACGTGAATTCTTCATAGAATCCACATGAAGGAGGGAGAATACTCCCATCCTCAGGACATCAACATGATAACAAATGCACACTAAGTGGCATACACATCATGTGCGTTCACATTATCACAATTACAACATAGATCACATCACTCTTACAAGCAAATTACTCTTCCATATTTATAACCACATGAAGAGCACCATCCACCAAATCCATTTTTGCACAGGTTGCGAGGTACATTGGAAGAAAACAATGGTTGGGACACATCTGAAGGGGCATGTAACTAAACAAACCTTTGGAAAAAAGACCGGATGGCTGTACATATGCTGTCCCAGAGCTACATTTAGCAAAGGTCAGAAGTGCGTTGGCAATCGTGGACAAAAACCAAATGTGGCCCCGTACACATGGTTCAATGTGAAAAGGCTCTGAATCCCTCTCTCCAATGCTCAATTTTTCCCACGCAGGTGGTGTGGCATGGCCTTGGAGATGCTCAAGGTTGTGGAGTCTGGCTACACCGCGCGTATGAAGATTTTGCTTGAAGTTTTCAAGGGTCGTTTTAAACAAACTCAGTCTTGGGTTGTAGATCCATGTGCCCCAAACCAGTACCCAACAATTAACAGACTTGCATGTTCAAAACGTGGAAGGGGTTTTGCATAATCGCCCCCATAAACCGAGTATATAAATTTTAGTTCTTTTATTTTGTTTTTTTATTACATTTTTTTTTTTTTTAAATGAGGCCTTACTTCTCCTCCCCTTAATTAAAGCATCGTCATTGATGCGACATACAATGAGAAGGAGAAATGGTCGAACAACAAGGAATATGAATAAGGCAAAGCACGCGTGCTAGGGTTTAAAAATTTTCAGACCATAAGGCACGGTCACGGGGTGGCCCTAGGAAACATAGGTAGAAATTCCAATTTCAAGGTTCTGTGAAGATTGGCAGTTCTTCTATTATATTCGTTTAATCTCTTCGAGACATAAATTATTTTTAATTCAAGCCTTTAAAAATTTATTTTTATCAAAATTTAGTTATCATTCCTGTGGATTCCCATCAGGAACTACAGTCACAACACCTCTACCCGGGTCATACAAAACACTAAAATTTACACAAAGGCATACTTTACATACTTTCACGACAGTATAATCACAAGGGTTTCACAACCATGAATGACAACAAAGCAGACCACATAACAATCTTTAATTTCCAACCCCCCCCCAAATTTACACCCTAGACATAGATCTGAGCTTAAACAACAAGGACTAACAACAGAATCAACCGCTGGATACAATATAACGGGGATCACAAGCCCCAAAAATCCATGACGTGAACAACATAGTGCAAGACAATATTCAATAGTCCATACCAACCAAGATGGAGATGTCAAGCCTCATTACATAACAAGCGATGTCGAAAGACTCATATAGGTACACATAACTCACTATACCAAACTCCACAACATATAAAGACATCAGAAACCACACCCCAGATTAGGTCCAAAGTACCATGTACAAACTCATATATCTCCTGAAGGATAATCAACCCATCATTACTCCCCAAAGCATCACCAGATAATCTCCATATACCTCCCAGAGGAACGAAGAAAACATCGTGCCAGAACAAGTCAGGTACTCAACCAATAGGCCCCATCAAAACTTAGGTCACTCAACCATAGGTGTCAAAAGAAAACAAGTCACTAACTATAGATGCATGTCTCCTTTCTCCTTTTAATGAGCTCTGGGCGTCACCCTCTTTCCCCTGGGCACATAGAGCCCCGTCATCCCCAACCCAAGTGACAATAATAACTCGTAGGATCTCAACTAACTGTAGTTATTTGTAACTCTTGGGGCGTACCCTCATAAATGAAGTGGGTCCATGGTTCAACCACTCTCATGGTTAACCCCATGACCATTTAACCAACACTTTGAATTAGAACCAGCGATATAACAATCCAAGCTAAACGCCATGTGGCAAAAATCAAAAGCTTGGGCTAGGCTACAAAAACTTCTCAAATATGAAAAGAAAGTTTTACAAACCAAGAAAAACAAGGGCTAATTAGCCTATGGTTAGTGTAAAATCCAAATGTTAGTGCAATCCATCAAAATAAAGGGCAAAATATAAGAACATGTCAATCAGAAAACGGCTGGTTTGGTTCTTTTTTATAGCTAAAAGAGAAGATAATTTACGAATAATCACATAGTAATGAGAAAATAGCCATCACAATCAATATGTGGCCCCATATCCCCACCAAAGGGGTACTCATCAAGTTGATGGGCACTCGAACATCAAGCTCATCTCTGAGAAAAATTACAGTCACCAGAAATGAGTATGTCAAATAATGTAACTGTCATTCATCTCTGCTTGAATCATCCCTCATCACTTCACAAGGACAACCTAGTCAAAATAACATAGGATATTCAAGAACAATAATTAGAAAGCGCAGGGGAACAGGTTACATATGTTGAGCCTAAGGTGGTGGCACCCACAATATACTGAGCAAGCTCAGTATATAACAGATAGAAGTGGATTTCAGTCTGTATTAAGACCCCTCCACTGTCCTACTTGTACTCAGACAAGAGTATGGAAAACTGGTCCACACCTCCGCTCTCCCACACATACACTCTCAACAGTTTATCCCTTCGGGTCGTCTAGTGTAAGGCCTACAACTTACATATAACTTACCACTAACACACTGAAATTCAACATAACAACCATACCGTATTACACATGGTACATCGACAGGGTAGATCACATCATACATTCACTAGTGTAATACATCACTTTACCACGTTCTGCACCCAAAGTGCAATCACACACAAAAGGGGTCAAGAGGCTCACTGTATGCCCCGATTAGATACAAAATGCATCAATTCACATATTACAGGAATTTTAAGCTATGAGAACACAATGTCTAACATTATGACATTATAGTCAATTGTTAATACAACACGATCTCGCACACAAAAAATCCCAATACGGTGATGGACCTCTATGATGAAAATGGATTCACTTTACTCAATCTAGTCATTTAAACATCATCGACACACCCACATAACACAATATCATTCATTCACACAAACAAGGAAGTACATCCACACACGGATTCCTCGTTGATCCAACCAAAACGGAGAGTCAAAGATTCCAATCACAAGCAGTTAATTAACACGTGAATTCTTCTCGAATCACATGAGGAGGGAGAATACTCCCATCCAGGAATTCAACTGGATAACAAATGCAAACTAAGTGGCATTACAATCCTGTGCGTTCACGTATCACAATACAAATAGATACATCACTCTTAAAGAACATTACTCTTCCAATATTTATCACCATCATGAAGCACTCGCCCACATGCAACACATCATGCTAACATCATCCCATCATGTAAAGTAATCACCCTCCAATTTGTCCCAAAGGTTCGGGAGCATGACCCTCTGACTGAGACATATTAGTCCCACATTTTTACAACACAAAATCAATAGTAAAATACAGGATAAAAAAAAATTTTTTATTAATTGCTCACTACACCAATACCACACTAGGGGCTCCAAGCTACAAACTCGAACACATGCAAAAATCACATAAACTCATCAACTCACTAGACACATGCAGACAACATCGGAATGTCGACGCTCCACTTTTTCCCCATGCCAAGGTTACTAGGAAAGGACCTCAACCACAAGAAATGTGATTAGGAACGACGAACCCACACATATCATTACTTTAAATGTATTTAGTACCAAAAAACGTTCTAAGGTCATTATAGGTAAGCATGATTTTCTACCTTTTTCCACACATGTCTGAAAATTGTTGTCAAGTCACTTATGCTAGCCATTTGCTTTGCTCTTACCCTTATGACAAAATTCTTCATAAACCTTACCTATTGTATTTTCCATATTTCAAAATGCCTACCAGATTTAAATCTCCCTTTCTTTGTTAAGATTTGGGATTCTACAAATGTGTATGTATGTATAAAACTTACCTTGTTACTACACAAGAAAATCTACGGATGTCAAGAGGAAATTTGGGATGAAGGAAAAGACATACATCGGATTAGCATTTTTTCCAAGCACATCCTGCAATCACAAAAGAGTAATTTCCCTATCAATTATTATAGTACAAAACTTGTTTGCATTCAAAAGTTGATATATATATATGATATATCATAATTGAAGATATAGATATAGGATAGATATATATATATATGAGATATATATAGATACAATATATATATATTACATCATTTTTTTCTCCCAAGTTTGATCAAACCATTTTTGATTAAGCATATTCTTTGTATCACCTGAAGTTGCTTAAATTAAGTCACAAGGACTCCCAATGGACATTATTCCAAACTCAATTTTGTTTACTCTCATCTGATTTACTTAGAGTTGCCAATAGGATCTCATTTTTACCATTGTTTAAAACATAAGAGTTATTAGAACGTATCGTGTGACATATTAAGAAGCACATGGTTAGCTTACTTCCAAATTTCACCCAGGGCTTCATCTCTATCATAAGGTGTGACAAGGTAAATGATTACCCTAAACCTTCATGAAAGATAAAGGCACTTACATTTCACCCCAAGCCAGACAAGGGACATTATCTACGAGGGACAAAAGGGTCACTAACGAGGACTGTAAGAATTTGAGAACCACTACTATCACGACTTGCTTTAGGTCCATTTGGAATCCAACAGGGATGCCCTTCACTGATGAAGTTAATTTTAAATCTAAGCGTTAAGGCTGGAAATTTCCAATGGGATACAAGGAGTATCCTCTCTACCTACTCACAAATGGGAAGGTTACTCCGCATTCGTCATTCCTTATAACAAGGGCTAACTTATAAGGTGACTTCCAAGGTGGTTTCACACTCAGTGGGTGTGTTCAGCTGAGCGAGGACATTTTCTCGCGATTACCAAAATTAGAAGGGAACGCATACTTGAATAAAATTGACCATGTCATTCTAAAATATGGGTTTCCCGACAATGTCGCTAAAACTAATGCCTATGACGGTAAATCGACCATAGGGGTTTAATTTAATTTTACCTAACGAGGGATCTCATCGATGAAAAGCTTAGTTATCCTTAGTCTTATTTCTTTCTGGTAAGCAGGATCACACCAAGCAACGAGTATGCATGAATATTTCATTAGGGTTGAGTGTTCCCCATTTAAAACTCTTTATTAAGTTTGCCACGGTTAAGAAGATACTGGTAATTAATTTAATTGTTTATGGAATACTGAGAAGGTACCCAATATCTTCCCTTCAATTCAAATTACTTATATAAATCAACCCTTTTGCATAACAATAATAATAATTGAACCAATGATTAGATGCACATTTCCTAAGTTATCCCTAAAAGCTAGATATCATGCATATTAACAAATTTCAATTATAACGTGTTGTAACAGAGACAACTTAGACAAGGTTTTCATTACAATGCCCTATACAACATACAATAGTAAACCCAAAAAAACACAAATAATAATAATGACACATCACTTTTTCACTGGTCAGTCTTCCATCATGCAAAACCCACGTGAGCAAGATATCCGACGATAATCATGGCATGGCATTCCACCCCAAATAATCATAATTATCATTTTTAGTTCCCATTTAACATCTGACATATTACATTTTAAATCGAAATAAAAAGGTCTAGAAACATGGATTCATTGCTTCATTTTTCTTCATTTTGAACCTCTGAGAGAGAAAGAGAAGGGAAAGAGAGGACCACCACTTTGTCAAAAAGTTATTCACACAACAGATAACTAAAGGGTTTTTTTTAAAATAGTATTGCAGTGTTAAAAGTTTTCAGGGTGATTTGGAAACCCTACGAGGTCACAGTTTCTATTTTATATTTTCTAACTACAAAGAGTACAAAAAGGTGATCAGGGCGAAGAAACCCTCCAAAAGTTACCTTCCAATGAGAATTCCCTCCATGATAAAGCTTTCTACGTGTTCAGATTACCAAGGTCCTAAAGCAACGGACGGACATTGAAAACGAGCACAAGGTTTGTGTTTGGTGGCTAGTTTTTGGGGCCATGGTTGTAGTTACCCAGTGTAAAGAACAAGTGAGCTAAAGTGGCTAGAAAACCGGTCCCAAACAAGGAGGGAGGTGACACACGAGACTCTCCTATAGTTCCTCTATATAAGGCGACTTCGTCAGAGTCGATGGGACGGGGAACTAGAAAACAGTTCAATGGGCTATAAGTTTTATGGAGCGACAAAGACAAAATTGGAGCAATTGACTTGTCAAACAATGTGACCAGGGCTACAAAAACGGCTTCGCCAAATATCTCAAACGGTCTCTTTCCTATATTGAATGTCCATGCATTTTAGTTAAATGCGAGAGGTTGTGACGCGCGAATGTGATTTCTCTTTCTGGTTTCAAATGGTGCGTCCAAAATGGAAAAGCCAACGACTTTCTACTATGTAAACAGCTGTAACAGGGCTCCTATAAGAGCCGTCACAGGATGTCATATCTCGTTTCGGGTCAAACCACACAATTCACGGTGATCCTCGTATACCAAGGTACACGAATGGAACACTTCAATCTCGTTTCCAAAGTTACGAAGGTATTTAGTGAGTTCTCGGAAATTGTGTAACCTTTCACTATTTAAGCAGGAGAAGGTCAACTTCACCATGGCGAGTCAAATTTGTCTGGTCCGATAAACATGTCGTGAAGCGATCAAGAAGGGTAGAGTTTCTATGTCATCTCGAATTGAGAGGTGATTAGTTATGGTTTAACGTAGGGAGTTATAAAATGGCTTCGAGAGTGCTTTCCCAACACGAACAACTTATGGTTTGCACATGAGTTGAAGAGGGACATTTAACTGGATCTAAAAATTAATAACTTAATATTCATAGTTGCAAAGAGAACTAAACCCGAGCATATGAGAGGTAAGGAATACGAACCATGCCTGAATGTGAGCAACAAGGTACAAGGGGCTCCAAGTAGTTTACACTCGTGATCCATGGAGACCCCCATTATTGCCCTTGATGCCAGTAGGTAGCACGGCACAAACCAAGTTCATTCATTGTGCACCATGTCTCATCCAAACGAACCATTCATGTTTTCAAGAAGTCTCACGATCCAAGAGGACTGCATTTTATATGTCGAACAAACACCAGCTTTTCGACAAAATCCCATTTTTTTGTTGCCATACGATACTCTAAGGAACAGATTTTCAAAATAAGCAATAGGACGATTACTTAATGGTCTCACATAACAGTCTAATCCATCTGTTTAACAGACTTCTTTCTTGCATATCCTGCTATCATTTGAGTCCAGCGGACCACCTCGTTCAGGTATTTGTTCGAATCAGTTCAATTCTTTTGAGGCTTTGTCAAAAACCAATCTCAGCCCTTTATTACACATCCATTTGGGATTGCTGCATCATGGCCTTCCATGAGAACAAATTTCTTTGAGGCATTTAAAAACAAACAGTTCAACATTTCTTTTTAACAGACCCATTTCCTTTTTTTGCAGTACCTACGACATTGTGTCAGAGGTCAATATCTTTAGATTTTGTCAGTCGTTCGCTGAGTTGTTGTATGCCTTCACATTTTGATACGTGCCAAACTGGACCACTACATACATTTTTTGAAGTTTCCAAGGCCTTTTCACTGAATTCATTTGTGCATACTTGCCCTCGGGGCATTCCAGAAAACAGCTCTCACGTGTTCTCCGCCCAAATCCATTTGGCACAGGATGGAGGGATACATTGGAACAACAATGGTTAGGAAAACATCTAAACAGGGCATGTAATACAACCTTTAGAAAAATGACCTTGTGGTTGTCCATATGTTGTCTGGAGCTCACATTTTAGCACAAGTCAGAAGTGCCTCCGCAACGTGACAACACCCAAAGTGGCCCTACACCTGTCTCGCATGTGAAAGGCTCTAAATCCCTCTCTCAATGCTCATTTTCCCAGCAGGGGTGGGCTGGCGCGGCCTGGAGGTTGAACGGTGTGGGGCTGGCTCATGTGAGCGAAGAAGTTTCTTGACGGTTTTCAAGGCCCATTCATAAACTCATTCTTGTGTGCAGATCCCTGCGCCCCAACCCAACACCCAACATATTACAGGCGATGGCATTTCAAACTTGGACGATGTTTTGCCAATCCACCCCCAAACAGGGTATAATAAATTTTTAGTTAGTTATTTTGTTTTTATTACTATATTTTATTTCTTTAAAGGAGGCATTACAGAGGTGGAAACTAAAGAGTAAAGTGCAAAAAAAGTGATGGGGTGAACTGGGAAGAAATGCATGTGTAGTTGTTCATGTGTGTGATTACCTACATGGTTAGTTATGGTGGTGTTGCCACAAAATGTCGTTGTGTTTGCCATTGTTGTAGTTATTTGTTAAAACAAGGAAGTACATCACACACGGATTCCTCGTTGGATCCACAAAAAGGAGAGTCAATATTCCCATCACAAGCAGTAATTCACACGTGAATTCTTCATAGAATCCACATGAAGGAGGGAGAATACTCCCATCCTCAGGACATCAACATGATAACAAATGCACACTAAGTGGCATACACATCATGTGCGTTCACATTATCACAATTACAACATAGATCACATCACTCTTAAAGCACATTACTCTTCCAATATTTATCACCATCATGAAGCACCATCGCCAACATGCAACCCATCATGTAACATCATCCCATCATGTAAAGTCATCACAACTCCAATTTGTCCCAAAGGTTCGAGAGCATGAACCTCTGCTCTGATACCATATGTAGTGCCCACATTTTACACACACAAATACAACAGTAAAATACCAGGATAAAATTTTTTTTTGACTTACATTGCTCACTACACAATACACAATAAGGGCTCCAAGTACAGACTCGGTACACATGCGACAATCACATAAGTCATCGACTCACATAGACACATGCAGACGACATCGGCATGTCGACGCTACACTTTTCCCAATGGAAGGTTACTAGTAAAGACCCAACCACAAGAAACGTGACTTTAGGAACGACGAACCCATGACATATCATTACTTTAAATGTATTTTAGTTACGAAAAACTTTCCAAGGTCATTATTAGGTAAGCATGATTTTCTACCTTTTTCCACCTACATGTTCTGAAAATTTGTTTCACAGTTCACTTATTGTTCAGCCATTTGCTTTGCTCTTTACCCTTATGACAAATCTTCATAACTTACCTACTTGTATTTTCCATATTTCAAAATGCCTACCAGATTTTAAATCTCCCTTTCTTATGTTAAGATTTTGCTTCTCAAATGTTTATTTAATGTATAAAACTTACTCTTGCTACACAAGAAAATCTAACGTGATGTCAAGATGAAATCTTGGGATTAAGGAATAGATAGATTCGAGATAGCCTTTTTCCAAGAACATCCTTCAAATCACAGAAATAGTTATTTCCCTATCATTATTATTATAGTACAATAACTTGTTGAATTCAAAATTTGATATATATATATATATATATTATATATATGTATGTATATATATATATATACATATATATATATATATATATATATATATACATCCTTTGCTTTCTCGAAGTTTGATCACAACCATTTGACAATTCGTATTCTTTGTATCACATGAAGTTGCTTAAATTAAGTCACAAGGACTCCTAGTGACATTATTCCCAACCTCAAATTTTGGTTTTACTCTCATATGATTTACTTTCGCGTCGCACTAGGATTTCAGTATTACCATCGTTTTTAAACGTAAGAGTTATGAAAGTACTTGTTTGACATATTAAAGAAGCACATGGTTAAGCTTAATTCCAATTTCACCCAAGGCTTCAATCTCTATCATAGGTGTGATTAAGGTTAAAATGTATTTACCCTATAACCTTTCGTGAAAGATCAAGGCACTAAATTTTCACAAGCCCAAGACAAGACATTTATCTACGAGGGACAAAAGGGTTCACTAACGAGAATGCAAGACATAGAACAACTATATCATGACCTTCATTTAGGTCGTTTGGATCCAACAGGGATTCCATTCACTGATAAAGTTAATTTCTAAATCTAATTTCGTAAGGCCCGGAAATCCAATAGGATACAAGGGAGTAATATCTCTACCTACTCCACAAATGGGAAGGTTACTCCGCTTAGTCATTCCTTCTAACAAGGGCTCATAAGGTGACTTCCAAGGTGGTCTTCACCACTCAGCCTGGTGTCAGACCTGATGAGAGGACATTCTTCTCGCGATTACCAAAATTAGAAGGGAACCGCATACTCTGAATAAACTTGGACCATGTCATTCCTAAAATATGGGTTCACGACAATGTCGCTAAAACTAATGACTATGACGGTAAACTCCGACTAGGGGGTTTAATTTAATTTTACCTAACCTAGGAGGACTCATCGATGGAAAAGCTTAAGTTCATCCTATAGTCTTAATTTTCTTATATGGTAAGAAGGATCACACAAGCAAGCGAGTTATGCATGAATATTTAATTTAGGGTTGAGTGTTCCCATTAAAACTCTTTATTAAGTTTGCAAGGTAAGAAGATAACCTGGTAATTAATTTAATTGTTTATGGAATACTGAGAAGGTACTACAATATCTTAACTTCAATTTCAAATTTACTTTATATAAATCAAACCCTTTTTGCCATACACAACTAATAATCAAATTGAACCAATGATTAGATGCACATTTCCTAAGTTATCCCTAAAACTAGCATATCATGCATATTAACAAATTTCAATTATAACTTTTTGGTAACAAGAGACTACATTAGACAGTTATTCATTTTACAATGACCTATACAAATTACAATAGTAATAAATATATTACACATCACCTTTTTTCACTGTCATTCTTCCATCCTGCAAAACCCACGTGAGCAAGATATCAGCGATAAATCACTGGCATGGCATCCACCCCAAATCAATCATAATTATCATTTTTTAGTTTCCCATTTACATCTGACAATAATTACAATTTTAAATCGAAATAAAAAGGTCTAGAAACATGTATTCATTGCATTTCATTTTTCTTCATTTTGAAACCTATGAGAGAGAAAGAGAAGGGAAGAGAGAGAAACCACCACTTTGTCAAAAGTTCTATTTCACACAACAGATACACTAAAGGGTTTTAAATAGTTATTTGCATGTGTTAAAAGTTTTCAGGGTGATTTGGAAACCCTACGAGGGTCCACAGTTTTCTATTTTTATATTTTCTAACTACAAAGACGTACAAAATGTGCTCAGAGGCTAAGAAACCACTCCCAAAAGTTACCTTCCAATGAGAATTCCCTCCATGATAAGCTTTCTACGTGTTCCAAGATATACCAAGAGTTCAAAGCAACTGACGGAATTGAAAAAGAGCACACGGTTTGTGTTTGGTGGCTAGTTTTCTGGGGCCACTGGTCGTAGTTCACCCAGTTGTAAAGAGACAAAAGTTAGCTCAAGTGGCCTAGAAAACCATGTCCCAAACAACGTTCGATGGATGTGCACACAACGAGACTCTTCCTACTAGTTCCCCTATATAAGGAGAATTCGTCAGAGTCGATGGGACGGAGAACTAGAAAACCATGTTCAATGGGCTATAAGTTTTCTGGAGCGACAAGACAAAATTGGACCAATTTGACCTTGTCAAAATGTGACCAGAGGCCTACAAAACGGCTTCGCCAAACTATCCTCAAAGGTTCTCTTTCCTATACTGAATGTTCCATGCATTTTTCTAGTATAAATGCTAGAGGTTTGTGAAGACGGAATGTGATTTCTCTTTCTGGGTTTCAAATGGTGGTCCAAAATGAAAGCCAACTTTCTACTATTGTAAACCAGTGTAACAGGGCTCCTATAAGAGCGTCAAAAGGATGTCATATGATCGTTTCGGGTCAAACCAAAAATCAAGGTGACTCCTCGTATACCAAGGTACACGAATGAAACTTCACATCTCGTTTCCAAAGTTACGAAGGGTATTTAGTGAGTCTCTGAAAATTGTAAAATTTAACTATTTTAAGCAGGAAGAAGGTCAACTTAATCCATGGAGAGTCAAATTTGTCTGGTCGATAAAAATATATTGAAGCGATCAAGAAGGGTAAGAGTTTTCTATGTCATCTCGAAGTGAGGGTGATAGTTCATGGTTTAAAGTAGGCGAGTTATAATGGCTTCGAGAGTTGCAACACGACACTTTATTGTTTTGCAATGAGTTGAAGAGACATTTAACTGTATTAAAAATCTAATAACTTAATATTCTATTTAGTTGCAAAAGAGAACTAAAACACGAGAATTATGAGAGGTAAGGAAAGAAGAACCATGCCTGGAAATGATGAGCAAAAAGGTACAAGGGGCTCCAAGTAGTTTACACTCGTGATCCATGGAGACCACCATTATTGCCACATGATGCCAGGTAGTCACGTGCAAACCAAGTCATTCATTGTGCACCCATGTCTCATCCAAACAGAACCATTTCATGTTTTCAAGAAGTCATCCCGATCCAAGAGACTGCATTTTCTATGTCGAACAAATCACACACCTTTTCGACAAAATCCATTTTTTTGTGCATACGAATACTCTAAGGAACAGCTTTCAAAAATAATGCATAGGAAGCATTACTTAATGGTTCTCACATAACAGTCTAAACACCTTTTAACAGACTCATTTCTTTTGCATATCTTGATATCATTGCAGTCCAAGAGACCACCTCTTTCAGGTATTTTGTCGAATAGTTCACATCTTTTGAGGCATTCTGTCAAACACATCTCAGCCCCTTTATTACACATCCATTTTGTGCATATGCTGCCATCATGGCATTCCATGAGACAAAATTTCTTTGAGGCATTAAAACAAACAGTTCAACATCTTTTTAACAGACCCATTTTTATTTTTTTGCATACCTACTATCATTGTCGTCCAGGAGGTCACATATCTTTCAGGTATTTTGTCAAGTAGTTCGCCTGAGTTGTGTATGCCTTCACATTTTGCATACGTGCCAAACTGGGCACTAAATACATTTTCTTGGAAGTTTCCAAGGCCTTTTCAACGAATTCATTTGTGCATATCTTGCCATCGTGGCATTCCAGCAAACAGCTCTCACGTGTTTCCCCCAAATCCATTTTGGCACAGGCTGGAGGATACATTGGAAGAAAAAATGGTTAGGAAAACATCTAACAAGGGCATTGTAACTACAACCTTTAGAAAAATGACCTGATGGTTGTCCATATGTTGTCCTGGAGCTCACATTTTAGCACAAGTCAGAAGTGCGCTAGCAACGTGACAAACCAAACGTGGCCCTACACCTGGTTCGCATGTGAAAGGCTCTAAATCCCTCTCTCTAATGCTCATTTTTCCCACGCAGGGGTGTGTGGCGCGGCCTGGGAGATGTTGAACGGTTGTGGAGTCTGGCTATATGTGAGTCGAAGCATTTTCTTGAAGGTTTTCAAGGCCATTTCAATAAACTCATTCTTGTGTGCAGATCCCTGCGCCCCCAAACCAACCACCCAACATATTACAGGCTTGCATTTTCAAAACATGGAAGATGTTTTGCCCTAATCCACCCCCACAAACACGGGTATAATAAATTTTTAGTTATGTTATTTTGTTTTTATTACTATTATTTTATTTTATTTTAAACGGAGGCATTACAGAGCGTGGAAACTAAAGATGTAAAAGTGCAAAAAAAGTGATGAGGGTGAACCTAGGATAGAAATGCATGTGTAGTTGTCAATGTGTGTGATGTACCTACATGGTTAGTATGGTGTGTGTTGCCACAAAATGTCGTTGTTGTTTGCCTCATTGTTGTAGTTATTTTTGTTGACTATATGAATAGACCTAATCCATTTCGAGAAAAAAAAGTGGAGAAACAGGATATCTTGTCCTAGGTTTTTTGGGCAATCCGACATCATAGGTAGAAGAAGTATAGGGAGAAAGTTACATTATTCTCCAACCTATAATTACTTCCCTGAAGTTGTATGAAGAGATATCTGTACTTCTTTTTTTTGGGTGATCCGATGCTAGTGGTTGAAGTAGTGTAGAAAGGAAGTTCATTGTATCCTCTAACCTATAACTACTCCCCATAATTCTAAGGACTACCATGTCCTGTAAAATTCATTGTGTATGGGGTTCGTAGACTAGTTTGTACCCACTTTTTGTATAACCCACAATGTTAAGGGTGGAAATTAAACTAAATTGAACCGGTGTAGAAGCATTATATAGTATATAAACCCCAAAGGATGCCCCCCTCTTTGGGGGCGCATGTGACATCACTGATAGGAGAATGTGGCCCCAAAAGAGGACCAACCACATGAACTTTGTAACTCTTCCCTGTAGGGGGAAAGGAAAGTGCTTGGTAGAAACCAAGGCATGCACAAACAAGAGGCTAGCCAAAGAAAAGTGTTAGTATAAACAACCATGCGTGTATAAAGTAATGTGTAAGCTACGCAAACAGTGTATAAGATACTAAACAATGTAGTAATGTAAACACACAAGAAGACAAAGTAAACCACATAAATTGAGTTACAAACATGGGACATCACTCATAATATCACAAGACATGCAAGGCCATCATGGCTGCATACAAAAAACAAGTGTGCACACCAAACATAGAGCAATGTCTGCATGCAATAGCAAACAAAACAAAAAAGTAAAAACAAGAGATATCCATGGAAGAAATTAATCCTGCAAAACAAATATTACACATGAAGCCCCCATTAGCATGTTAGAAAAATAACTAGTATGTCAAAAGTGTGTGTAACCATGTAATAGATAGTGCTAAGTACAAAATGAAACAATAGCACCTGTGAGAGACAAATTTGGATGCCCCCGACGACCAATGCATGATGGGTAGAAGGTGAGCATCTATATTGTGTGCAAAATATTTTTATCTCTGATCACAACTAAGTAAAGGTGTGAACGCACATGTGTGTATGGTATAGATAAATGACATACAAGAGATCTAACTATCATGTGTAATAAAATGACCATATACAAGCAAATGCAAGCAAGAGTAAAAGCAACCAAGATATGCAATATGTTGTGGATAGATGGAATGCAATGCAAGATGAATGATAGGATTTGCATGCCCCCTAAGTGAATGGAAACGTATGCAGTGAGGTTCATTTGGTTTTTCCCCTCAACATTCAACAATGAACTGTAAACAAGAGTGCATCATTGGGAAATGGTTGAAATGTGTGTTGTGTCTAACACATTGTGATGAATGTGTATGTGCGATGATATGTGACCTAGAAATGATGTGCATGTGACCCTATAGCTGAAGTGTATATAATGACAAGATGATCGAAAGGGTGATGATGTAGCATAAATCATATATCACTACTAGATTAATAGAGGGAATGGTGATGTAGCCTAAAGCATATACCACTACAAGATGAATAGAGAGAGTGGTGATGTAACCTAAAGTGTATACCACTATAAAATGAAGGAATAGGTGACCATTTAGCCTATAGCATATGTCATTAACCTATAAATGTCGCATGATAGAAGGTCGATTTACGAACATGTGTGCATGATAAGGTACATTTGATTTGTAAACCCTTGACAGTCAAGTATGGATTGAGTAACTAAAATGTGGCATAGGGTAGTGAGTGCAGTGTGTATAATAGTGTGTACGATGATAAGAAATGATCATGTGCAGTGTAGAATGTGTAATTTATGATCTATAAGATGTAATGCAAGGTGTGTATGTAGACAAAAATTAATAAGCTTGATGAGTAGTATGTAGAATGAGTAGGATGTAATGTTAGACTCGTAGACAATAGGGGTGTGACATATGTATGATGAACATTAATATGATATGTAAAGTATGTATGATATGTAAATATGTAATGGTCAAAATGATGTCTCCTAAATGTAGGATTAATGACATACGATGTGTGAAGAGTCGCGTTGTGTAGTACATATTATGCGGTGTGTGGGGTTCATGTGTAGTATGTATCCCTTAACAGCCAAGTGTGAATCGAAGCACAAGAGTATGTCATCGGGTATTGATTGAAATGTGTGTATATGAATATGCTTATGCTATGAGAGTGATGTATGATAATGCAAAGATGAGAAATGCCCCAATGCTAATGTGATGAGGGGGAATATGTGAGATGTTATGCCTCCCAAGTATGGAAGATGAAGGATCAATCATGTAATGTCATATAAGAGATCGCCAATTTCAAGGTCAAAGTTATATGGATAAGCATTAGAGACATGATAATCAATAGTGTCGGGTTGATTATGTAATGAACCATTGAGGCACAAATGATACATGCCCATAGTATATTCCTCGTTAGTGAATGGTGGAAGTGGACAACCATGTGCATACCAATGAGTGAGATTTTGTGTATAGGTGAGGAAAGAACTATTGCAAATGAATATGCAGCTGAAGGGCATAGGAAATGAGATATCAATATGATCAAGATCTAATGTGCCCCCTATATAAGTAAGCCAAGACTCTCCTAATGTGAGTGGAAAAGAGTGAGGAGTGCGTGATAGATAAACCATAAGATGAAAGACACATAAACCATAAGCAGCAGTGATAGTGATTAATCCATAATATAGATGAGGATCATGAGTAGGAGGATAAAGGTCCTCAAAAGTGAAACCAAGTCGAGCTATACCGTCATGTGAACATATAGTAACATCGCAAGTAGGATCACATGGGATGTGTTCCCAATATGACTCGTTCATGAAAAGTGTGTAAGTAAATGGTGGGCGCACTAATGTGGGTGGGACATGTGAAGGTATAGGTGATAGAGTGACATTTATAGACTGGACAGGCCCATGATAAGGAATCATAATAGTAGTAGTGGGTGGCATAGAAGAAAATCCATCTATCACACAAATTACACCTTCAAGAGGTGGTAAGTGAGTTTGTTCTTCCATGGGTTGAGGGTCATCTATAGTAGCAATGCGTGGAATAGGAAGTGCAGTATTAAGATCTCGATCACAATATTGGAATACATCATGGTTGTGAAGTACAGTATATTCAATGCCTTCATGTATGAATTTTACACAATGATGTATAGTAGAAGTAACAGCTTGCATGGCATGGAGCCATGGTCTACCAAGTAAACAGTTATATGAGACTAGAAAATCAATGACAAAGAAAATAGTGTTAAAGGTGTATGGTCCTATAGTAATAAGTAAAACAATGTGACCTACACTTGGGCAGACTAAACCATCATATGCATAGATTAAAAAGGATGATGGACTAACATCACGAGTGGAAAGACCTAACTTTTCAACGAACAGCATAGGACATAGATTAAGTTTAGATCCATTATCAATTAAAGTGTTCTTAATACCCATATTGAGAATGTGGATCATAATATGCAAGGGTGGGTCATTAGCAAAAGTGTTTAAATCAGTGGAAAGATTAGATTTAAATGATAAGTGTTGAGAAAATGCATCTATAAAATTTTAATACATTGATTCAAGATGCATATCAGCACGAATGTGGGTAGTAGCTAGAAGATGTTGGACTCTATATCTTACATCAGGATGTGCAAGTAAATAATCAGTCATTGATATATTCATGATGACTAGACTCTAGGATGACAAAGAGTGAGGATCCTAGAGGCATGAAGATGGAGTATGGGTTCACCAAAATGATTAACTAAAATGTGGAAAAATGGTAGTTAATCTAACTAGGAACAACAATAAATAATAGTAAATAAAAGTAGTAAAAAATGCAGAAAGTAACCCAAGCAACTAGGCTAATGAAAATAGAAACCCAAATATGCAAAGAAATGTTGGAAGGAGATTAGTTGATTTGGTGAGCTTGTTGGAATGTGTCACATAGTTGAATGGAGAAATAGGAGGAGGAAATGACTGTGTCAAGGTCCATTAAAGTGCAGATCTAGGCAATCTGAGTGGACTGAGGCACTTGGGAAAGGATCAGGGCACCTGTGGGTGCCCTATTCTGCATTATGGGTTCCCTGGTCTGTGCGGGAGGTCCAAAAACAAAACTTATAGGGTTGCTAGATGATCTGAATCCTTCAATTTTTTTTGCATTAACTTCGTTATACTTGGTTATATGTCGTGGATAATCAATGATTAAGAGGACACCTGCAAGACCCAAAGACAAGTATCAAACCCCTAAAAAGGAAAGATGCATATGAAGGGGTTGGATTTTCCTCAGCTGCCACAATGGCAGACTTACTAACTGAGCATTGCACTCCATCTTAGACCTGATGTAGTTCTATGTACTTATGTGTACAATCATGCCCTAGGTGATCTTATACCAGTCACACTTTGTGAAGTAGCGAGTTATAACTATGTGTAGAAAATGTAATAGAATGGTGGATGGCATAAAACAAACTTCTCTGTTGTGTTTTTGTGATGTAGATGAACCAGCCTTGTGCTTTTTGGATGGATCTAGATGGATGCAAGTATGGCCCTTGATGGATGCAACCTTAGGTGATGATAGTAGTGTTTAGTTTTTGTTCCCTCATTACAATCACATAACTTTATATTTATATGGTTCTCTTGTTCTAATTTTGTAATTAACCATGAAAATACCGACCACAAGAAATATGAAATTTTTAAATGGCTAGAAAGTGCCCAAAAGGTGGCGAGAAAGTGGGAAAAGGATCAGGGTGCCCCTACTGGGACCAGGGTGCCCCAGTAAAAGCTAAAATGACAAAAATAGACTGGGCAAGCATGTGTGGGAGGTCAAAGTGACGATGGAAATTAAAGTAAAATGGCCAAAAGACGGGGATTAATTAGTAATTTCTTCACTCAAAAATCATATGAATGGTAGTATGAGACTGAGACTAAATAATGTCTAAAGTGCATGATTTTGTGACTACAATAAACATGAGGATTAGACAAGAAAGTGATATGCTGAGAGAAGGCATCTACAAATGTTTGATACACTAAATCTAGATTCATATTAGCAGGAATGTGAGTAGTAGCTAGGAGATTTTTTACTCTTACTCTTAATTCAGGGTTGATGAGAAAGAAATCATTAATAAAGATACTCATGATAACAAGATCCTAGAATGATTAGCAATAAAAGAAGGTAGATCCTAAGAGCCTAAAAATTGAGTTCAGGTTCACCAAAATGATTAAGCTAAAATGTAAATGAGATCCTACTAAATGCTAAAATAGTAGTAAATGAATAACAATCAAGTACAACAATGATAAACAACTAAACTAAGCAATAAATTTTGAAACCCTAAGTGCAAGAAAATGGTAAGAATTCTTAGTTGATTCACTGAATTTTAGAGAATGCATAGAGTTAAAAATCTAGGAAACAAGAAGCACTGATAGTCACACTGGAGCACAAAAAATTGTAGATCTAAAGAAATAGCCTAGATTGGGGCACCTTGAGAGGGACTAGGGCACCTGGAGAGGGACTGGGGCACTTGTGGGCACCCTGAACCTATTTTTAGCACCTGGGTCTACAGAAATGCTCTAAAAACCTCCTCTGAAGTGTCACAAGGTGTTCACCTTTAGTCACCTTTGATTTCTATGAGGTCCCACTAAGATCACTGAGGTCGTTGGAAACCTGCAATGGAATATTCACCTACAAAACCCTCACATAGACATCAAATCCTAAAAAAGAAAGATGTAAAATGAGGGTTCAGACTCTCCTCAGTTGTCACAATGGTGAACTTATGACTGAGCATTGCACTACGTCTCAGACCTAATGTAGTTTTTGTGTGTGTAGAATTATGCCCTAGGTTGCTCTTGTGCATGTCGCACTTAGATAGCGAGAAAGTAGCTATATGTAGAATGTAATAAATGTGTGCATGGAATACAATGAACTTCCCTCCTATGAAGTGTGATATAGAAAACCAGCCCTTATGTCCCTTATAATGGTTCTAGATGGATGCAATGGAGCTCGTAGATGCCTTGGTGGATGCAACCTTAGGTGGTGATAGCTAATGCTTAGTGTTATGTCATTTATTATGATCACGCAACTTTATATTTATATGATTCCCTTGCTTGAGTTTTGTAATTAACCTTAGAAAGGCCAACTACCAAAAAGATAAGATGCTCAAATAGCTAGAAAGGACCCAAAAAGTGTGAGTAAAGTGCAAAGAGGATAAGGGCACCTAGAGGAAATAAGGTCACCCAGAGGGGACAAGGGCACCTTGTGATGGTGTCCAGGATGAAAAATGTCGAAGAGTAAAAAGGAAAACTGGGCAAGTAAGGGTGCAAGACTGAAAGTAACAACAAAAAGCAAAGAAAGGTGGTCAAAGACATGGGTTAATTAGTACTTTTCTTACTTAGGAATCACATGAATAGTAGTATGTAATCAGGACTAAATAATTACCCAAAGTTTTTGATTTTATGTCTAGAAGAAGTAAAGTAACTTGTCTCCACCCTTATCTCCCACCAAGCGTGAAGCCAAGATACCAATAATTGCCTTGCCCATGGTGGGGATAGGAGCATAGGAAATTGATAACAATCTCATCCCATGATTGACACCAATTTCAGGTGCATGTGCATCTCCCATATATGTCGTCCAAGTGTGAGCTTGTGTCACTGATCCCGTGCTAAATAAAACCAACTTACTACCCATGACAAGAACCCCCAAGATCTGGTAAATGTCCTCCAAAGTGATCATCCACTCCCCTCTAACTCTAGGTAGTCAAAAAGTGTTATGTTCTACATCCCAGTAGGATAATAAGTCACATAATAAGTGGCTAGTGGGTGAAACCAAATGTGTCTGAGAAATCCTCCATATCTCAACACTTTATAACAAATCCCTCTCAGCCTGAGTCAGTCCATCCAAAATTGGAGCTAACTAGTCACACTCATAGGCCCTGCTCCACCTAATATAATCCCCTTACATTCAAAACAACTAAAAATAGCAAGTTATAACCATTTAGAAGCATAATAATCTCACCAAAAACATCATTAAAATAATTTAAAACCAAAAGTTTTCCATACTTAGACAAATTTAGTAAATTGTCTCAACAGTTACGCAATCGCCACTTTGTGTAGAGAGGTGGTGGCATAAATAATCACATGTTTATTACCGCTATGGTTGCACAAACACTATTCTGTGTGGAGTGATGGTAGCACAACCGTTGCATCGGTTCTGCCCATGAGTCTCAGGGCATACCTTAAGGTCTTAAAAAGTCAAAAATACACAAAAATGGACTATTTTGAATAAAATAAACTACAAATCCTATGAGGCATGCCCCTTGTGGTCATTTTAATTATAAAATTATCAAAAATAACCCACCCTACTCAAGTTTTTCACATTTCTACATTTTAGGGTGAAAACAAGTAAATACAGATAACTAATGTGCTCCTGACCCATTGCTCCTCCCATTGGTTGCACTGTCATCATCTCGAGATCCTCTTCGTTTCAACTATACTCTTGCAAGAAACTATCACAGGTAATCCAAAGCTCAAATTTCCCTAAGTGGGTAGATACAAATGATTTTCTATAAATATCAATTTCAATATATATATATATATAACATGTTTTAACATTGTTTCAAGTGTGTGTCTTGCAGGGCGGGAGCATTGGCATAGGTATATCTCTATCTTCACATATATGGTAAGTAGTCTTGTCATTTTAGTTTTAATATTTTTTCAATTATACATTATATCTGCACTTGATTCTAGTTTTCTTCTTACATGTAGTTAGAATCATGAATTGGCGTAATATCAACACACAAACGTGTCAGGTATAATATATTTCTTATTTGGGAGCGCCATACTCAGACTTCATGTTTTACACCTCTTCATGGCTAAAATGCTTCTCCGAGGGGGAAATATGTATACACCAAATTTGCATGGTGTTACATTATCGGAACAACTCAAATCCCCAATGATCATAAATATCGGTTCCAATGATATCCAAGTCTAATTTCTTGCTTGCAGCATGTTCTTGTAGCTTATTATACCTTGTTTATCTATTTTATATCTTTTCTAGCTTTCCTAAGTTATTTTGCAGCCCTTTCCTTAACCTTTTGGCCTTAAGTTATGTAGCTGTCGCAACGGTTACATAACCATCGGTGTGCCTAGAGGGGTGAATACGCAACCACCACGGTAGTTGCGCAACCACCACTCTGTGTAGACTGGCGGTTCTATGTACTTTTATCCAGGACTTGAACAACATGTTTTATATGCATGTTACCTTCTTCCAACTCACTTTTCTCACAAATTTCTTAACTGAATCAGTTGTTTCTGAGCTTGATAGATGTGTATGAAATTCTCCTCTTGTACTTACTATTTTAAATAGGTTGACTACTCCTCCCATGAATTATGTGACACTTTTTGGCTGCCAAGTGGGTCGGACCACTTCTCTGACAGCTTTCTTTAAAAACCAAGATTTTTCTTGAGGCATTGGTTGGAGTCTTTTGATTTGTAATTTCACTGTTATGTTGCCGGAATCTTTTCCCATAAGCACACAAGAAAACACATATATTTTTCCTTGTTACTCTCTTGCCTACATCGCTACCAGACTGCCTGCAAACTAGCTAGCTCTATCACTTCTATATATTCTTCTTGCAAGCCAAGTAGCACAACTCCCTGGACAATATTAGATTCACCATTGGAAAAGACGCTGAGGGGATCATCAAAAGCACAACCAACATTCAAAATTGTCTCAATTCTACATTTCCATGTTGGAGGTGTACTTTAATTCCTAGAAACTTTGTTTAATTAATTAGATTTCATTTCTTAGTTGCACAAATCTTGTTTTAAGAAAGGTAGAATTTGTAGTTAGCTTAATTTCCTGTAAGTAGCTTCCATTGAGGATGTCTTCTCAATTCATCCCTATGGATTTTTCTGGGAAGGATTCAGAGAAATTTCTTATGCATAGAGTCTTTTAAATCTTCACTATCAAATTACCAGCATATTTCATTGCGTTCATTAGTTATATTTCATTAGCACATGAGAAAGACTTCTATTAACAACTTCCTCCCTTCCTACCCCTGTGGATTTGCAAGGGAAGTGGGTTTGAATAGTATTTTGTGTCCGTACATTTTTTTAATTTTATTCACATTTAAAAAGCTTTTGTAGATTTAGCATTTTATCTAGGAAGTCTCACAGAAGAAATTTCTTCTAAGAAGCTTTCCAATATTCATGTGATCCTAAGGTAGAACCAGAGGAAATCATATCCACAATTACAAATTATAAAAATCCTCTGTTTTAATTAGATTAGATTAAATTCGTTCGGCAACAAGGAAATAGCCACATCTAGCTATTTTACTATTTAGTTTATTTGGTTTTAGAATAGAATTAGTTCATATTTAATTAGATACAATTGTATTGTTTGTGTATCTTTCTTTATTTAATTCTAGAAAACCAAGAAAATCTTCAAAAACATAGATTAAATTAATTAAGTTTGTTTATTTGTCTTATTCCCTTTCATTTAAAATCTTTGAAAATACAAAAACAAGTAGATTATATTTAATTCCATTGATTTAATTACTTTAGTTTATTTTCGTTAATTAACTAGTTGCACGTTGATTTAATAAACTTAAAGGAGAGTAGTTGAATTTGTTTGATTTAAATATGTTTGCATTCTTTAATTAATTAAGGAATATAGATTTAATTAGACAAGAATCAACACAAGCTTCCCACGTTACCTTAGAGGTTTTAAGTTTCTTGTGGTTTCTTTGTGTGTTTTGTTTGTTCCCTTAGATTCTTTTTTTTCATGTCCACATAACCATCCAAGGCCCCAAACAATCTATAAAAAGAGTGTGTGACCCAAGAATACCACAACCAAACATTGTTACATAATTGAACGACATTGATCAAGGCCTTAGGTAACTCATATTCCAAACCACCCCTATTCTGCTAAAAATTATCTCATAGTTGATAGCCTTGAACGAAAAAGTGGATAACACTAAGGAGTTCTTGCATAATCAGCCTAGTCAAGACTAGATCCCACAATCCATAGATTCATCCTTCCCACATGTCTCTTCTCAGACCTACATGACCTTATCTGGAGATTTTTATGTAAGAGAAGAAAGACAGTTCCCACGCATTCCATAACCCATTCAAGGTATATTTGGTGATTCTGACATTGATTTAAACCTTCATGCATCCATCATCCTTGACCGCTCCATTTCACTCGAACAAGTTAGACATGCATTCATTTCCTTAAATGAGAAGATTCCCTTAGTGCCCGTAGAAGACATTTGTTTTCCTTGATCTACATTGTAACCATTTTCACATATGTTTTTATACTCCACCTATTTGCCCTATTTTCTCATTCATAGCCATTTTCCATCTTATTTCAGTTGTCCTGACATGAACTCAGGAAGTTGAGTGTGCCTTAGAGTCATGTGTTGATTTTTGGACGTATAGTAACCCTCATAACACAATTTAAGGAAGAATTTAAGAAACAATTGTAAAGTGATATGTATTATCAACTTGTGAAAATTGGGTTAGCATTAAATTTGAATGATAGGAGATACAAAGGATTTAAGTTTGATAACGAAGGATCCTTTTGATACAAAAATATAGTCTATGTACCTTTGGGCAATGATCTTAGAATGAAATTTATAAAGGAATTTCACAGTGCATCGTATTATGAGCATCCTGGAGTAACGAAACTATTTGCTAATGTAAAACAATAGTATTTTTGGAAAGGAATGAAGAATGATATGACAAATTATGTTACACATTGTCTTGAATGTCAACATGTTAAGGCAAAGCACAAACATCTCGTTGGTCTATTATATCCTCATAATATATTGCATTATAATTGGAAAGTAATAAACATGTATTTTTGCAATGACTGTCATTATCTAAGAACAAGCATGACATGATTTTGGTAGCAGTTGAAAAATTGACCAAAGTAGCTCACTTCATACCGGGAAATCTAAAGGATGATTCCCCAATACTTGTAAAATGGTTTGTGCATGAAATTTTTAGATTGCATAGATTTTTAGAATTGATCATTTCAAACAGGGATCCTAGGATGATCTCTTGGTTTTAGAAAACTATAAACTTGGCATTAAGAACAAAACTGAACTTTAGTTCAACCTATCATCCTAAAATAGATGATAAAAAAGAAATAGTTATCTAGGTTATAGAGGATATGCTCAGAATGTATTGCATAGATCAACAATAAAAATGGGAGGAATATTTACCATTGTTGAGAAAACAGGATATTGTTCTAAGGTGAAGGCACAAAAAATATGTGCGCATGGGAATAGGGTAAATTTGAAGGTGCGGGAAGATAGGAAAGGAAACGCGCACCGGAACAATTTGGCTCAGGACTTGGCCATTTTGTTGGATAAGGGCTATTTTTGGAGATAGTGTGTGGAGCACACATAGAGATGAAGACTTGCGCTACATGCAATGGTATTTTGGGAATGAGCAGATGATAAGCACCATGCATGATTTGAGCTAATAATATGATTGCTTCTTCCAGTTAACTATAGGATATCTATTATTAGAATACTTGCATGTATGCACGATATTGTAAAGTTACATGGTTATTCTCAGCATGCGGCCTAGTTTGAGAAGTGCATAGGCAGTGAAGGGAAAGTCCCCACCCCTATAAATATGTATTGATATATGTAGTTTAGTGTGTGAGAGTTATTGTAGAGTTATGTTACTAGATCTGGTGCGCGCATGACTTTTGGGTATACCATATAATGTAAGAAACTTCTATGTTTTACAGTGTTTAATGTAATGGATAATATTGGCTGGATAATGGTGTTAAACGTAACTGAATCTGGTTCATGTATGGTTTTAATCTTATTATAGTTATTGTTTAATTTATGATTCTACAAGATCTAGATTTGGATTATGCATTGTGGAATGTTTATGTTTAATTATGGATCTGAATATGTTTTATCACCATCACACTAACATCATGCACAAGCAACTATAAAGAGGGGCATGGTACCTTTGCACGCTTCGGGTGAGTGCTCAGCTTAGACTAGGTGATGTGCCAGCGCACCTGGGTTATTCATAGTAGATTCTAGGCTGCATCATTGGTTCCATTGTCGGGACCTCTTTTTCAGTTGTTTTTAGGATGTTTCATGATGAAGACATACCGATTGACCCTAACAAGTGTTGAGGAGTGGATAATAGATCTAGAAGAAGAATACGCTCGGAGGTTCAACACTAGATCTGAGTTTGATGCACGCATGTGGGTAGAGCAAAATTTGTATGAATGTTCATATGAGATCTTCTTTACTATCTTTCTGATAGAACTATGTGAGTGGCTTGTTGCTTATGTGTCTAAAAGGAATTGGAGGTATCACACACTTGTCTAGACGCAGGAAGAATTTTAGGCCCTCTAAAATGCTGATCTAATTTGGAAGCACGTTATGGATACTTAGTTATGTGGTGTTCTAAATAGCTATATTTTATAGTACTCAATTTCTAATTATTCTTTCCCGAATGTAGTTGAGTTCCAGTTTTTACAGTACCCCAGGAGAATTTATCTGCAACGCATACCACTAGCAATCAAAATCTTGATGGTCAACCTGAACTTGGAAGAAAAATTGATGGCTAGCTAAACCCTACCACACGCGGGGGCAAGAGTAGGTTTGGTGAAGGATGGTGGACCTAATGGCAGAAAGGAAAGGAGAAGAAAGGTGGATTAAGTACAATGAGGTACATGAGAGGGAGATAGAGAAGCAGTGTGATATTGCAGAATCGATGGCATTGAGGAGAGAGATGGCTCATGAAGGATTTGGAGCTCATGCAAAAGGCATGGAGCCAGAGCATCTAGAACTCCCCCATTTGGGCAAGCATGATAGAGAACCCTCCTTGGCCTCATATGGGAGTGCACCAACAAAGACAACATGGGCCACGGGCACGCATCTGAATCTACCTAGCAACCTAGCCCTTGCGCTTGGTTTTCCAGTATGTAGTACAACAAGTAGTCAACAAACTAGTATGGGGAGTAGCAAAAAAGGAGTAAATCAAGTAGAAAGTGCATATATGGCCAGGAAAACACCTTCTTTGTTATTTGGAGGTACCTTTTTAGGCACATCGTCGGTAGAGAACTCAAGCACATAGAATTTTGGACTCACTTCTGGGAGTAGTACCATCTTGCAGACTATATGAATTCAGTTTAATACCACTCATGGGACAAAAGGTAGTACATCCACTGGTCCACTTTCAGCTATAGGTGGAGGATCAGGGGCATAGGTGGCTCTAGTTCAGGTGGATCTGGTGGGTCTGGAGGTAGAGGTAACACAAGAGGTTCTAGATTAGGTGGGCATGGTCCTCACCAACCCCATAATATTTACATGGAGATGTCACTTCATCTTCCAGAGTATAGGGGAATAGAATATGTTGTTGAGCACGTGCACATGTGTGAGATAATGTGACGTGCAAAATAAATCATGGCTTCTGAGCGTAAGCCAAGTCAGTTTGTAACTACATTGTAGGGACGCACACATAGTTGGTACAAGAAGTTTGACCCTGATCATACTTGCGTAGATTATGTAGCATTACGAGAAACTTTCCTTAAGGAGTTTCATATCCCTGAGTTCGAGCAGAAGAGTATAAACATGCTCAAGGATATTAAGTAGGGCACTACTAAGAGTGTTTGGTAATATGATGCCCATTTCAAAACACTTTTGTCTAAGCTTTCGTATGATATCATGTAAGCAAGCATGAACAGTGGTTCGTTGGGGGCTTGATCACACCTTTTATGAGGGTATTATCACATAAGACATATACATACCCGTGTAAAGCACTTGAAGCAGTGTTGCATGATGAGACAGTCAAAAGTATAGACACTGGAGTGAGCCCATTCCTGGAAGCACAGATTACAGCTATGGAAAATCAATTGGAGAAACTATCAGCAAATTTAGCACATGAGACACACACTGGGATTTGGTGTATAAATTGTGAAGTGGAAAGATACACTAAAGATTTTTTTCCTTACAAGTCAGTGTGTTCATTGTTGTTAGATTGTGAGATATGTCATTTAGACCATGATGCAAGTCACTTCCCGTTATTACAACATGTGATCAGAAAGAATCTATCTTGTTATTGCAAGATTTTTTGGTCCACAACTCACAATAAAGAAGATTGCAGGTTGATTGGTCATATCCATGATTCTATTAATATTGGTGTGTGACAAACAGGAGTATCGGATAATTCTAAAAGTAAAAAATGAGCACCATGATTGTGATCACAACCAAGGGCGTTATGATAGGAACAAAGGGCACTTTGAAGGAAGTTGTGGAAGAGATCGAGGATACCACGGTGGATTCAGGGGCCAAGGATGTGGTGGTGGGAAAGGTTATTTTCCTTGTAGAACATGTTTTACATGCGGATCTCCTGACCACTACAGGCGTGAATGCCCTCAAAATATTACTTGTTCTTTTTGTGGGAAGAATCATAACTATGAGGAATACCCAGACTTATATGAGCATCTTAGTAAGTAACTTAAACAAGAAAACAAGGATGCATGGATGGTTAGGACATAGCACACCATAGAAAATACATGGATGCCAAAGTTGGCACTAGAACCTGAGGTAGTACCGGTGAAGATTACTACACATGCTAAAGTTGTGTGCGTCAGAGAAATGTTACAACAGAAGCCTACCATTACTAAGGAGGAGGTTTTACATGCAAGATACCCAAATCCTACACATCAAAAGGAGGTTTATCAAGAGACCATGGAGGTACTCAAAAATCTTCAGGGTGAAATACAATTTCTAAAGGAATGGTTACGAAAGTTGGAATAAAAGAAGGTAGCAGAGACGGTCTATTTGGATATTGATGATTTGAAAGAGGTATGCAAGATGTTGCACAATGAGAATATTATTCCATTATAAGGGAATTGGTTAAAGGGGAACACTCCAAGCGCATGTATTGGGTATGGATGATAGATCCTGCATGCTAATCTTCCCCCTCATAGCTTGGATTATGAAAAGGAAATTACCTTGAGTGTTGTTGTGGATGGATGGATTTTGAGCAATATATTGATTGACACAGGCGCAAAAGTGAATGTGCTTACTTTAGATGCATGAGTACAGATGGGAAAACCTACATTATATCCATCTTCTAATGTATCGTTTATGGCTAATCAAACTAAGGCCACTCCAATTCGAGTTTTAAAGGATTCATCCATTACTATACAAGGGGCCAAGTTCATTGGGGACTTTGAGGTCTTAGCACTTGCAAAAGTAGACAACTTTCCCAACTCTACTTGGGTGCCCTTGGTGTTATACAAATAATGTTGATCTACAGTTCAACAAGGGGTATATAAGTTTTGAGAACAAGGAAGAAAGAGTTATTATCCCTTTGACATATGGGAAATCTACACCTTATGTTGAACCATTGAGTGAGGAAGACCTAAACAGAATTTATGTGTGCATCATTTGAAATTTGAAAGTACTTGAACCATCAAAGGAAGGAATCCTTCAGTGGGAAGATGCACAGTCTATTAGCGACACTACAAGTATTTCTTATGACAATTGGGCACATGGTACCTATGAGATGGTTGGGTGTGAAATAAGAAGCACATTTACGAGGAGCAAATCTCATTGTATTAGGAGGATAGGTAAAAACTCTACACCCTGGTATACTGGAGAAGGAGATACTATAGTATTCATGCGTGTCATGGAGGAGCAGTGGAGAGATCAAGTGGAAAGAAGAAATATGTTAGTATATACCCTGCATGGCAATGACAAGCACACTGGTGGATGGTTCACAAGGATAATCTCATAGAATGGAATGAAGTAAGAATTGCTCTAACAACCTGGTTTCTCAAGAGCAATGCACCTACTCAAATATGCATATATCATGGTAATCAACCTATTCAGCACCATGTTCAGCAGTGTGAGAGACTCTGGAAAGCGGGACAGGAAGCTTTACCACCTTCACTTTGGGTGCACAAACTTTATTCCACTTTGCAAGGTTGTGCACACGCTTGGTATGTTTATGCAGAACTACATAGGGAGACTGGAAATTGGTAAGACTTAATTGCAGGAATGACCCTAGAATTTTGAGTCCTTCTCTGCTAAACCTCCGGTAAGAGAGGCATTACGGGTTATGGAGCGCTTAACTATGGGAGACAGTGCAAAGGATGAAGAACTTATTTAGGGGTTATTTGGTGAGGAATAACAAGGAGAACGTTTTGATGAAGTAGATGATATAGATGCCAAATGTTTATGTGTGTTTATTTTGAGAAGGAGAAGGGAAAGATGGTCTACATAGGGGATGATGAAGATGTAGAAGATCTAGACATAGATCATTCAATGGGTATGCGCGAGGTTTTAGACAATGTGGATAAAAATGCACACGCCTATCATGAACCTATGAAGACCAAGAAAGTGAACATTGACATAGATGTTGAACTAAAGGAGGCCATAATTGGAGATTATTGGGCTTATTCTGAAGTAGCAAAGATAATTGAGTTACTATGTGATTTCCAGGACTTTTTCCCTAGAGGGCTACCATGAGTTAAAGGGGGTACATGAGTCATTAGGTGAGATGAAGATTAAGCTAAAGGAAGGAGTGTGCCTGGTCAGGAAGAGACCTTACAAGATGAACCCTAACCTACCCGTAAAAGTTGAAGAATAAATTGACAAGATGTTGAAATTTGTCATCATTAATCCCCTAGAAGAATCAAACTGGGTTAGCCCCATGCTAATTAGTATAAAGAAAGATGGTTCGGATTAGGATTTGTGTGGATTACAGGGAAGTTGAATGTTACATGTGTGATTGATCCTTTTCCTATGCCTTTCATCGAGGAAATATTATAAGGTGTTACAGGGTGAAGTTTATTCTTTCACAAATGGATTCTTGGGGTATCACTAGGTTAGAATTACATAGGAGGATCAAGAGAAAATGAATTTCACCACTGAATGGGGAATATTTTCATATACAGTGATGCCCTTTGGTTTGAAGAACATGCTTCCTGTATTTTCACGCATAGTTGTTCAAGCATTCCAAGATTTTATTCACAAATTCTTGTAGGTTTACTTGGATGATTGGATGGTATATGGGCTTGTTAAGGATCATTATGCCAACTTGCGCTTAATGTTTGAAAGATGTAGATAGTTAATCATCTCTTTAAACATCAAGAAGTGCATGTTTGCTACACCTTTTGGAACTCTGTTAGGGCATATCATCTGTAAGGAAGGTTTGTTAGTAGATCTAGCTAAGGTTGTAGTTATTGTAGGCCTGGAGGAACCTACCAGTCAAAGTGAGGTGCGTGGATTCTTGGGCCACACAGGTATTACAAAAAAATTATCAAAGGATATGTAAATATTTCACACCCCTGGAGGAGTTACTAAAAGGAAAAGGGACATTCTATTAGAGAGAACCGCAACAACACACATTTGAGGCATTGAAGGAGAGACTTACTACAATGCCTATTCTACATTTTCCCTCATTAAACCAACTATTTCACGTACATGTGGATGCCTCTGGCATGGCCATTGGTGCAGTGTTAGCCTCAACCTAGAGAAGGTATTATAGATCATCCTATCTATGCTTTGTTAGTAGAAAGTTGACTCGTGCAGAGTAGAATTATACCACTACAGAGTGCGAGGCCTTGTCAATGATCTATGCATTGCATAAGTTTACAATACTTGCTAGCAACACCTTTTGTATTTTACACATATCACATGTCATTAAAATACTTGGTAAATAAACTCATTTTACAGGGGTGCATATGGCGATGGGTGCTCCTATTCCAATAATTTGACTTTATAGTCATGGTAAAACTAGGTAAAAGTAATTCTAGCCTGGACCACTTATCAAGGATTCAATCATGAGAGGATGCACAGACAATTGAAGATACAATGTCGGATGCACAGTTATATAGGTTACATCACATGCCTTCAGAATTGGAGGATATTGTTGTCTTTTTATGCATAGGTATGGTGCCAGAAGGAATGAAATCCTTAGAGAAGAAACAACTTGCAATTCATGTTGCACCCTTTCATGTTGATCAGTTTTGACTTATACAAACTAGGATACGAGATGAAGTATTGCGATCTAATGTGTACTGGAACATGAGCACACATGGATATCATGGAAGAGGCTCATGGTGGTATTGCAGGTGGGAATTATGCCACCGCGTGCAAGATTCTACTCATTGGATTATGGTGGGAGACCCTGTATACAAGGATTGTAAAGAGTATTGTAAGGCATGTGATCATTGTCATGCCTTGGAAAACCTAGAGAAAGAGATGAAATGTCGTTGATGCCTATTCCTAGTGAAGAGCCCATTTGAAAAATAGGCAATAGAATTTTTGGTCTTATTTCCCCAGTCATGCGTAGAACCGGATTGCGCTACATCATCACTTGTACTAATTATCTTAAAAGGTGGGAGGAAGTAACACCTGCAAGGGATTGTACAATGGCTACAAAAACAAGGTTCTTATGGGAAAATATTCTTACTGGGTATGGATGTTCATATCGAGTTTGACAAGTGATAGGGGCACACACTTCTTGAATGAGACAATCAGAATATTGTTGGATGAATTTATGGTCGTGCACCACACGACTACACCTTATCACCCTAAAAAAATGGGACTGTTGAGGCCTTCAACAAGATATTGAGCCAGACCTTAACAAAAATTTGTGATGTTGGAAGGAAAGATTGGGATGATAAAGTTTCTGTAGTACTTTGGGCATATAGAACAACTTACAAAAGGTTAAATAAGGCCACACCCTTTTAGTTGGTGTTTGGCGTAGAAGCAGTTCTTCCCATGGAATTCATGTTACCTTCTTTGCGTATTGTGCACGCTGGAGGTCTAGCTGATGAGAAAGCATTAGAAGAAATAATTGACAAGTTAATACAATTGGATGAGAGGTGTGTCATAGCACGTTGGAGTCAGAAGCAGGAAAAGGTCGGGAAAAAGGCATGGCATGAAAGACACATCAGGGACAAGAAGCTTTAAGTTAGATAGATGGTACTTCTTTATGATTCCAAGTTTTGTGCCATCCACAGGAAAACTTAAGGTGCACTGGTTGGGACCATATGTTATCACTCACATCCTTGAATTAGGTGCATTTCAATTAGAGGCACTTGATGGAACACAGTTACCCGATTACTTCAATGGGAGTAGGCTGAAGCCCTACTATAAATAAGTCTTCTTGGTGTTTGTAATAAGGCAGTATTGCCATTTAGTATAGGTTTCTGTAATTCCTTTAATGTATTTCCTTCTTCATCGCTATGCTTTGTCAATTTAGTTTGGTGTTTTGTGTAATAAGCACGTGTTTACGCGCTAGAAGCTAATTATAATCTGAAGTATTTTTATGTGCAGAGGACTGCACATACCATTGGTGTGGGGTGGTTGTTTTTTATTATTCAAAAATGGGTACACATAAGGAACAAATTGTTACAGGTGTTATTTAAAGATGGAAAGGAGCTGTTAGAAAGAAGATTGATCCTAGAGAAGACCATAGTTAAAAATAAATGAATGAACAGTATAATGTGAGGTAAGTTGCGGCCATGGAAACTACTAGGGGAAGGTGCAGTGGCGAGGTACTTTGGTGCATGGACATGTGCTAGAAGGAGGTCGTAGCAACAAAAAGGTAGGAAGGCGTGCTATAAGGTTATAGCTGGGGTGCGAAGGTGTACTGTGTGAAAGTTGGGAAAATGGTCAATTAATGAGAGGATTGGTGGTAGGTGAAGGAGTGATAAATGCAATATCTTTTCAAAAATATATATAAGGATGTGATGCGGGTTTTTTTTTACCTTTCCAATACAAATATTTGAGCAAGCTAGTTGTGCAACAAGCCAAGAGAAATAATGTTGAGGTGCGAAGAGTGAAGAAACCAGATGTGGAGAGTGGATTTGTATGCAGAAGTGGTTTGTGTCCCCATTGGAGAAGGGTTTGAGCAAAGCAGAAGCATTAAGAAGGAGCTAGGGCTCACTTTTTTGAGCTAGGGCATGTGTTTTCAAACTAGGGCACGAGGGGGCTTACTCGAATACAGAGAAGAAAAGGTGAGATTTTTACAAATGGCACTAAAGAAAGCACCTATAACAAGTACGAAGGGGAAGAAGAAGGTGGAAGTCAAGGTCGAAGTTGCTCCCAAGAGCAATTTTTTAGAGATGTAGTATCTAGAAGGAGTGATAATCGACCGGGATTGGGATTCCCATATCCATAGATGTAAAGTAAGTGACTACAACCACCGCATTACTGATAACAAGGGAGAGTTGGATGCTTTTTTGAATAAAATGACCAACAAGCGCACAATGGATGACATGTTAGTGTATGACGACGTCCGGGAGAAGTTTCTCAAGAAGGTAGGGGTTTATCAACTATGTGAACTCCCATATTTTGGAAAACCAGAAGCTTTATATCAATGGCTTATGAGACAGAGTCCATGAGGACTTCTTCTACTTTGTTGGATGGAGGGTAATGATCACAACGGCCTTGATTGCTACAATTGATAGGATTGAAGGACACAGGGACAGATATTATTAGTGATCTAACTAGATAAGGTAACGGTTATAGCCACAAGAAAGGAGTTGGGATACTCCAAGGGTCCACGTGGAATGGACATCTATAAATTGAGGAAGTACCTGTTAGTGCAAAATTACAGCACCCCTGGACGCTGATCAGATTTCTAGGATGATCACTCTTGCATCCAGTGTAATTGCACAACATGGAAACCTCTCTCCAAGTGTGGGACTTGGAAACTGAGAGAGGAATCTCCAGATTAGAGGCTGGTTCCTCAAACTCCTCTGATTTAGATCTATATTTTGCAAAACTACAAGAGGTTTAGATCCTAATCCTATTCTAACTTGCAAGGAGACAGGGGTAGAAGTGCAAAAAATTGAAACTAACTAAAGATGGTGATGCACCAAAAGGAGTGGTGAAACATATTAGTCATGCAAATAGACACAGACCAAGGTTCACAACATAAAAACATACACAGACTGATAATGTATAATTTAGCATCTGAAATCAAGCAAATAATACAAACAGAGGATTGAAACCCATTCACAGAGCTTGCATTATCAATTTAATATCAAAATATGCATTACAACCCTCAGAGAGGTAAAGAAAAATGTTACAATCCTTGGAGAGGTCTGATACTTCATCAATCCCTTGAAGAAGGTGAAAGAAGAAGTCTGCTATGCCCAAAAATGTTCCTCTCTTTGAAATGAGCCCAAAACTGGCTTTTAAAATGCAAGGGTCGAACCCAGGGAACAGGAGACGTACAAGGGCATGGGAGCCCATTCTTTCTTGACTGCAGGTGTATTAAAACAGCATGGAGGACCTTAAAAACCCATACCCTGTCATTTTGACCGGATTACAGGAGAATGCGACCCATTCTGCATTAACTCTGGTCGCTGCAATGTCATTTCTTGGCCATGAACACGCGTCAGAGCCGTTTCTTGATTTTCTCCCTCCAGACTACTCCAAAACGCAAGATTGACCCTGGAATCGTGTAGAGAATTTCACCAGCTTTCCGTTGATATAAAGAACGTGCAAATCCGAGCTCTGGATCGAAAGTTATGGTGATCTGAAGATCTAGGGCACAAAACAGGCGAAAGCATGTTTTGAAACATTTCCCGCGCTCTACCACCTGGATGATACGTGGCACGTGCTGATTGGACGAGCAATTCTCTCTCCTCCGTCTTTCACGGGCTTTCATTTTGAAAATTGCTTGTGGGGCCCTATATGGACACGTGGCGCTATTTCATTGGTTCGGACTGACCCTTTTAAAACTTGCCCTTTGACCTTTTTGACCCTTTTTCCCTGAGACACGTGGCGGCTTCTGATTGGTTCTCGGCCCTGCCGGCTTTTTCGCGTACCTCGCCTCCATTTGTCCCAGATGTCCCATTTGATTTTGGGCCCTTTGTGCTCATTTCGGCCGATTCGGGCATTTTTGGCCCGCTTGTCCCACTTTGCTTCAGACTGACTTGACTGATTTCGGCCGGTTCGGCCGGTTCGCGCCTTTTTGGCCCGATTGTCCCATTTGCTTCGGAATGTTTTGACCTCTTTCGCCCGGTTCGGCCGGTTCACGTCTTTTCGGCCCGCTTGTCCCGAACTGTCCCTCTCAGCAGTTAGTCAATTTTCTCTTGGTCGAACCGGCATTTCGCGCCCGCCGCGTACTTTCGTCCCATTTGTCCCATTTTCCTTTGGACTGCCTGTGCTCATTTCGGCCGAGCCGGCCAGGTTCGTGCCTTTTTGTCCCACATGTCCCGACTGCCTACCTAGGACTAGGACTTAGCCAATTTTTACGATTTTTTCCTGGATCAACCTACTTGCCTTCTGCAACCCTTTTTTGCATTTTCTCAGAGCTTGCTCCCTGTTTCTTCAGCCAGGGGAGTTAGAAAAATACCTGAAGGGACCCTAGAAACCTGATTTTGCTCTGAATCAATCAATTTTCTTGGGATTTGAATCTTCTGATGCATGTTATCAAAATTTACCCTAGGGGGGTGAATTTTGGATAACAATTTGGCGACTCAGCGGGATCATCTGCCTGCTAGATGGAAAGACCAGTTGCCTGAAGCAATCCATTGGGCATGGAGTCATCAAATATTCTGTTAGAATCCAAACTGACTCAGAATGTGCAAGGGGGAAGATGGAATGTGACCTGATGAAAGCAAAGACATGCTAAACATCTCCATGGACAGCAAGTTGTGCCAAGGCACTTAGGGAAAACAAAACTAACCTACAGCAAAACAATGTGCACAAGCACTTGGAGGAAAGAAAATCTAATCTAATATCTACAGGTGTAGTGAGAAGCTTTCCCTCTAGAAGCAACGCTTGAGATAGATTCCATTTACTGGAATCTGCAGTTCTTCACCATCCAATGAGGCCAATTGGAAAGCATTGTTGCTCTTGCACTTTGTGACCATGTATGGGCCACTCCAAATGGCATCAAATTTTGAATGCCTTCCTGGTTTTGCTCTGTCCACATCCCATTTCAGCACTAGATCTCCTACTTGAAAAGATCTATCTTTGGCCTTCCTATCAAAGGTCTTTTGATCAAAGCTTGATCCTTTTCCATTGCTTGGGATGCCTGATCTCTGATCTCTTGCAGCTCCATCAACTCTGCATACCTCACCTCCATGGGCTCAAACTCTAGCAACTCCAGCTGTTTCATGAGTTCCAACGTTGGCAACTCAAGTGACATGGGCAAGATTGCCTCTCTTCCGTAGACAAGCCTAAATGGAGAGTTACCCGTGGATCTTTTGGGAGTTATCCTATCAGCCCATAAGGCTGATTTCAGTTTGGTATGCCAAGCCTTCTGATTCTCATCAAGAGTCCTCCTAATGATCCTCAGCAAGTTTTTGTTTGTAGACTCGGCCTGGCCATTACCTTGAGGGTAATAATTTGATGAAGTGCTCAGGTAAATCCCGTTCTTGACAGCCCACTCAGTCACTTTAGATCCGATGAATGCCAATGCATTATCAGAGACTATTGTAGCAGGTACACCAAATCTGGTAGTTATCCCTTCGTAAAAGTCCAAGATGCTAGACTCATTCGCCTCTTTGAGTGCTACTGCTTCTGTCCATCTGGTGAAGTAGTCTGTGGCTGTCAGAATCCATTTGTGCCCTTGGCTCGAATTGGGATTGATGACTCCAATGAAGTCCAAACCCCACTGCATGAATGGCTGATCTACTGTAATTGGATGCAATGGAAGGGCAGCGAGTCTCTCTTTTCCTATGAAGAATGCACAATTCTTACACCTCTTGATCCATGCATAGCAATCACTGAAGATTTTAGGCCAATAATAACCAGCCTTCATGATTTTCAGAGCTGTCACTCTTGGTGCAAAATGGCCACCAGCTGGTCCATCATGAAACTCTTTTAATACCCCTTGGATCTGACCTGTGTTAATGCATCTCAGCAGCACTCCATTGACGTCCTTCTTGAACAAAACTCCATCAATGATGGCATATGGAATTGCCTGCAACCTGAAGTATCTTCTTTTTGCTTTGCTCATTTTTAGAGGGCACATGCCCGTCTGTAGGAAATGTATCATATTCTGAGTCCAACAGGGAGTGGACACATCATCATTTTCCTGTTTTTGATCATCTTGTAATAGCAGGACAGCGTCTTCTTCATCTTTTGGGTTGTCTGGTTGTTTGGAAGCGAGCTGCTCACACAAACCTTTGCCTCTTACCAGCTTGGTGATCTTGATCTCAATGTCATACTCCATGACACGGGTGATCCAACCTGCCCTTTTTTCATTCAAATCCTTGTTGAGGAGGAAATCCTTAACCCCAGCATGCGAGACTAGCAACTGTATCTTGTTGTTTGAGACTAAATGCTTGAATTTCTTCAAGCTTCTGATTACTGCAAGGACATGCTTTTCAATAAAAGAGTACCTCATTTCGCAGTCACCTAGGCTCTGGCTGAAGAAGGCAATCGGCTGCTCATCATTATCTTTGTTCTGCTGTACCAGAATGGCAGAAATAGTGTCATCACCTCCAAATGCATAGAGGATGAAATCCTTGGAAAAGTCTGGGTTGATGAGAGTGGGTGCCTGGGAGATGGCTTCTTTGATTGCTTCAAAACTCTCCTTGCCTTCTGCCGTCCATTTGAAAGCCATGCTTTTTCTTAACATTTTAGTGATGGGCTTGACAAGGGCTGCAAAATTTGGGACAAACCTCCGAACAAAGTTTATCCTTCCCAGGAAACTCTGAAGGGCCTTCTTGTGGCTTGGCAATGGTAGAGCCCTTATGGCTTCGACCCTCTCTGGATCAATTGCTAATCCCTCCTTGGAGACAATATGGCCAAGGAGCTTCCCTTCATGTGCAAGAAAGATGCACTTCTTAGGATTCAAAGACACACCGAACTTTCTACACCTCTGAAACACTTGCCTGAGGTGAAAGAGATGGTCTGCAGCATTCTTTGAGAAGACAGTAATATCATCTAAGTATATCAGCACTATCTTGTTGATCAAGCCTTTGAATGCCATATCCATAGCTCGCTGGAATGTTGCTCCGGCGTTCGACAGTCCAAATGGCATCTTCTTGTAAGCATATGTGCCCCATTTGGTTGTGAAGGCTGTCTTGAACTGGTCTTCCCCCTTTACCATAATCTGATTGAAGCCTGAGTAACCATCAAGTAGTGAAAACCTTTCTGAACCAGCTACGACCTGCAGTATTTGCTCCATGGAAGGGAGTGGATAATGGTCCTTGAGAGAGGCTCTATTCAAATCTCTGAAGTCAACACACAGCCTGATCTCTCCACTCTTCTTTCTGACTGGAACTAAGTTGGCAACCCAACTAGAATGCTTGATTGGGAATATGATTCTTGACTCAATCAGCTTGTCCAGTTCTTTCCTCATGAGAGGCTCCATGTGTGGATTGACTGGTCTTTGTTTCTGCCTGATAGGCTTAGTATTTGGGTCCAATTCAATGGTATGCTGAGCTAAGTTGGGATTGAACCCTTTCAAATCTTCATAACTCCAAGCAAACATGTCAGGGAATTCTTGACATAGCTGTATGAACTCATACCTTTCCTGTTCAGTTGTCATCTTTCCAATTTGCAATGGCTTGTTCTCTTCTACCAAGATGGATACCGAATCTTCTCTCTTAACCTGAATGTTTGCTTTCTCCTTTCTAAACTGATCATTGGGGTTAAAAATGGACTCCAAGGTGATAAGTCCCTTGGGCAGCTTGTCAGTTCTCAGCTGTATCACCTGGTCACCATATTGCTGTTCCAACTTCTCTTGATTCTTAGCTGAGAACTCAGCTTCTTCTTGCAAGAAGTGGATGATTTGCTGATCATTCTCAAATACTTGCCAACTGACATCGTTATCCGGCACTGAAGGCCTCACAATCACGTGGATGTTTGGCTGTACCTTGTCTTGTTGAATGTTTTCTATAATGTCAAAGGCTGCCCCTACTGCTGCAAGCCTGTCAGCAGCTTGATTCTCTTTCCTAGGGATGGATTTGATGCCAAAGCCCTCAAAATCTTCCACGAGGTCCCACACCCTGTTCTTGTAGCATCTGAGTAGATCATTTTTGGCAGCATGTTGTCCCTTGACCTGATTTACAATCAGCTCACTGTCCCCAAAAACTTGCAAGTTCTTTATTTTTCTCTTTATTGCCCAATGCATCCCTTGCACCAAGGCTTCATATTCAGCAGTGTTATTGGAGCATGCAAATTGAAATCTAAAAGCTGAATAATGCTTTATTCCTTGAGGTGAAACAAGCATGGCTCCACCTCCTGCACCTTGTTTACTCCTTGATCCATCAAAAAATAGCTGCCATACTTCATTGTCATCCTTGTGGTTTGGCTTGGTGATGCTAGGAATAGGTTTACTTTCTTTGTGTATACAATAGACCCCTAGCTCAGATTCTTCTACTTCTTGATAAGGATCAAAAGCATGTACCTTGTTTGCCCATTCATCAAGAGTCAAATCTGGAATACTTCCAACCTTAGTGTCGGCTTCATCAGTGCCAGGGTGATCTTCTTGATCAAATGCTGAGCAATTGGCATTAATATGACTTGGAGTATAGGGCTCAATGTGGAAGTCTGCAATAGGTTCTGACCTAATTGTGGCCTTAGTCCCATATCTCGTTCTGAATAGCATGTGAGACCAATCAGCGGACAAATATCCCCCAATCTTGGCAGTGAAATCTCTTGACAAACAGAGGGCAAAGAGTGGTGGAAGGTCTATGACTGATATATCTTGTAAGACAACAACATTTGGACATGCATGCAAGGTAAGACTCAAATTTCTAATCACTCCAACTGTTGCTATTGTTGTCCCATCCAGCTGCACTACTCCCTTAGATGTTATTTCATACTGGAGCCCTAACTGATCAGCTATCTGTTTAGGCATAACTGAGCTACTTGCCCCGGAATCTATCATGCAATTATGCACTAGCTGATTTCCAATGATTAACGAAACATAGAAAGGGGGAGGCTTCAGCATTCTACCTTGTTGTGCTCCATGATTTCCTTGAGGGTGGGCAGCATTTGTGAGTACCTTCTCCTGCATTTGGACCTGCTGATTCGAAGTTGGCCAATCCTTTATGGCAGCTTGCAGCAGATTTCTTTGGCCTGGGATGGATAGGGATTCCCACATAGATATATTGACGTTTGTCTTCTTCATCTGATCAATGATACTGAATGGTGATGAAGGATCTCTCTGCTGTCCCTTGGTCTGCACATTTGCTCCTTGTATGTGGGCAGCAACAGCTGGCATTTGAGTTGGCCTAGGGGCTGTTCTTGACTGCCCTTGTGCATTTGAAACTGGGTTTTGCTTGCCAATCATTTGTGGAGCTGTGGAAGGTTGTGGATTGGCTGGGGCTAACGGCTGTTCTTCACCCAAATTTCTCCTTTTTGACCTTGTGTTGGCAGCAACACCTTGAGAAACTACCTGATTCATGCCACAGAAATCCTCTGCTTGCCAATTTACCAATGTGGTGTCATTTGGGGCAGGTTGCTGTTGGAATGTTTCTTGTTGTTGGCTGTTTTCTTGACTACTCTCACCCTCCACACCAGCACTTGTTACCATTAAAGCTTGGGTCAAAGCACCATTGAAGCACATGGATTGATTATGAGGCTCATTACATGGAAAACACCAATCATACTCCTGGGCAGTGTTGTTTTGTGCTGGTACTAATGCCTTAGAGGCAGATATGGCATTTGGATTATAGGGCTGGAATGGTTTATTGGCAGGAGGCCTTGTTTGATTCATATTTGCAGCTGGATTGGGTGGCCTTTGAGGCTGATATGGCTGCCTATTAGGTTGAGCTTGAGGCTGATACGAAGGTCTAAAACCTTGAGTTTGCTGTCTCTTAAGTGTGACCAGCTCATTACCTAAATTTTGCAGTTGCTTCATGACTTCTTGAAGCTCATTTGGGGCACTTGGAGATGAAGTGGAAGCTTCATTTGAACTCTGATTCCTAGGAGTGGGAATAGGAGCTAAGACAGGTGCTTGACTAGTACTTGGGCTCTCTAAACTTGGATATAATGGCATTGGAGGCCTAGGAGCTAGCTTGCCGGCTTGAATCAGACAATTTTCAGCTCTAATGGCAATACTATAAGCAGCAGGGATAGTTGTGCCTCCCATAGATTGAATCAACATAGAAATATCAGAATTTAAAGCTTTAAGGTAATATAGAAAAGCACCTTCTGCTGTTGGCCTGACTGCCACTGGAATTCTATCCCAAGACCTTTGAAATCTGAAGTTGAAGTCAGTTAGCTGCTCATTGGAAGCTCTCTTGATGGTTGTTAGCTGCTCCAAAAGAGACAAGTTGTCTCCCTTCTCTCCAAATTGATTGTGAAGTGCAATACACAGCTGATTCCAGTTTGTGATAGAGCCAGCTTCAAGGCTCCTAAACCATTGCAATGCTTTTCCCTTGAATGAAGACGCCAGCAATTTGACAGCTACTTGCATCTCATTAATCTCATGGATTGCACAAATGTTAGCAATGTCCTTGACATGATCACCAGGAGTGGTCTGATTTTCCCCAGTAAAGTATGGAATGTTCTTCAGTGCTGCAACTGGGATTGGATTTTGTGCATTGAGAGCAAGTGGGCTGCTGCCTGTGAAGTTGACATAGGGGTTCACTGGTTGCGCCATTCTGATTGGTCTTAAAACCCTTGTATACTGAAAGAAAGGTCGCTCAGGTGGAGGAGTTGAGAGAGTTCTGTTTGGTGGAGATGGAGACCTTTGAATCCTTCTTCCTCTTTGCCTTCTTCTTGGAGATAATTGCAGGTATTCAAACAGCACTTCTTCTTCTCCAACTCTTGACCTTGTGATTCTTCTCATAAGCTTTCAGGCCTGGCTGCTGAAATTCTATTGATTCTTCCCCTTGGAGTCGCTAGATATGCAAATAATAGCTCTTTTCAAGCAAGAAACTTGCAGCAGATGCACATCAACTTTGCTGCAATAAAATTGAGACCTCTGGTCCCACCGGGCGTGCCAAAACTGTTAGTGCAAAATTACAGCACCCCTGGATGTTGATCAGATTTCTAGGTTGATCACTCTTGCATCCAGTGTAATTGCACAACATGGAAACCTCTCTCCAAGTGTGGGACTTGGAAACTGAGAGAGGAATCTCCAGATTAGAGGCTGGTTCCTCAAACTCCTCTGATTTAGATCTATATTTTGCAAAACTACAGAGGTTTAGATCCTAATCCTATTCTAACTTGCAAGGAGACAGGGGTAGAAGTGCAAAAAAATTGAAACTAACTAAAGATGGTGATGCACCAAAAGGAGTGGTGAAACATATTAGTCATGCAAATAGACACAGACCAAGGTTCACAACATAAAAACATACACAGACTGATAATGTATAATTTAGCATCTGAAATCAAGCAAATAATACAAACAGAGGATTGAAACCCATTCACAGAGCTTGCATTATCAATTTAATATCAAAATACGCATTACACCCTCAGAGAGGTAAAGAAAACTGTTACAATCCTTGGAGAGGTCTGATACTTCATCAATCCCTTGAAGAAGGTGAAAGAAGAAGTCTGTTATGCCCAAAAATGTTCCTTGCTTTGAAATGAGCCCAAAACTGGCTTTTTAATGCAAGGGTCGAACCCAGGGAACAGGAGACGTACAAGGGCATGGGAGCCCATTCTTTCTTGACTGCTGGTGTATTAAAACAGCATGGAGGACCTTATAAACCCATACCCTATCATTTTGACCGGATACAAGAGAATGCGACCCATTCTGCATTAACTCTGGTCACTGGAATGTCATTTCTAGGCCTGAACACGCGTCAGAGCCGTTTCTTGATTTTCTCCCCCCAGACTGCTCCAAAACGCAAGATTGACCCCAAAATTGTGTAGAGAATTTTACCAGCTTTCCGTTGATATAAAGAACGTGCAAATCCGAGCTCTGGATCGAAAGTTATGGCGATTTGAAGATCTAGGGCACAAAACAGGCGACAGCGTGTTTTGAAACCTTTCCCGCACTCTGCCAGCTGGACGACACGTGGCACGTGCTGATTGGACGAGAAATTCTCTCTCCTCCATCTTTTGCGGGCTTTCATTTTGAAATTCACTTGTGGGGCCCTTAACTGGACACGTGGCGCTATTTCATTGGTTCGGGCTGACTCTTTTAAAACTTGCCCTTTGACCTTTTTGACCCTTTTTCCCTGAGACACGTGGCGGCTTCTGATTGGTTCTCGGCCCTTGCCGGCTTTTTCGCGTACTTTCACCTCCATTTGTCCCTGGATGTCCCATTTGATTTTGGGCCCTTTGTGCTCATTTCGGCTGGTTCGGCCAGTTCGGGCATTTTTGGCCCGCTTGTCCCACTTTGCTTCGGACTGACTTGACTCTTTTCGGCCGGTTCGGCCGGTTCACGCCTTTTTGGCCCGATTGTCCCATTTGCTTCGGACTGTTTTGACCTCTTTCGCCCGATTCGGCCGGTTCGCGCCTTTTCGGCCCACTTGTCCCGAACTGTCCCTCTCAGCAGTTAGTCGATTTTCTCTCGGTCGAACCGGCATTTCGCGCCCGCCGCGTACTTTCGTCCCATTTGTCCCATTTTCCTTTGGACTGCCTGTGCTCACTTCGGCCGAGCCGGCCGGTTCGGGCCTTTTTGTCCCACATGTCCCGACTGCCCCTAGGACTAGGACTTAGTCATTTTTACGATTTTTTCCTGGATCAACCTACTTGCCTTCTGCAACCCTTTTTTTGCATTTTCTCAGAGCTTGCTCCCTGTTTCTTCGGCCGGGGGAGTTAGAAAAATACCTGAAGGGACCCTAGAAACCTGATTTTGCTCTGAATCAATCAATTTGCTTGGGATTTGAATCTTCTGATGCATGTTATCAAAATTTACCCTAGGGGGGTGAATTTTGGATAACAGTACCCTTTGGTTCAGGCAATCGCACATGTGCTCACTAAATTTAATGATCAAGAAAGGTGTTCATAAGTAAACACAATGTGGCTACATATTGCAAAAAATATGTCATAAGGAGAAGTCTACAATCTAGCAGGATACATAGCAGAGATACTTACAGAGGAAGCACACACAGGTGAAAATATAAGTTTTGGCGCTATCCTCTTATCTCTTGTATTTATAGAAATCGGAGTGTCTGATGAGCTAAAGAACAAAATTTGGGAATACCCTGCAAAGAAGAAGTCCCTCGCAGAGAGATTTAAGAAGTTATTTTGTGAAGGAACAATGAGTAGCCCATTCAAACAAAGGGAATAACTATGGTATGATCGATTGCACATGGCATTTGAGGAGGAATGGCACATTCCAAAGGATTTACCTTCAGTAGTGGGTAAGGTAGTACAATTCAAGGTGTATCAACACTTTTGCATCGTGTGGTTTGCAATTAAGGATGGGACATGGAATCCATGGTGTAAACTACCATACACCTTCACAGTGTGCTATTTCCAGTCCTTAATACATAGGTTTACTAATGCACGTCGGTTGAGCTGTAATGCAAACAAGGTGGATTGTGACTACCATACTCTCAGAAAAGCTTATGTTTATCTAGGTCATTCTGCCTACATTAAGAGGCTTATTTTAGATGTTATAAAGATGAAGCTAGTCAGTTTGGCTATTGGGGACAGTGGAGTTGCACTTGTTTATCTCCAGCTTAAGCCTAGGTTGGAAAATAACACATATGTGGAGAATGAGTTCATACTACCAAGGCCGCCTAAGGGCAAACACATAGTTGAGAATGTGGAAGCTCTAAGGCCTACCTCAACCATAGAGATAGATGAAGAAGAATAACATGAGGATAGTTGAGGCTTGGACCATAGAGGCTGAAGGCAGCCCACAGACAAAATGGAGAGTGAGCGAGTAGATACTCCCCCACAAGAGCAAGGAGGAGAGGAAGACTTGGATTTGGATGCAGTCTAGGAGGAGCACTAGTTTTAGAAGGTGTCCAGAAGAACCAGGACCCCAGGCGCAAGAACATCACAACCTTTACGAAGGTCACCTCGACTCTCCCCTCAAAAAGAAGCATCAAAGAAAAAGAAAAGAAGAAAGTTACAGCTTAATGAGGAGGTGAAGGAGTCCAAAGAGAGCGCACCAGGAACCCCAGTTCAACCAGAAGATGTGGAGTAACTCAGGGACAAAGAAATGAAGGATGAAGAGGAAGGGGTGAAAGAAGTAGATGAAATTGTTTACGAGCAGCCCAACACACTTGTTACGACTCAGGTAGGAGAAGGACCAACTCTAGAGCTTGGCACCCAGGTTCCTAAGGGGCCAAAAACAAAAAGAGAAAGAACAAGTGAAGATTGTGTTATTCCTAGTATGGGTTATGTTGAGGACACAAGTAAAATCATTCGCGCCTAGTTTCAAAGTACTATGGGCCTTAAGGAGTTATATGGATGGGAGCTGATAGATCCATATATGTTCACTACATGCACAAGGAAGCAGTTATCCTGGTCCATGCAGACCCATATGGAGGAACCAGAATTTGATGTATGTGAAGAGTCATGTGTCTCGCAGAGAGTGAAGAAGGCACCCCAAAGCAAGCACATGATGATAAAGCTTACTCTAATGGCTAATGAGTAGGTCAACAATGCCTTGGTTAAGGTATCTACTGAGGTTTTACGGAGAAATGTTGATAAGGCCATCACCATTTGAGCACTGATGGAAGACAACAAGGATAAAATTACAAAGATAGCGCGCCTAAAGGAAGAGAAGGAACAAGAACATGTAAAGAATGAGGCTTTCATTAGTATAGTTGAGGAGATTGTTGATCACATTCTAAAAGAAAGGCCTCATCTAGAACCTAAGGTACCTGGAATATTTCCTTTTGCTATGCATTATGTGCGTACTTTAGTCAATTTGGTGTTAGAGGATGGACCAATTCATATTCCCACACCAAAAGATGTTGAACAGGAAGCAGAGAGAGCAAGGGCCTTTATGATCAGAAAAATTTCAACTTACGAGGCATTGCTCAAAACTTTAAAGGATGGGCTGAAGAAATCAAACCAAGCTCTTAATTTGTGTGCAGCACCAAAGGCAGTAATAAGGATCAGGACTCTTGTTGAAGATAATGAAGCCCTGACAGTGATGAAAGATGAGACATTAGGGCACAGAGATAGATTGGAACTGGTGAAACAAAAGCGTGAAGCCCTCACAGCAGCCAAGAAAGGAGAGAATAGATGAGATTGGGAAGCTCATAGCACAAAAGATGGATCTTCTAGAAGGAATGATGTTAGGTATGGCTAATGTTGTCTAAGTACTACAGAATGAGAAAGAAAAGATCATTGAGGATGAACTAGATGCCATATCCACAGATATTCCAAAAAATACAAGGAGTGTGCTAAATGATTGGTAGACATTGGAGGCTGAGATCAAAAATGAATATCTGGAGTTGATCATCCCAGTTAATGAAGAGGATGCTGCAGAGTAAAGATTCATTCTTTTTGTACACTGATTCTTTAATTATTTTATCACTTATTCTTTATTATTTAAGAACATCATGAAGAATTCCCATTGGTGGGAAGGAAATGTAATTTAGTGTGGAGTAATGTTGAGCAGACAAAATATTGTTCTAAGGATAAGGAACACAAAAGATACATGCGTGGGAACAGGGCGCATTGAGGGCGTGGGAAGATAGGAAAGGAAATGCGCGCCAGAACAGTTTGGCTCAGGACTTAGTCGTTTTGTTGGATAAGGGTTATTTTTGGAGATAGCATGCAGAGCATACATATAGATGAAGACTTGCGCTACATGCAATGGTATTTTGGGAACGAACGTCTGATAAGCGCCATGTATGGCTTGAGCTAATAATATGATTGCTTCTTCCAGTTAACTATAGGACATCTATTATTAGAATACTTGCATGTATGCATGCTATTGTAAAGGTGCATGGCTATAATCACCATGCGACCTATTTTGAGAAGTGCATAGGTGGTGAAAAGAAAGTCCCCACCCCTATAAATATGCACTGAACTATGTAGTTTAGTGTGTGTGAGTTATTGTAGACTTATGCTGCTAGATCTTATGTGCGCATGACTTTTGGGTATACTGTATAATGTAAAAAGCTTATGTGTTTTACAATGTTCAATGCAATGGATAATATTGGCTGGATAATGGTGTTGAACGTAACTAAATTTGGTTCATGTATGGTTAATCTTATTATAGTTATTGTTTAATTCGTGATTTTCTAAGATCTAGATCTGGATTATGCACTGTGGAATGTTTATGTTTAATTATGGATCTGAAAATGGTTTATCACCATCACACTAACATCATGCACAAGCAACTCTAAAGAGGGGCCTAGTACCTTTGCATGCTTCGGGTGAATGCTCAACTCAAGCTTAGTGATGTGTCAGCATGCCTGGGTTATTCATAGTAGATTCTAGGCTACATCATTTGGTTGAATTTTCCTATAATAACACTTACCATTCTTCACTGAAAATGTCTCCATTTGATGCATTGTATGGGAGAAAGTGTAAAACTCCTATTAGCTGGGATAACATAGAGGAAAAAGAGGTAGTGGGTCCAAAAATGTTGACTGAAATGGAGAAGCAAGTAAAGATCATTCGTGAGGGGTTGAAAGAAGCACCCAATAGGTAGAAAATCTACGCTGATGTAAAAAGAGTTGACATAAAATTTGAGCAAGGAGGTAAAGTATTTTTAGGGTAAATGCCAAAAAGAGCTCTATTTCGTTTGGCAAAACTATGAGATTTTCACCTATATATGTGGGAACTTTTGAAATTATGGAAGTAATAAGTTCAGTGGCCTACAAACTAGCATTACCTCTCGCATTGTCTATAATGCATGATGTTTTTCATATTTATCTACTTAAAAAGTATGTCTTAAATATAACACGTGTTATAAATTGGAACTCATTACAGGTTTAAGACCCAAGAATCATTGTGGTTGAACCAATCCGAGTGCTGGAAACTCATAGGTTGTATCTCAAACATCATGATATTGTACAATGCAAGGTCTAATGGGACCAATATTATGAGGACAATACAACTTGGGAAAACTTGGAAGAGATGAAAAATGCATTCCCTTTTCTGTTTCAATGAACATAACAATTACTTGATTTTTATTATGGATTCATGATATCTTATTTGATACTTATGATGATTGTAATGGTAATTTGAGTTATATTATTGATTTTTGGAAATAATTGTTATGATAAGGCTGATTATATCCAATATTTATGAGCTATGATTGACTGAAATTATGATTTTTTTTTAATTTTTATGAAAATACAAATTGTTTTCTTTTAACGTTGATGTCAAGATCATTTTCAAATGATATGTTTGAAAATGTTTAAGTTTAAATCATCAGGATGATGATTATTTTAAGAGGGTAAGTATGTCACACCCCATAATTAATGTATTTTTTGTCGTAAGGTTGTTGGTTGATTAAGTTTTGATGATGCTCAATAAGAGCAAGGCGATGCAACAAACGGAAAATTGATATCGATAATTAATCTGGTGATTGAAGGATAATGACTTATTTAATTATAAATTATGTGAATTTAATATATGTGTGTGTGTACATATATATGGGTAAACATATGCATATGCATATACATATACATACATATACATATTGAGCTGACGCACACTTGTGTAGGGAAATGTCTTCTCGTCAGGTGTACTAATAGAAGAGTTTCTCTTTCACTTGGCCCTCATTTTTTTGGAATAGGGGAGCTTTCCATGAGGCCTCCTTATGGTTGGGTGGAAGGACAAACATTTTTTACCAGGAGAATTCCCTAGATATTCCCACCCTTATGGTAGGGTCGGTATCGGTAGTTGTAGACAACATACAGTATGTGTTACTTAATATCCTTTATGGGGAGGAGTAACATAGATCAAGTCCTACTGTTGTGTACAATATCAGATGCGTAGAATCTAAAGTTGATGGGTGATTCCAAAAGACTACACTTGCCCCTCACCAGCCTGAGCAAGGAACTCTTCCAGTTCAGGAAAACTAGGAAAACATACATACATACATACATACATATATAAACATGTATATATCGTTTATGTTTGAACGTATTGTTATTGATAACCACCTTTTGGTTTGCATTGCATAAAGGCATTTGAATGGTTTGTTTGAAATCCTCCATTGTTTGCATTGGTTAATGTCAATTAGCATTATTTAAGGTAATTGCAATGTTTAAGGTAAATGAATTGGTATAATTTTGATGGACCGCCATTTAATGTTTATAATGATTGGCCATAGACCACATTGCATTTGAATGTTTAAAGTTGGGATAAAACTTGGTCATTAACCTCTTGATATTAATAATGTTTGATTATTTATTAAATGTTTGGTCTTTCACCACGTATCATGGAACATTGTTTAAAATTTGGTTAGTAAAATACATTGGTCATGGACCATTCGTATTGCATGCAAAGTTAATTCACAATTTTGGAGGGAGGTTTTAGGTTTAATATCCATGACGTGGCACTGATAGTTTTTATTGACATTGAATGAATATGGTTCCTTAGGAACAGATAGCTTCCTTAGGAAGCTAAAACATGCAAGTTCCCCCCCCCCCCCATTCACATTTTTGCATGGTTGTTTGGTTTTGGTCTTGAGCTAGGCATGGAGATTTTTGTGGAGGAATTTATGGAAATCTGTTTGGAATGTATACATGCATTTGTGAAGCTATTTTTAGTGGTGTGGTTATATTTAAAAGCTTTTTTTGGATATTTTGTGGAGTTTTATTTGTGGGCATTTAAGTTATAGATTTCAAGGAAAGATTGGAAGATAACAACAATGAACCAGGCATGTGTTTTTTCTCTCCCGTTCTTGTTATTTTTAATATAAAATCTTAGAATAAGTTTTGGTTTTTCAAATCAGTTAATAAACCTGGAAATATAAGGCATTATTGATGAAATATGTTCTCCTTTTGATTGTTATACATCTGGAAAGGTTATTTAAAATGATTAAATCTCGTTAGAGCTTGCTAAAAATGTTTTGCCTTGAAAATAAATGGTTGGGTATTTGTTGTTAATTATCTAATGTTTTCTTGTTTTTATATGTAAATTTGGAAAGGAAAAACATGAAATAAGTTGAAAAATGTCATGGGTTCTGTTGTGAATGTGAGATTAGTATTTGTATTTGATTTGGTGTTTTGGGTTTTTTCTTTGTTCAAAATATGGAAATATTGAATACAAATGTATTTATTTTAAAAACACTCTGATGTTATCTTCTTTTCATTTCATTTCTTTGGGGTTTCACTGTGAAATCTAGGAGGAAGGAAGAATTGATTGCGAACTAGGAAAATGATTATTTTTCAAGTTCTCAAATTATATGCATGTGGGTTTGTTTTGTATTTGAGTTCTAGTTTGGTTGGAACAATGGGCATGGGTTAATATTGAAGTTCATTACCGCTCTTATTAAGCTTGTCGATTTTGTGAGTCTAGCTCATCTTGAGCTCATTGTTATCATGGTGTTGAATTTTTATGGGACATGGTCGATATTAACCTCTTTCATTATTTCTCCCTCTTTCTTTTCTTAATGAACTCGATTTGGGTATCTAAATTGAGAACTCAAAGTTATTTTCGTTTTGAGATTTTCTTGAACTGGTTGAAATGGAAGAATAATATCATCCCAATAGAGATTTTCTTGGTTAGATTGTGTCATTTTAGCTCATATTCCTTACTTATTTATAAATGAGTTTGACTGTTTGTGAGTAGTTACAGTTATTATTAAGAATCCTTAAAACATGAATTGTCTCTTTCAAACACCTATTGGTGGAGATAATCATTCAAACATAAATACTACTTGGTTTATTATATTTATGGAATTATTATGCAACCAAGCTCATTTGAATTGGTCTGAATAATTTCTTAATTCTTATTGAGGATGACTATTAAACTGTCTTAATCACGTCTTGTCCTTTTAAGTTCGAGAAATGAAAGTTGGGCAAGTATTGGGTATGGTATTGTATTTTTACGAAGTAATGATGTTGTTCCTCGTCTTCTCTGTATTCAATATAAGATTTCAATTATGTAGTAATAATTGAAAATGTATACACTTGTTAGATTATTGGATTATAATGGTGAATGACCCATTCTAGTTTTAGACATTTGTAAATATAGAAAATGAGTTATGAGTTAGTTTATGATCATTGCTTGAGCATAACAGTTTGATATAGATAAAGGTATTTTCTGATATTCATTGTGGATATTATTCGTTGTGAAATGCATATATTGTATGCAACCAAAATATGAAGGGTAATTAAGGATTCAAATATAAATTCTATTTTTTATTATTATAAATAAAATTGCAATAGTATGTTGCTTTAACATTCTAAAAGTTATGCTATCAGTTTGAATTCTTATACTGTTGTAAACATACCTTACAATATGAAGTATCATTTCATATGATATGGATATCTAATTAACAAACTAGGAAGTTTATTTGTTTAAGCTAAGCTAACATTAATGTATTCTATTATTTCATTTAAATACAACAAAAATATGAGTTGGTAAACTCATGTCAGTTCTTTAAACTGACCCATATATATATATATATATATTCTCTCCTATAATTTGCAAGAAAGAATGACATTATTGAAGTGACTGATTGTTTGCGCATGATTACATCATGTGATATCTGTTTAAAATTTGACAAGGATTGTTGTATTTATTTGTTATTGCGAATGAATCGTCTTCATAAGTTGATTAATGGGCATTTTGCTTAATGTACTATCATGATGAATTGTATATCCTTATTTATGAAAATAAATTATAATGGATTATCCTTATTAAGTTTGAATATAATACTTGGCTATTTTGTAACTTATCTTTTTGATATGAAATAATTTACATGTTGTTATACAACTAATTATAATTAAAGATGATTAATCTTATGTTATGCAATTATTGTTGATTTTTTTGATTCATTTGAGTTGAACACATATGTTGAATGACGAACATAGAATGATACAGAAAAATTTATGGCAAAAATAACATAAAGTTATTATTGTACCTTATGGAATTAAACTAACAATTCATATTAATTAATGAACTTATGAGATTGAGGTCTATACCTAATAAATAACGTAATGGAACAACTTAATGTGGAACATGGTTAGTAAACTTATACTTAACAGAAAATACTACATTGTGTTAGTTTGCAAGGAGGAACTAAAGAAAAATGGTAAATCATAGAGTTACTATTATCCTCTTTCGAGAAACATATCTTGAAATGATACATTATAACATATCGTAAATATGAGCTTATCTGCTTTATCTTTCACAGATAAATAAAAGTGTAAATGAATCATGTGTGGTATTTCCCATCATCCTTTCGATAATATCCTACCCATGCTAGCTTAGGATGGCTATGGGAAGGATAGTAAAGATGTAATGATGAAATTCATTATGTGGTCACTATATTTCCCATATGGATCCTAAGGTGGAATTGATAGGATCCTTTCGATTAGAAGGGCGAGTCGTGGTTTCTACTTCTTCAAAACCAAGACTTGATTTCTTAAACAATGAAATAAGATCCAAATAATTATGTAGAGATGGTTTTGGAAAGACAAGTCATGTGTGGTCACAAAGCTAAGCTTGCAAAACAATGCTTGAATCTTTGGCCAAATTAGTGTAACTAGTTGATTGCATTATGTGTTCACCATTCCTGGAACTTACTGTGTTGGATACCAGATGGAATACAACTTGTATGTTTTCCAGGTAAACACTTAGGAGTTGCACATAGTTCTCATAACCTGCTAAAGGTTTAACCAAAAGAATACAAGTTATACACACTCAGGTAGAGTGAATTTAAGGGAGATGGGAAAGATCTAGTTGACCCCTAAGAAGATATAGGAACCCCTCCATGGGGTTACTTTCGTTACCATACCAACTTTTTGAAGATAAGGGATTTTTTCCTACACATGTGCTTTCTTCAATTGGAGCAATCATCTATAAGAAGCTTTGAATGAGATTATGAGCGACAATATTTATTTAAAACAATGTTTTAACAATTCTAAGACTAACAACTACCGAAAATCAAATTAATCTCGAACAATAATATCATTTTTATAGAAGAAAAAATTTGAATGTATTTAAATTCCCTCTTTATCTTTTCTTGAAATAATTATCTAGTTAGTCATTATTTACACTTCAACCCTATTTTATGTTGTCATTATTATATAAAAATTTGAGGTTAGATCAAATCTTATGAGGAAATGTATATCCATGACTTCTTTTAACTTCTATTTTAAGATGGATTAAAATTATTTTTTAAGTTTATCCATACCTTGTGAATCTCCCCATACAATATATTCCCTACTTAAAATAAACAAAAATTATTTATAATTCTTGGATAATATTTTTTAGCCAAAAAAAAAAAAAACCAATGATAGACTAAAATAAGCTCTTAATATTATCAAACATGCATATAACAAGCTATGAGTAGGAAAGTTTTTAGAAGGAGAGTTTGAGGAGATTGTAAAATGCCATCCCACTCATAGCGTATATACCAAATGCCAATTTTCAAATTAAAAAGTATGAATTAAATTTTAATTATAACTTAAAATATTAGAGTTTTGAATATATCTCCTTAAAAAATTGTACCATAACCTTAAAAACTTTTATACCAATCCTTGAGCATGGACCAATACATGTGAATGTAGATGAAAATAAAGTAGCTAATAAATGTCACTTTCCCACTTAAATTTTGAAAAAAATGCACCCTATAGAATATGTCACATCAAGTCATATCAAACCAATTAATCAATCAAATGATGAAAAATAGGTTAAAAAAATGTATGACTTAACTCTCAAGTAATGGTGCACCTCGAATTTCTTTGTATTTCAAATTACAAAATTTAAATATTAAAAAAACGTCACTTCCACATATTTATTTATTTTAAATGAAATATTTATAATGGGGAGAACATGATCTATTAAAGGGTATTTTTTGTTTTCAGTTATATGATATTTAGCTTTCTATGTGCACACATAAAGTTAGGGTACACAAACACGGCAAGGGTTATTCTCTCCACAAAATGCACCACATACATCAAATTGACCATGTCAACCATCATGTCATATGTTGCCACGTAGCATGACACTCAACACAGACACCCAACAGGACTCGAACCCGTGACCTGCACATTTCAAACGCATGTTCCCCACCAACCCACCTACTACCTGCCACATGTCCCTTTTTGATTTCAAACTAGTTTATTAAAAAAGAAAAGAAAAGAATGATGTGACCGTTGACGTGCGGGTCCCACTGATACATGCACATGCATGTGTATGGTGTTTTTTATGGGTCGGTCTTAGGCATGTCTTGCATTTTGTGGGGAGAATATATTTCAGCCACAAACATTGGATCCTCTCCCTTAATATTACTACTCTTTAACAACACCTAAGAATATATAATAACCCCCCCATGGGGCCACTTTCTAAGGCCCTAGCTTGGGACCATAGCTTTATATGTGCCTTTTAGCATGGGATATAAATTGTTACTTCCCCTATGCATGTCCATTGTTTTTGGCGAGGAAATTGCAATTAAAATTCTCTTATTGGTAGTTATGTGAGGGTTTTGGTTTTAATTTTAGAAGGAGGAGGAGGAGCAACATCAACAACAACAAGAGAGGAAGAACTATTAGGAAGTATTAGTAAACTTATACTAAACGACAAATACTATGTTGTGTTAGTTCAAAAAGAGGAACTAAAGAAAGATGGTAACTTGTAGATTTACTAATATCCTCTTTCAAGAAACTAATATCGTGAAATGATACATTATAACATATCGTAAAGATTAACTTATCTACTTTATCTTTCATAAATAACTAAAAGTGTAAACGAAGTGTAGATGTTATGTCCCACCATCCGTTTGATAGTATCTTACCCATGCCAGCTTAGGATGGATACGAGAACGGTAGTGAGGACATAATGAAAAAATTCATTACGTGGTCACTACCTTTCCCATAGGGATCCTAAGGTGGAATTGATACGATCCTTTCAATTAGATGGGCAAGTCATGGTTTTTACTTCTTCAAAACCAAGACTTGATTTCTTAAACAATGAAATAAGATCCATATAACTGTGTAGAGATGGTTTTACGGAAATTAAAGATAAGTTTCATTGATTTGTGTGTGGTCACGAAGCTAAGCTTGTAAAAAAATGCTTGAATCTTTGGCCAAAGTAGTGTAGCTAGTTGATTGCATTGTATGTTCACCATTCCCCTAACTTATTGTGTTGGATACCGGATGGAATACAACTTGTATGTTTTCTAGGTAACTCATAGTTCTCATAACTCACTAAAGGTTTAACCAAAAGTATATAAGTTATACACACTTGGGTAGAGTGAATTTAAGGGAGATGGGAAAGATCTACTTGACCCTTACAACTACACAAGGTTATCATTCGTTATCTGATGGATTGTAAACATTTAATTTTTTTGGATTCAATTGTTACAAGATGATATCATTGAAGGCATTAATTATACTTACGGGGGTTGTTTTAATTTTTCCCCTTAATTTGGATAGATCATAACATGGGTGTTATATCTAAGTCTCCAAAGTAACATATCTTCACAAACGTCTCAAGATCCATCACAATGAGGTTGAGTGTTGCTTTTATAATTACCGGTGATTCTGTTAGGGTCATTGGTGATTCAAAATTTCTAGGGAAAACCCACTTGGAAGTAGTTTTAACCACTTCCAAATAGTGTTTTTAGGCTTGGATGCAAGCGAAAATGGTTGGGGAGGTTTCTACGGAGTTAAGAGGTTTGGTGATTAGGATAAAAATGGGTTTATATGGGTTATGGATGGTTAGGGAGGATTTAGAATGGGTAAATGGGTTTTACAGTAGATAAAATGCATTTTTACGGGGGTGAAGTCATGTTTTAGGATAGTGAGATATGTTTTAGGATTTTGGAATAAGGGTGTGAGGGGTGTAGCCAGGAAACAAATGTCTACAATATGATGGATATAAGGGTATTATAAGTGGATAAGGGTATTGTAAGTGGATATGTGATCATAAACGGATAATAAAATTGTGTTGTGGGGAGGATATGAAAGGATGATTGAGAGATGTAAAGGATTGGGTATCTAAGGTATCATGAAATTCACATCAAATTTCTCTCACAAGTGCCACCACTAACTAACCCACCTTGTTTTTGGTGATATCCCATAAGATATAGCTTAAGGAAAGTTAATGCGCCAATGGTGCTTGTGAAAAGAAAAAGTTAGTAAAATTAAAAAATAAGGTGTATATACAAACTTCATGCCACTTTCCTATCAAATTCTTTTGTTCAAAAACTTGACAAAAATGGAAAAAAATGTAATAAGGCATGAGAGGAAGGAAAAGCCTCAATTGAGAAAACTTATGTAACAAACCAAATTTGGGATTCAAAATCCTATAATACAAAATAATAGACAAATATTATATCTTATTTAACAAAAATGAGAGAAAATAACGCTTCAACAAAGATGGCATCTAATGGATAAGAAATTAAGATGTCCATTTATGGATTTCAACTATAAAAGAGAATGTTACTAATTATTAAACATAAATTAATATAAACCATGCGGTTTATCACAATCTAAACATTCTGACACACTAGGTAAATGTTTTTCAAGATGTGTCACCAAGTGTTATTCATGGCTATATTTTTCAATGTGTTCAAATCTTACAAAAGAGACCAAAGTTTCGAACGAGGATGAATCCTAATCATTTATGTTAGTTTGAAATTGTCAGAATGCTTATCTTCTAATGACTTTGTTACTAGGCTCATTTATTCAATAGATTTTATGCTTTACTAGAGATGGATGTTTATCAATTATTTTTGTGCAATTTAGTTGATTTTTCGCTTCAATTTGGTGACAATAAATCCATCCTCTTTTTAGTTTTTTCACATACTACATTGGTTAATACTTTTATTATTTTTTGTGTTAATCAATTTGATTATACAATTGTGTTAAACTAAAAATAATATTTCTAGAATAAAAAGGGCTCCAAACTCTACCCCATCACCAAAATATCACAATTTTTTTCTCAATTTCCCCCACTAAAAAAATTAAAAAACCTTCGAAATAAAAGATAGAGAGGTATTTTAGATATTTGTAAAAAAATTATTAGGATAGTCATAAGTGCCATTTTATTAAAAATGTTGTGGTAAACATGTGATAGATTTTGACATTGGGTAGGTGTTATCATTTATGAATATTTCACGGTTTACAATGTGAGGAGAAAATGTGTTCGGTGAAGGAGGAAACCCAAGTTAATAAGATCTCACAAAGAAAGATTCATATCATATAAAGATAAATCAAGATGAAAGCTAATTGAACCATACCGAACTTCTTGAAGATAAGGGAATTTTTTCTACACATGTGCTTTCTTCTATTGGAGCAATCATGTATAAGAAGCTTTGAATGGGATTATGACCAACAATATTTATTTAAAACAATGTTTTAGCAAATCTAAGGCTAACATTGCCAAAAATCAAATTAATCTCGAACAATAATACCATTTTTCTAGAAGATAAAAGTTGAATGTATTTAAATTCCCTCTTTATCTTTTCTTTAAATGATTATCTAGTTAGCTAGTATTTACACTTCAACCCTATTTTATGTTGTCATTATTATATAACAATTTGAGTTTAGATCAAATCTTATGAGGGATTGTATATCCATGACTTCTTTTAACTTCTATTTTAAGACGTACTAAAATTATTTCTAAGTTTATCCATACTTTATGAATCTTCCAATACAATATATTCCCTACTTAAAATAAACAAAAAGTAATTATAATTCTTACTATTATAATTATCTAATATTATCAAAAATAATTTTAGTCAAAAATAAAATAAAATAAAAACCAATACTAGACTATAATAAGCTCTTACTATTATCAAACATGCATTTAGCACTATATGAGTAGGCAAGCTTTTAGAAGGAGAGTTTGAGGAGATGGTAAAATATACCAAATGCCCATTTTCAACTAAACAAATATAAATTAATTTTTAATTATAATTTAAAATATTAGAGTTTTGAATATCTCCTAAGAAAAAGTGTACCATATAACCTTAAAAACTTTTATACCAATCCTTGAGCATGGACCAATACATGTGAGGGTAGATGAAAATAAATTATCTACTTAATACATGTCACTTTCCCACTTAATTTTAAAAAAAAATGCACCCTATAGAATATGTCACATCAAGTCTGGTCTCCCCAGATTTCACCCTGAAATCTTGGACTACCTTTTTTTTTAAAAATCATTCTTTTAAAATAACAGGTCTTTTGTGTTCTTATTGCCAAAAGATGTATGTATTATGTTAAGATATTCCCAGTGAACCATATGAGCCAATTTCGACAAATACCCAGATGTTGAAACTCATTTTATCCCTCCGCCAAGTTTTGTTTGCAGGAAATTTTTATTTAATTATTTATTAAATAAATAAAGCCCTGTTTGAAGTAAATTGTGCTCCGGTTGAATCCTGTTGAAGTTTTGCATGCCAGTATCCACACATTTCAATAGTATTTTCACTAGGAATGAATTCAAAGCTTTCTTTGTGAATTCTGACAACTTTTTTCGTTTTTATTTATTTCTTTTGTGTTTTTTCTCTAGTTTTCTCGGTTGTATTTTTGTTAAATTCTCATGGATCCGTTCTTTGTTCTGTATAGTCTATTTAATTACCTAGAACATTTGGAGATCATTTACAGCCACTACACCAGAAGGAATCAACCTCAGAAAGTAAATTTCTTATCAAAAAAGATGAAGTCAAGCACAAAAAGCCTCTCCTAGGCAAGTCACACTTTTTGGAATAAATAGATCTAAGCTACAATGAGAATTTTGGTAGTGGCAGGCAGGCAGGAATTTCTTACCTGCCTTATAGGGTACTTTTTCCCATGAAGTCAAAGTCACTTAAGCTGCAATGGGAATATTAGAGGTGGAAAGTAGGAAGGAATTTCTTACCTGCCTTGTAGGGTAAAAATTCTCATTATAAAAGAAAAATCACTTAAAGCACCGATGGGAATTTCTTACCTGCCTTGCAGGGTAAAAATTCCCATGATGAAAGTCAAATCACTTAAAACACCGTCGGGGATTTTTACCCTCGGGAATTTCTTACCTGCCTTGCAAGGTAAAAATTCCCATGATGAAAGTCAAATCACTTAAGTGGAAGAGGAGATTTTTGGAGCTACAGTGTAGGGTGGAAATTCCCATCAAATTGACTTCTTATTTTTAACAACTACCCTTGCCAAAAAGTGTGACCCACCTTGGTTGAATAACAATGCATTTAATAATATTAATTAATGGCTTATTCACTCAATTTTGGCACCATAAATAGAAGGAAATTCAATGCAAAAGGATAAGCCAAAGAGAACTGAAGGATGCATGCTGAAAAAATATAATAAATTTATTTAAAAACAACTAATAACGTGCATAATTGGGCGCCCAATTTGGGTGAATAAACAAGATTATTTATTAATTAAATTACCAGAAATATGAGGTAATTATTAAAAATAGCATGTTGGAGGTTATATAAGCATGGGATGCCATAAAGGAGAAGCAATTATTTCTTTTTGATGAAGATTGCAGGCCGGACAGGTTTTTAGC